>JAECWI010000059.1:0-325757 GCA_018150345.1 Drosophila equinoxialis | reverse complement strand
CCCACATATTTGGGGGTTGAAAGTTTATTATTTTGGGCACGGCGTCGGTCACTTGACATTCTGCCGTTGTGATCTTTTTTTAGAATTACCAGTGTTTTTTCCCACATCGTGTGTTGCTGATTGTAATTTTAGACATATGCTAGATTAGTTGTTTGGTACAAAGGTACAGTTGTATTGTGTTTTCTTTAGTGCATATGATTTGGTGAAGCCAGGTCAGATGAACACTATGTTTATTCTGAAACATTCTGCGAGGGGCCGCCAAATGGGGCTATTGGGATTCTTATATTTTTATTACGTTGTCTTAAACAAATTATTATTGTTAATATTATTATTAGTGAGATGACCAACATTAAAGACGCATGACCGGTTACGTGATGGAAGTTTAAACCTCGTAATTCAATATGATGTTCCTTTAATGATTTTAATGGGCTTCCTATTCTTTCTAATTCTGCTGAATGGTTTACTATGTTTGCTTCTACTGAACTCCATGCTATATTTTCTATGTTACTAATATCGCCTACGTGCGAAGTTTTAACAGCTATGTACGACTCTGACTGGACGCTATGATGAGCTACTAAAATTTTATCTTCTGCCCTAGCTGTGCAGCCTGATCTCAGGCTTAAAATTCCTTGTTCTGGTATCTCTAGCACCTCCTGCTGTTCGTTACCGCATTGGACTCTGGCCTTAGTTTTAGGCGGTACCTTGAATAACCAACTACTGCTGAGTTCTAATTCTACCCAGTAAGATTTTGTCTCCACAATCGTTCTGTATACGCAACTAGATTTGTTATTCTGTTTAAAAGGTGTCAGCTCGCAGGCATTATCATTGGCACTACTCCATGGCCAACTTCCTTCACATGTTCTCCTGTTCGACTGCCAGCTACGACATTTTTGCATAGCTGGCTCAGACATTAGATGATACGAGTCTATTTCAAAGTTATATATTAAGTACTGGCTATCTATATGGACCATTACCATTTGATTATCGTTCAATCGTACAGGCACTGGAACAACTTTATAGAGAAAAGATGGATGCCTACCAAAAAGTGGTATTTTTGCATTTATGATTAGTTTTCTGTCAATAAAGATACCCTTGGCCGTCAACAGAGTATATATATCCTTTAAGTCAGTCCCTGTCCTTTTACCTGGTAGTACTAAGGTTTCGGACAACTTGTCCTTTATTTTCGCTATTTCCAACTTCATCTGGGTTGGTTTTAAAATGTTAGGGTTTAACCTACCATGGTTAATGTCTATTAAGAGATTTATAATTCCTGTCTGGATTTTTTCACATTCATCCACTACTGAACTCAATTGCCTTACAATCATGAAAAACTGGATGGATTCTCTATATACGTTATAGCTTTCTTTTAGTACTTCCGTCATATTTTCAATCCGGTTGTTCATGTTGCGAAAGTTATCATTTATTTCATCTATAGTTGTCTTAAGAATGTTTGCCGTGGAGTCTACTATCGATGTCTGCCTTTCTTGAAGGTGTTTCAAATTTTGCTGATTTGTCAGTAAATTTCTCATGTTTTCTTCCATCTGTACTCTGTCATCTGCATCCATTATGCCAAATAATATATGGTACAGTGAACCCATGAATTCAAACGGTGCTCGTTTGCTTCTCGGCTTATTTTGACTCATGAACAATTTATTATTATCTTCGATTTCCGCAATGCGTTTTATCGTGTTGTCTAACACGAAATGGCACTGGTCTTCGAAATTATATAACTTTTGACATAAATCCCTCATTTTAGGAATCAATCTGTCACCTTTAGTAAGCATTTCAAAATATGCCGACATGTCATAGTATACAACCAGATCCCATGACGACGCTACTACCTCCACCTCACCCATTGGATCTAAGTACAATGCGGCTGTTGCGTTTAGTTCTTTTACCGTAATTTTTTGTCGATTATCTTTGATGCTTGCTGTATTCGACAATTGACAAAGTAGCATCAACATTGCTAACATCATTACGGTTCCTACTTTGGACAGCTGACCGAAACTGGTATTTTTCCGATGTCGGTTCTCCTCAACATCTGATGATTTTACCCCAACAAGTGGACAGATTTTATTTATAGGTCTTGTAATTGACCCCTCCTGCAATTTGACTTTTACCACTCTTACTTTATCGTCCCTGCCTTTGTGAATTTCTTCAATCTTGCCCAGAGGCCACCTGGCTGGGTGACAATTTTCATCTTTGATCAGTACGACCTGACCATTCTCTAAATTTTCTGTGGTTCGTCGCCACTTATTCCTCTGCTGGAGAGTATATAGATATTCATCTTTCCATTTTAACCAGAAATCTTTTTTCATTTTCTGAATTAATTTCCATCTGTCTAAGTTTCCAATTTTTTCCTCTGATATGGACTCGGCTGCTTCTAATGTTGGTCTTCCAATTAGGAAATGACCGGGAGTTAGCACTTCGTTGCTGTCCATATCTTCACCCGTCGTATACAACGGACGTGAATTTAGAACGGCTTCTATTTGGCACAATAATGTAGCAAATTCCTCATATGTGAGGTTACTGTCTCCTATGACTCTTTTTAGATGATACTTAACCGACTTTACCCCAGCTTCCCATATACCTCCGAAGTGAGGTCCTGCCGGGGGGCTAAAATGCCAGCTAATCTGTTCTCGCTCTAGAACAGGGGCAACCTGAACGTTATCTTCGACTGCTTTTTTGAATTCTTCATCGAGCTTCCTAGCTGCTCCCCCAAAATTTGTACCATTTTCAGAATATATGTTAGCGCATTTACCCCCGTCTTGCAGCAAATCTTCGAAAAGCTGCTAGGAAAGCATCAGTTGTCAAATCACTAACAACTTCTAAATGAATTGCTTTAGTTGACAAGCACACGAATACTGCTATGTACCCTTTGAATGTTTTTTGTCCCCGGTTTTTTGAGCATCT
Organism: Drosophila equinoxialis; assembly: GCA_018150345.1. Classification (NCBI taxonomy): domain Eukaryota; kingdom Metazoa; phylum Arthropoda; class Insecta; order Diptera; family Drosophilidae; genus Drosophila; species Drosophila equinoxialis. The sequence continues at coordinate 322,844 of JAECWI010000059.1, read as the reverse complement.
TATAAGATATGGACCGGCAAAATCAATCCCCGTATTATGAAATGGAGATGACACCGTTACCCTGCTTTTGGGTAGGTTACCCATAATTTGCTCCGCAGTTACTTGGCGGTATCTGGCACAAGTGACGCATTCCCTTAGGTATTTTCAGTTGCAGGGAAAGAAATTTCAAAATGTAAAAAAATTATTGCCAAAGACTGCAAGGGTATATAAACTTCGGCATTGCCGAAGTTACCTTCTTTTGATATTTAATTTCGATTTTATCGTCCCTATGTATATCTTATTGCACGGTATGTTTCCTTGTCCATTGCATGGAATTTTGTATATTACATTGCTTATATTTGTCATCTCTATCTTGGATTTTGTTTTGTTGAATATATGTTTGAGGGTATTGTCAGGTTTGTGAGCTATTTTTATTCCAGCTTTGTCATAACAATCCGAATGTGATAGTCTTTCTGATAATTTAAGTACATAAGTGACAGATAAGTAGGTTTTCTCATTCTTAGTTTTGTCAATGGGGGATTTATGTTTTTTGAACAATGTCTTGATTACGTTATCCGGAAAATCGTTGTCCTTTAAAATATTTGATATTTCCTTCTTCGTTTCTTCATGGTATATTTTATCCGAAATGTTTAGCAGATGAGAAACGAAAAGAGCAAAACAACGCGCGCAGAAATCCGAAAGAGAAAAAAAAAACAACAAAGCACAGACGAACGAAAATGCCGGTTAGCAACAACAATGTTGTGTTAATTTGTCGGTTATTGCTTTCCGTTTTCCGCTTTGTCGCTTGCCAAAAACACAGAGTATAAAAGCCACACACGGCAAATGAAACCTGTGTGTCAACATGAAATGTACTACAAGAGGTACCGATTCATTGATTGAATAATCAATGTGTAATTAAAAAAATATCAAAATATCAAATATCAAGTATAGATGAGTTTCATTCTCACAGTACCATATGTATAATGTTTCTCTAAAGCAGCAGGCACCTATAGATTCTTTAAAAAAAAATAAATAAAACATCCAATTGATAGGCCTAGCAAGTTAGTGTAGAATATGGATAAAATAGAAACGAAAAAGCTACAAAAATTTTTACCTTTCCTTGATTTCCTGACGTAGACTTTACGTTTATGATGACCAATGGAATTGAAGCTGAAAACAGCTCCCTTACAAAATATTCCATATAAAATAGGGAAAGAAACGATGCGAATACATGGATATCGATAACATATGAGCCAATGCATCGGTTGCCATTCTTTTCGAATTTTTTAACTGACACTTGCGTATAAATCACCATCATCGAATCCGTTCATGTTAGTGTTTAATATTCTTGTGTATTCCTAAGTAACTGAGAAAAATTAATGTTATAAATATATATATATATATTCTATATTATATATCTTGCCATGTAGACATTTTTACAGATACTGAATGTTTGAAGCATAGCAATAAACTTCAAACTTTGAAATGTCTTGCAATGGTTTGTTTGTTTTTTAGTAATAAAATAAAGTAATTTTCAAGTCCACGTCCACGGATAATTAATACGAATTTTATCTTTACGTATTCAACAGTTTGTCAGAATTGAGTAATTTTTGTAATTTGATTTTTTGAGTTTCTTAAGTTAATAATAAATAACTTCAAAATCTTACACCTACAAAGAGTTTAGGCCGCTTTCTTCTTCATCTTTAAAGACTGAAACCAGATCAATAAGGTCGAAATCTAGACAAGTACCAAAAACGGAAGGCCCGCGGTATTACACATGTTGTTTTTACACTTGCTGTAAACCATCTTTTTTGCATATAGTACAATATACTGTGACAAAAAATTTGGGCGTGATGGTTAGTTGGTGATGGCGAAGCCCTTTACACTAATTCTGATGGCGCCCCTGGGTATGCACATTAAAAAGGTGGAATCTGCAGTTGCAAGCTTTGCCGTTCTTTTCTCGCTTCATGTTGTTTGGGATTCCCAACTACTTTTAGCGTTGAAGATATGGTATGGCCATTACAACGGTGAGTTCTTTAGCGAAGTCTGCTGATGATAGAACTTGGTGGTTCTTGAAATAGCTATACAGACAACCTGCTTACCTTTTGTGCTGCTTATGATTTAAAATCTTACAAAATTAGTAAGATTTATTGACCTGAAGCCGGCTCATACCCAGTTTTGATTAACTTCAATAAGGTCGAAATCTAGACAAATAAAGAAATATATAATAAATTTTCTTTAAATATTTAATATTTCTATACTAAATAAAGAAACATATTGTAAAATTATTTAAAATATTTAAAATTTCTATACAAAATAAAGAAAACATATTGTAAAATTTTTTATTATGTAAACTTTACATAATGTAACTTATAGGAAAAAAATTGTGGAAAAAAAAATTATTATGGAAAAAAATAATTTTATTGCCATGCAGCGGCCCGGGATCAAACCTGTTACATTGAAGAAATTTTGTTGGCAAAATTTGTTTTCCTGTTTATAGCACTTTCTGGAACATTCTAAATTTTTTTTCTCACTGTTTTTAGTTTTGTTTCTTGCATTTAATATTATTGGTTAAATGCAATTATAAACAAGTTTATTAATTGTTAATTTTTTCATATGTTTATAAACACAATAAACACATCAAAGAAAAACACTTCTTGCCAATAAAATCACTATTATACCCTTGCAGAGGGTATTATAAAATTGGTCAGATGTTTGTAACGCACAGAAGGGGACGTTTCCGACCCCATAAAGTATATATATTCTTGATCAGCATGAGAAGCTGAGTCGATATAGCCATGTCCGTCTGTCCGTCCGTCCGTCCGTCCGTCCGTCCGTCCGTCCGTCCGTCCGTCCGTCCGTCCGTCCGTCCGTCCGTCCGTCCGTCTGTGCAAATCAACTTCACGCCGGCATCTTAAGAGCTATCGGAATGAAATTTCATATTTTAGCTACTTTTAGCCGGGAGATGATAAAGTATGAAATTTGTCAGGATCGGGCCACTATATCATATAGTTCTAGAACAAACATTTTTGCAAAAATTGGAATATCCCCATGAAATTTACCAATATGATAGTATTTGACATAAATTGACAGATCCCAAAATTTGAATCTGATCGGATAAATAGAACAGAAGTTACAGTCAACACCAATCGGTTCAAATGATGACCTAGTAGACAGCAAGCAGCGCTGCCGGCAGCAAACAGCGCTGCTTTCTGCTCAAACAGAGCACATGCATACACACACACAGACGCAGCGCTACAAGAACTGTATGTGTATGCGTGTTGTGCTTTGCTTAGGGAATGATGCAAGAAGAAAGAAAATTTATTATAAAAAGAGAAATAATTTGAATGTTTTGTTTGTGTATTGATGAATTCAGTTGCAGGGAAAGAAAATTCAAAATGTAAAAAAATTATTGCCAAAGACTGCAAGGGTATATAAACTTTGGCATAGCCGAAGTTAGCTTCTTTGATATTTTTCATATTCATATTGTTGGCTAACGGCTTCGCCCTTGCGAAGCCCCAAACTGCTCGCTTTGCATGATGCGGCCTTCGGATGATTTCCACCGAGGCTGCTTTGAGGCACTTGCGAGAACTATAAAATTATCAGGGTAACTTCAATCCAGTTGCTTTATTTTCTTAACCTAAAATCTAGTACAATTGTCGGTGGGCACAGATGCAACCACATCGAACGAGATTAATTTCAAGAGTAAAATTTAAGTACAGCAAACCATGCTGTCTTTTACAAAATTCAAAGTTCTTTAAATTTCCATGGAAGAAGTAAGAAAAAAAAAGAATTAAAGTAACGGAACTCCAAGTTTGTCTTTTCAAAGTAATTTGCGCTGTTCTTGGTCTCTCTCTCTCTTCGGTCGTTTTCTCTCTTCAGCAAAGAGTGTCTTGCTTCAGTTGTAGCCCAAACATTCTCCCCCTTTGATGATGACGATCTTTATCATCAAATTCACGTCCGGAAGACTCTTGCGAAAAGAATAAACTGAAAAGGGAAAGTAACAATTTAACGCTTAGGTGTAGGGGGGATGTCATTCTCCATCCAATTCTCCTGAATAGGCAATGGACAGAGTTTGGCTACCGGTCGTTTCATGAGCCCATTGACTGTCTTCAAAGAAAAACAATTCTTGCCAACAAAATCACTATTTTTATATTCATATGTATATATTTAAATTTAAATAACACTTACTTTTTTTTCTATTGAAAACACTTTTTTAAAATTTATTAATTTTTGATATGTAAACAATCACAAAAAACTGCGACTAATTGTAAGCTAGCTGCTCGCACGAGAGTTAATTGCAAATGCACAGAGAAACGAAACGAGCAAAGCGACGCGCGCAGAAATCCGAAACAGAAACAAAAACAACAAAGCACAGACGAACGAAAATGCCGGTTAGCAACAACAACAATGTTGTGTTAATTTGTCGGTTATTGCTTTCCGTTTTCCGCTTTGTCGCTTGCCAAAAACAGGCAAATGAAACCTGTATGTCAACATAAAATGTAATACAAGAGGTACCGATTCATTGATTGAATAATAAATGTGTAATTAAAAAATATCAAAATATCAAATTAGGTCAGCTTTCCCTAATATAACTGGAGAAGATTTCCCAGTTTAAGGTACAGATGAGTTTCATTCTCACAGTACCATATGTATGCTGGTTTTTTAACGCAGCAGGCACATATCGTTTGTACCTAATGGAGAAACTAAGGCAGTAAGCCTATTGAATAGGGATTCCCGGAGAGAAGGAAAAATAACCCAATGTTCATTCGTTGAATTCAAAATATGAACTTATTTTATTTACAAAAGAACGTATTTTTATAGGATTATCTTAGTAACAATTGTTCTTAGAAGATCTTATTCTAGACTCACACCCACATATTTGGGGGTTGAAAATGTATTATTTTTTTGGGCACGGCGTCGGCCACTTGACATCCTGCCGTTGTGATCTTTTTTGGTTGGTTTAGAATTACAAGTGTTTTTCCCACATCGTGTGTGGCTGATTGTAATTTTAGACATATGCAAGGTTAGTTGTTTGGTACAAAGGTACAGTTGTATTGTATTTTCTTTAGTGCATCTGATTTGGTGAAGCCAGCTAAGATGAACACTATGTTTATTCTTAGACATTCTGCAAAGGGGCACCAAATGCGGCGTTCTGTACTTTATTTTTATAGTTAGTTGCCTTATACAAATTTTTATTAAAATTATTATTAGTAAGATAACTATTGTTAAAGAAGCATGATCAGTTATGGTCAACCTGGTCAATCTGATGTTCCTTTACCGATTGTAACTGACTTCCTATTCTTACCAATTCTGCCGTATCTATTACTGAGTTGGCTTCTACTTGTTTTTCAATTATTTGGCATGTAACCTAACAATATCTACCCACTCCTGATGTGTATTACTGTGCTGACTTCTAGCCTTTTTATAAAGGTGGAGAATTTAAAAAATAACTATCTTTATTTTTTGAATTGTTCCAATGTGACCTTCGCTCCATCATTTTTAAATATTGCTGGTTACTAAAACTTGAGTGGTTATTCTGGTTATTATTAAATGTTGTCCTTTTATATTTATTTTGCCAAATCTGCCTTTTTGGTTCTACAGTTTCTGACAATTTGTTACCAGAATCTACTTTGATATTATTTTTTAGATAATCATTATCTTATTGAACCATTGCCTTCTGAATATTCACATTTTGTACTGGCTCTGAGATATATACCTTTTCTTCCCCCATTTTCACTTTACCTCCAATGTGAGATCTGCCGGGGGCCATAAATTTATTTCTTGAGTTTTTTTATGTATTTCTTTGGAGTTGTATTATTTTTATTTTGAAATTTACCTTTCTTTTTCTCCAAACCTTGTTCAAACCCTGTGACATCTATTGTTGTTGCCACTACAGATTTATTCTGATTTGATTTGGTGCATCCCGAGACAATCCAACCAAATTGAGTAACTAGCAAGGCCATCAATCTTTGTAAATCCCCCTTTTAAGATTTAGATATATGTTTACTCCTATTATTATATCAATCCTACCAGGTTTATTAAAGGTAGGATCATCTAGCACGTAAGTTTGCCAATTTGACATATCCACGTTTGCTATTGTAATAGCGTATTTATATTCTGTAAAAGATATTTTTTAATAATGATGGCAACAGATTTGTTTTTCTTATTATTGGAGCTAGACGTCTGTCTTGTTGTCTTGTTGCCGCAAAAAGAGAGGCCAACTCCAGTGTGGCCTTAAGCCGCATATCGATATTTTCCCTGGGCAACTTAATACTCACAATCGATACTTAAAGATACTGACTTACTACTAACAATCGATACTTATAATACTGACTTACTACTGACAATCGATACTTAAAATACGGGCTTCGATATAAGTGTGAAAATTTAACAGACTTCCAAAATAACTGACAACTTACAACTCGGCCGTCCTGATAAGGAATCGACCTCGATTCTAGTTGCTAACAAAAGGAGATACATAATAACATTAAGTGGCTAGTGTCGCCCTTGTTTGGATATCAGAAGCGCAATCTTGATCAGGGGCTGCCCATAGCTTTAATTTGGAGGCTTCTAGTACCCCATCATACGGCAGTTGGGTGATCTGTGAGCCCTCTACGTCCCGGATAACATATCGGTCATTCGGAAGTTTTTTATGTACGACGTACGGACCGCGATACGGTTTGATAAGTTTTTTGTTTGCACCTGCCGAAGTAGCCACATTCTTAATAACTACGAAATCTCCCTCCTCAAAACTAACGGCCGGGAGGTGGTGCTTCGCATAGTACTCAGCATTATATTCTTGGGACTTGTCAATGTTACGGAAGGGTAATCTCCGGACGTCTACCTCTGAGGCATCGACCTCCTCCATCCTCTCACCCAATCGTTCGGTTAGTTCATCCACTATCACGCCTCGTTGTTCAACTCCGAATAAGAGTACGGAAACAGCAAATTTTGTTGTGGAGTAAGATTTCATACACGGGAACCAATAGTACTTCTTGATTTGTGTACAAGACTTCTCCTTGGCAATATGGCCAAGTTTTTCATGCACTACTCGGATGACATGATTTATTATTTCGGAAGGGACATACAGTTGGGGTACACCCGTCGGGGCCAGGCGGTACACTACTCCGTCTTGCAGTTTGAAATCTGTTATTTTGTATTTCTCTAAATCATCTCGGAGTTTAACAATCCCAGGGTCACGGTTCTGAGTTAGCTGCAGTTGGAAGTCGAGGTTTAAATCGTCAACGTAGGCGGCAGTTTTTATTCTGCTTAGGGCATCGGCATGGGGCATACTAACCCCCGAGCGGTGTACAATCGTATAGTTGTAATTTTCTAGGGAATTACAATCAGTGACTATTTTGAACGGGATGAATTTAAGATACGTCTCAAAACGTTTCAAGGCATACACGATAGCTAACGTCTCTAGTTCATAACTGTGTAGTTTCGATTCGGCGGCGGAGGCCATCTTAGAGAAATAGAAAACTGGGTGCAATTTACCGTCGGTTTGTTTCTGGAGGAGCACTGCTCCAAATCCAGTTGAGCTAGCATCACAGTGTAACTCTGTTTCAAACTTCAGGTTGTAGATAGATAAAACGGGGGATTCAGGGTTCGGAAAGATACGAGGCATTCCTCGGAGAACACGTAAGGGGTATTTTTCCTTAACAATCGGGACATCGGATACGCAAGGTACAGTTTATATTTTAAGAATTTCCACAGTTTGTCCACAGATTATATTTTAATAAAAGTCCACAGTTTGTCCACAGTTTATATTTTAATAAAAGTCCACAGTTTGTCCACAGTTCAAAATTTTAAAAATGTCCACAGTTTGTCCACAGTTTATATTTTTTTAAAATGTCCACAGTTTATCCACAGTTTATATTTTAAAAATTTCCACAGTTTGTCCACAGTTTATATTTTAATAAATGTCCACAGTTTGTCCACAGTTTATATTTTAATAAAAGTCCACAGTTTGTCCACAGTTCAAAATTTTAAAAATGTCCACAGTTTGTCCACAGTTTATATTTTTTTAAAATGTCCACAGTTTATCCACACTTTATATTTTAAAAATTTCCACAGTTTGTCCACAGTTTATATTTTAATAAATGTCCACAGTTTATCCACAGTTTATATTTTAAAAATTTCCACAGTTTGTCCACAGTTTATATTTTAATAAAAGTCCACAGTTTGTCCACAGTTCAAAATTTTAAAAATGTCCACAGTTTGTCCACAGTTTATATTTTTTTAAAATGTCCACATACGGAAGTATGAGAACAGGCCTAAGCAGCGCTCTAATTCCTTGCTGGGACGGGCAAATCCCGTATCGCCTGAAGATGAGCTGGTATAGGCGTGATACCGGCAGAATTGGCTAAGTAACCCAAATCCTCTAGTTCCCTATATAGTCAAAACGGCATTTAGTCAGCTTCAGGCATAGCCCGTTCACTCTTAACGTATACAGTATTTCCTTCAGCACCTCTAGATGGGTTTCGAAATCATGCGATGCGACTAGTATATCGTCCATATATATCACCAGCAGACCTTGGTTTATGAATTTCTTAAGGACAGAACAAACCAATCTAGCGAACACGGAAGGGCCATTACAAAGTCCGAAGGGCATGCGTACATATTCAAACTGGCCATCAGGGGTTACAAAGGCAGTATATTTGATTGAGTCTGGATGCATTTTCACATGGTGGAACCCGTTCTTCAAGTCCAAGACAGTGAAGAATGATTTACCACCCAAAAAAAAATAGAAAGAAAGCGGCTTCGGGTATAAATAGAGGCGATGTGGTCGCCATACTTTTTTCACCAAAAAAAAAATCTGCCTGGCAACAAGTCAAATCCAAAAGGAAAAGAAAGTACAATTGTTTTTTTTCTACCCTACATACATATATTTTATATTAAAGTGAATTACCCGAAGCAATCAAAAGATTGCAGAGTGCAACCTTTTTCGTTTTTTTTTAAGTCTTCAAATAAAAAAAAATGTAAGGGGGAAAAAATTAAGAAAAAAATTGCGTGAGCGCATAGGCATATAAATTTCCCAACATAACTAATAACTGGCCAGCCAGCTGCGATAGAAGAGAGGCCACCTAACGCATAATTCGCAAATATTTTTGGGAGAGGCTGGAGTGTGGTGATTTATGGGAGCGGAGTTAGTAGAAGCTAAACGTCGGGCGAGAATACAACAAAAACGAACGGAGCCCCGCGATCGCAGCCCAACGACGGGGGTAACCTGCCTGCTGGAAGGTTATATATAAAAAAAAAAAAAAAAAAAAAATGATATAAAAGTAATACCTAAACACCCAGCGAGATCAGAAAAAATTTAAATACCTAAACACCCAGCGCAATAAGAAAAAAAGTAATACCTACATACATATCTACATATGTGCAGTTAACTCCTTAAGAGGAAAAAAAAAAAGTTTATAAGAAAAGAAAAGTGTAAAGTTTAAAGTAAAAAAAAAAATCAAGTCTGTGTAAAATCTAAAATTTCGTCTGTATAAAACAAAAAAAAAAAGAAAAAAATCTAAAATCTAACTGTACCCTTAAGCAAGTTCCCAAATGCAAAAATAAGTGGCTGATGGCTGTGTAGCGTCTCTCTCGACACCCAAGAATAAAAAAAACAAAAAGTCAAAGTCAAAAGAAAAGAGAGAAGCAAAAGTAACATTTTAAGAGAATATAAGCGGGAGTAATTTGTGGATCGTGTTAAAATAGTGGAACCTGAGTAATGAACTTGACCTAAATTCTGATCAGCTGTGGTTTTTTTTCGATTTTTTTTCCTTGTGATTTTTCTTCTTTGGTGAACAATATGTTTTAGCTTTTCCAGCAGATCGAGAAGCGCTTCATCGATGGACCCAATGTTAAAGCTGTGAGTTAAAACCAACTTATTTTTCATTATATTTTATTTCTTATTACGATAGTAAAATTTTGTTTTAACATGGCGTAAATTGGCCACAGAAAAAAAGAGAAAAAACCCACAAGAAAAGGGGGGATAAGAAAAATTAAAGAGAGAATTAATTAAAAGGAAAAAAATCAGACCGCCCCACCATACTCCCCTTCGGCCATAATTGTCTCTTCTATGAAGGTTAATGGAGATATGATCGAAAAGAAAAGTTAAGAAAAACTTTTTTTACGCTTGACGATCCAGTTTTTTTTAGGTCAATTTTTTTTTCCAACTTTCTTTTAGCTTTAAGTAATACAATTAATACCTCGTTTATTGGGATAATGTATTTCCTAATCTCTTACTTGGATTAAATTTTTTTGTCAGTTTCCACTTATAAGCATGCTTGTCCATAATTAAGATAAATTTTAGTATATGCTTATACATAGATTGGGAAAAAAAATCATATATATATGGTCTTCGTGAAGAGTTGGCGGCTCAATGGAGTTATGTTTAGAATATTTTTAGTGTTAATAAATTATTTTATAATGTCTTTTTAAAATCTGATGTTGTTTGATCTCCTGCAGGCTACTCCGTAGATAGAGTTAAGGTTTCACACACAAGGGGTCTTGCAATAATTTTCTTTTTTTGGGTACATGCAAGGCCAAGGAAGGGTGGGCAGATAGGAGTCCTCTAGACCATCTGAGGAATCTCGTGTGTTTTTTTTGTTGACGATAATGGAGGATATTTTCTGTTTTCTTTCTTTCTTCTGGTATTGTGGATTCTCCGGTTTGGTTATGGCTTTCGCAAGCACGCATTTATTGTAATAATAAGCAGTAGGCCTCAGTGCGAAAAAAATTTAGAATGTTCCAGAAAGTGCTATAAACAGGAAAACAAATTTTGCCAACAAAATTTCTTCAATGTAACAGGTTTGATCCCGGGCCGCTGCATGGCAATAAAATTATTTTTTTTCCATAATAATTTTTTTTTCCACAATTTTTTTTCTATAAGTAACATTATGTAAAGTTTACATAATAAAAAATTTTACAATATGTTTCTTTATTTTGTATAGAAATTTTAAATATTTTAAATAATTTTACAATATGTTTCTTTATTTAGTATAGAAATATTAAATATTTAAAGAAAATTTATTATATATTTCTTTATTTGTCTAGATTTCGACCTTATTGAAGTTAATCAAAACTGGGTATGAGCCGGCTTCAGGTCAATAAATCTTACTAATTTTGTAAGATTTTAAATCATAAGCAGCACAAAAGGTGAGCAGGTTGTCTGTATAGCTATTTCAAGAACCACCAAGTTCTATCATCAGCAGACTTCGCTAAAGAACTCACCGTTGTAATGGCCATACCATATCTTCAACGCTAAAAGTAGTTGGGAATCCCAAACAACATGAAGCGAGAAAAGAACGGCAAAGCTTGCAACTGCAGATTCCACCTTTTTTAATGTGCATACCCAGGGGCGCCATCAGAATTAGTGTAAAGGGCTTCGCCATCACCAACTAACCATCGCGCCCAAATTTTTTGTCATAGTATATTGTACTATATGCAAAAAGATGGTTTACAGCAAGTGTAAAAACAACATGTGTAATACCGCGGGCCTTCCGTTTTTGGTACTTGTCTAGATTTCGACCTTATTGAATTCCCAACTACTCGAAACTACTCGTTAGCAAACTAATCTGGGTTCAGTCTTTAAAGATGAAGAAGAAAGCAGCCTAAACTCGTTGTAGGTGTAAGATTTTTGAGTTATTTATTATTAACTTAAGAAACTCAAAAATCAAATTACAAAAATTACTCAATTCTGACAAACTGTTGAATACGTAAAGATAAAATTCGATTAATTATCTGTGGACGTGGACTTGAAAATTACTTTATTTTATTACTAAAAAACAAACAAACCATTGCAAGACATTTCAAAGTTTGAAGTTTATTGCTATGCTTCAAACATTCAGTATCTGTAAAAATGTCTACATGGCAAGATATATAATATAGAATATATATATATATATATTTATAACATTAATTTTTCTCAGTTACTTAGGAATACACAAGAATATTAAACACAAACATGAACGGATTCGATGATGGTGATTTATACGCAAGTATCAGTTAAAAAATTCGAAAAGAATGACAACCGATGCATTGGCTCATATGTTATCGATATCCATGTATTCGCATCGTTTCTTTCCCTATTTTATATGAAATATTTTGTAAGGGAGCTGTTTTCAGTTTCTATTCCATTGGTCATCATAAACGTAAAGTCTACGTCAGGAAATCAAGGAAAGGTAAAAAATTTTTGTAGCTTTTTCGTTTCTATTTTATCCATATTCTACACTAACTTGCTAGGCCTATCAATTGGATGTTTTATTTATTTTTTTTTAAAGAATCTATAGGTGCCTGCTGCTTTAGAGAAACATTATACATATGGTACTGTGAGAATGAAACTCATCTATACTTGATATTTGATATTTTGATATTTTTTAATTACATATTGATTATTCAATCAATGAATCGGTACCTCTTGTAGTACATTTCATGTTGACATATAGGTTTCATTTGCCGTGTGTGCCTTTTATACTCTGTGTTTTTGGCAAGCGACAAAGCGGAAAACGGAAAGCAATAACCGACAAATTAACACAACATTGTTGTTGCTAACCGGCATTTTCGTTCGTCTGTGCTTTGCTGTTTTTATACCCTTGCAAAAAGGGTATATTAATTTTGGTCAGAAGTGTGCAACGCATAGAACGAAGCATCTCAGACTATATAAAGTATATATATTCTTGATCAGCACGACGAGACGAGTTCAAATAGCCATGTCCGTCCGTCCGTCCGTCCGTCCGTCCGCCCGTCCGTCCGTCCGTCCGTCCGTCCGTCCGTCTGGATCAACGCGAACTCCTCCGAGACCGTAAGAGCTACAGAGCTGAAATTTTGCACGTAGGCTTGTATATACTGCTATATCTCGGATTCAGCCGGATCGGACCACTATATCATATAGCTCCCATACAAACGTCAAAGTCACGAAACAGTGACTTTCTCAATAACTTCATTAATTTTATAGCTATTGTCATGAAAGTTGGTATTTGTCAGTTTTATGTTCTTATTAATGATTGTGCCAAATTCGATCAAGATCGGGTGACTATATCATATAGCTCCCATACAAACGTCAAAGTCACGAAATTCGATCAAGATCGGGTGACTATATCATATAGCTCCCATACAAACGGCAAAGTCACGAACAGTGACTTTCTCAATAACTTTATTAATTTTATAGCTATTGTCATAAAAGTTGGTATTTGTCAGTTTTATGTTCTTATTAATGATTGTGCCAAATTCGATCAAGATCGGGTGACTATATCATATAGCTCCCATACAAGCGGCAAAGTTACGAACAGTGACTTTCTCAATAACTTCATTAATTTTATAGCTATTGTCATAAAAGTTGGTATTTGTCAGTTTTATGTTCTTATTAATGATTGTGCCAAATTTGATCAAGATCGGGTGACTATATCATATAGCTCCCATAGAAACGATAGGTGGAAAACAGTGACTTTCATCAAAAAGTTCGTTATATCCTATGCTAAGATTGAAGGCCGTTCTTTCGCAAACATTTGTCTTTTTGGATAAAACGTTTTTATACTTTGATGGCTGTGGGTAAGGAAAGAATTACCAAAACAGTTGCAAGGGGTATACAAACTTCGACGCGGTCGAAGTTAACCCCGGCCCTCTGGTTTTTTCTCTTTCCGATTTCTGCGCGCGTTGTTTTTGCTCTTTTCGTTTCTCATCTGCTAAACATTTCGGATAAAATATACCATGAAGAAACGAAGAAGGAAATAATAAATATTTTAAAGGACAACGATTTTCCGGATAACGTAATCAAGACATTGTTCAAAAAACATAAATCCCCATTGACAAAACTAAGAAGGAGAAAACCTACTTATCTGTCACTTATGTACCTAAATTATCAGAAAGACTATCACATTCGGATTGTTATGACAAAGCTGGAATAAAAATAGCTCACAAACCTGACAATACCCTCAAACATATATTCAACAAAACAAAATCCAAGATAGAGATGACAAATAGAAGCAATGTAATATACAAAATTCCATGCAATGGACAAGGAAACATACCGTGCAATAAGATATACATAGGGACGATAAAATCGAAATTAAAAACTAGGATTTCCCAACACAAATCTGACTATAAAATGAGACATTATACAGATACACCAAAAACAGCACTAATGACACACTGTGCAACTAGTGGCCATGCACCGAATTTCGAAGAGACCACAATATTAGATGAAGAGCGGCATTACAACAAAAGGTTCACCATGGAGATGCTACATATCATCAACACTCCGAGCGCCACACGACTTAACTTTAAGACTGACACCGACAACTGCGCTCACATATACAGACATTTACTTGACAATAATTAGTTCTTAACTCCACGTCGAATGGTGCTGACGTGTTAAACAATGTATGTTAAAATATTGTTAAATGTCACATAATTGTTAAATACTCTTGTATTCTATTGTAGTTGCCCTAAAGACGGTTGCCGCTGCGCAACCGAAATATATCGGAAAAAAGAAAATTAAAAACTATATTTTGTTTTTATTTTTATTTGGAACAAATGACCTGAAGCCTGAGAAAATCTTAAGATAATAAGATGGCCCGCCGATCGCAACCCAAACCATGGAATTTGCGAAAATAAAACTGAACTACAGCAGCACAAAAACAACAATTAATAGACATCAGACTACCTCCAAGAAATTAGTAACACTGAAAAGTAGTTTAAAATTTCTGTTAAAATGTAGAAAATCTAAATTAATTCCCAATTTTATCAAGAATACCACACGATGCGATAATATTTTTAAGTTTGACAATAACATATTTCCAGACATTAACAAAACATTGGACAGATATACATGTAGGAACCGGTGATCAGGCACCTACAGACAATAAAAGAACCAGAAGCGGTCCTCGTTTCTAAAGCCAGTTCGTAGTGCTAAGCCAGCAGAATATAATAATAAAAGACGGTCACACTGACTTCTAAGTTTGCAACGATAGCGAGCACACGTTTCGGGACAGACCTACAGTCCGTTTATTTTGTAAAAGCCATAATCTTTAATTGTAACACTAACATCAATGCCAACAACGAAACCGGAATATAAATAAATACCACAAATTGGGGGCTCAACCGGGATGGCAGATTAAAAGTGAAACAATTAATATTGGCTATTGAATTTTACAAATTCGTTAAAACTTGTAAAATTCTAAGAAGGAGGGAGACAGCAAGTGACGCTGCCTCGAAAAAACGTTCACGTGAGAGGAAGAGAGATAGCTGCAGTAAAAGCGCGGTATCGGCGAGCAACAAGAACGAAAAAATTTGGCCGACGAGGGAGACAGCAAGTGACGCTGACATAAGGAAACTGCAGAAGGAGTGAGAAAGCTGATCAGAAAGGTGGTTCTGGAATTTTCGCAGCACGTGACGAAATATTCGTGAGGTTTGGCCGAAGAAGGTACCATTGGGATATACCAACAATCAAAAGGCAAGGCAGGAACGGATCGAAGTGCACAATAGAGAGCGCTGGAGAAGTGTACGGCGCTAGAGAGGATTGTGGCTACAACGATTCCGGTTGCAAGATTGATTAAAGGTTGCAAAATCGATACAAGGCTGCCACAACGGAGGCTTTGTAAATTGCTGGAGAAGTGTACAGTAGTTTACCAGTGTTGGTGGTAATAACGTTTCGAGGCTTTGTTAACTGTTGGAGAAGTGTACAGCGGTTGGCCAAGGCTGGACGCAACGAAACCTGAAGTCTACAGAAACTAGCGTTGAGTTCTAGGAGTGAACTGCGTTAGTATTGGCGGTGGACAAAATCTGGTGGTGTTGGTGGACAAAATCTGGTGGCGACGGTTTGAACAACGGAGACTAGCGTTGAGTTCTAGGAGTGAACTGCGTTGTGGCGACGGTGGACAACAGAAACTAGCGTTGAGTTCTAGGAGTGAACTGCGTTGATGGTGGTGGTGTGATCAAAATCTGGTGGCGGCTGCGTGAGCAAGTTTTGGCAGTGGCAGTATTGTTGCTAAGAGAGGATTTCGGATGGAATTTGGCGATAACACGAATAACATCGATCAATCGAAGACGACGACAAAGCAAAGCGACGTGGGACCAACGAAAGACGGGAGACGAAGCGTATGTTATTCAGAACTAGCGAAAACTGATAACAATTTTCAAAGCTAGAAAATAATACTAACATAGTATTAGAAGAATTGTACGTAATTTTAAGTTTGGCAATTGAGATGGAGCTTGCAGAGATTCTGGCTCTAAGCGTGGTGGATTTGCAATCGAAATTATCCGAACTAGGGCTCCCTACGACTGGCAGGAAACGAGATTTGCAGAATAGGTTACTCACCCATTATGGTTTGCAGGAGGCAGATGAGGAATCAGACGATCAGTCAGTTATAACAGCGAATGAGGGACTAGAGATTGCAGCAGGAAACGTAGTTAGACCCGAGAGATCATGGTTTACTTTGAAAGATGTTGAGGACAGCGTGTCACAGTATTCTGGTTCAGATATTCCTAACATTGCTCAATGGATTGAAGAACTAGAAGAATGTGCAGCCACGGTACAGTGGAATGAATTACAGTTATTTGTTTATGGAAAACAGTTATTGTGTGGGGCGGCAAAATCTTTCATAAGGAGTCAGAGAAATATTAAAAACTGGAGCTCCTTGAAAACAGCTCTTCGTGCTGAGTTTAGTGTAAGAATATCTTCAGCTGCAGTCCATAAGAAGTTGAATCAGCGCCAACAGAAGAAAGGCGAAACTCTAAATGAATATTTATATGCATTGATGGAAATTGCGAAACCGGTAGACGTAGACGAGGAGAGTCTGATAGAGTACTTCATTAAAGGTATTCCGGACACAAAAACTAACAAAATGATTTTATTCCAAGCTCGTAATATTTCAGAGTTAAAGTTTCAAATCGAAGTTTATAAGAAGGGACGTGATTCATACAAGGCAGCAAACAGATTTGAAAGTAAGGCATATGGTTCAAGTGAAGCACAGGCAGTACAGGCTCGTGAGAGAAAATGTTTTGGTTGCGGAGAGGCGACTCATTTAAGAAAAGATTGTCCTAAGTTGGATCGAAAGTGTTTCAAATGTGGTCAGCCAGGTCATCGTGCAGCTCAGTGTAGCATCGAAACACAGATTAAACGAGAGAAGCAAGCAAATGTTATTCAACATGACAAAGTGGAAGTTAGCTCGAGTACGTTCACCCCGTCTGGGTTAGAACTAAAGAAGGTTAGCTACGAGAATATTGAATTTAACGGGCTCATAGATACAGGAGCAGATATGTGCTTGATTCGTCGAAGTGTTTTTTGGAAGCTAGGAGTTAAACAACTAACAGGTTCTGGAAAGTGTTTGGTAGGAATAGGGGATGCGAAAATTTTAACGTTTGGTAGTTTCTCTTTAATGGTGATCATCAGTTTCATGTAGTTCCCGATGAGGACATGGGGTTTGACGCTATTTTGGGAAGAACGATTCTTGATAGTGTTGACATGAAGGTAACAAAAAATGGCACTCAGTTTTTAATTAGCAATGAGCAAAAGGTAGTAGAAGAAAAGACTGAATCTGTTGAGGATTGGATGAAGCAATTTGAAGATGTCTGCACAGTTTTTGAAGGGAAGGACGAAATCGGTTTAGAGTTGTCTCATTTAAATCAAGAACAGGCTAAAGAGGTCGAAATGATAGTTCAGCGATACAAGCCAAAACGCAATCCTGATGCGAAGACTGAAATGAGAATTATTTTGAAAGATGATATTCCCGTATACCAACACCCAAGACGGTTGGCCTACTGCGATCAGCAGATTGTAGACAATCAGATACAAGAATGGCTTGAGGAGGGAATTATTCGAGATAGTACATCGATGTATGCATCCCCTATAGTATTGGTAGCAAAGTCAAACGGAGCTAAAAGGTTGTGCTGCGATTATAGAAAATTGAATGAAAAGATAATTCGCGATAATTTTCCGATAGTTTTGATGGACAGTGTAATTGATCAATTGCAAGGAGGAAAAGTTTTTACTACACTGGGCTTGAAAAATGGATATTTTCATGTACCAGTAGAAGCAAGTTCGCAAAAGTTCACTGCATTTGTTACTCAGAAAGGACAGTACGAATTCTTATATGTACCGTTTGGTATCTCAAACTCTCCAGCGGTCTTTACGAGATTCATGATGGCAGCAATGCAGGAGTTGATTCAGAAAGGTATAGCGATCGTATATATGGATGACATAATCATTCCAAGCAAGGACATTGAAGAGGGAATGTCAAGAATTAAATTAGTTTTGGGGGGTAGCCGAGAAGAATGGATTACAGATAAACTAGAAAAAGTGTCAGATTCTTCAAAATCAAGTCAATTTTCTAGGATACGTGATTAGTGAAGGGATAATAAAACCGAGTGAAGAGAAAATTTCGTCGGTACACAATTTCCCAAGACCACAGGATAAGAAAGCAGTGCAAAGGTTTCTCGGTTTAACATCGTATTTCCGAAAATTCATTGAGGGATATGCTTTAATGGCGAAGCCACTTTCCGATTTGCTAAGGAAAGATAGTAAATTTGTGTTCAGCGAGATCGAGGAGATATCATTTGAACGATTGAAGGCAGCATTAACAAGTGAGTTGGTATTGAAGTTATATAATCCGAAAGCGCAAACAGAGGTCCATGCTGACGCGTCAAAATATGGTTATGGGGCAATTCTAATGCAGAAAGATACTGAGGATAATTTGTTCCATCCAATTCAGTACATGAGTCGAAAAACGAAGGCATGTGAGCAGAATTATCATTCATACGAGCTAGAAGTTCTAGCCATAATTGAGGCACTAAAGAAGTGGCGAGTTTACATTCTTGGCTTGCAGTTCACTATATTTACATACTGTAATGCATTTACTATGACCATGAAAAAACAGGAAGTTCCCTTGAGAGTAGCCCGGTGGGCCATGTTCTTGCAGGATTTTAGTTACAGTCTAGAGCATCGGTCAGGATCAAAGATGAGGCATGTAGATGCTTTGAGTCGAGTCGCCTGTTATGCAGTATCGGATAGTATTATTCATCGTCTGAAAGAAGCTCAATTGGTTGATGATTGGACAAATGCTGTAAGAAGTCTAGTTGAAAGGGGCGTGTATGAGGATTTCTATATTGTGAATGAGGTCTTGTTCAAAGATGCCAATAAGCAGTTGATCATAGTACCCGAGCAGATGGAGAATGAAATTATCTTACTTGCCCATAAACAAGGACATTTCTCAGCAAAGAAAACACAGTTATTGGTCGAAAAATCATACTTCATTCGAAAATTGAAAGGAAAAGTTACACGATTAGTTGAGAGTTGCGTACAGTGTATAATAACAAATGCGAAAATGGGTAGAAAAGAAGGGTATCTGACAGCGATTGATAAGGAGATCAGCCGCTAGTTACATATCATATTGACCATGTGGGGCCGATGGACCTCACTAAGAAGAGGTACAATCATTTGTTAGTAGTTGTCGATGGTTTTAGTAAGTTCGTATGGTTATATCCTACCCGAAGTACCGGGGCAGAGGAAGTCGTAAATCATTTGGAAAAACAAGCAAATATATTCGGTAACCCAGTGAGAGTAGTGACCGATAGGGGAACGGCGTTTACGTCACATTTGTTTGAACAGTATTGTAAGGACAATAACATACAACATTTATTAATTACAACTGGTGTTCCGCGGGGAAACGGGCAGGTCGAAAGAATGCACAAGATCATTGTACCCCTGTTAACGAAATTGAGTTTGGAAAGCCCAGCAACCTGGTATAAGCATGTAGGCAAGGTACAACAAATGATAAACAACACTGCGCCGAGAAGCACAAAAGTGAGTTCGTTTAAGATACTAACAGGTTTAGATATGACAGTTCCCGAAGATGCAGAGCTAAGAGAGCGTATTTTAGAATGCATAGTGAACGAGTTGGATGAGGAACGAAAAGAGATCCGAGATAGGGCGATTGAAAATATTAAAGTCCTACAGGACGAAAATCGAAAGTCTTATGATGCAAAACGGAAGATCGAAAGGATATATAGACCTAACGATTTAGTAGCGATAAAGCTGACACATTACGGGGTAGGTCTTAAGCTTAAAGGAAAATACTTTGGGCCGTACAAGGTAGTATCAGTCCAGAAACATGGAAGATATGAGGTTGAAAAAAATAGGAGATACGGAAGGGCCAACCAAAACATCCACTGTGGCCGAGTTCATGAAACCTTGGGAACCTTCATTCGAGACGAATGAAACGTCAGGAGGGCCGAATGTAGGAACCGGTGATCAGGCACCTACAGACAATAAAAGAACCAGAAGCGGTCCTCGTTTCTAAAGCCAGTTCGTAGTGCTAAGCCAGCAGAATATAATAATAAAAGACGGTCACACTGACTTCTAAGTTTGCAACAGACCTACAGTCCGTTTATTTTGTAAAAGCCATAATCTTTAATTGTAACACTAACATCAATGCCAACAACGAAACGAATATAAATAAATACCACATACATATTTCTTTCACACAAAAATATTAAACCTGCTTATAAAACATAAACATAACACTCTCAAAAGATTCAAAAACAAATTAGCTGAGACAACAAAAACTCTTGGAAAACAGCTGGACGAACAGAGCATGAGCGCATTTTTGGAGAGAGAACAAAACGCAGTAAAAAGACTAACAGAAACATTGCGGGAACATCATGGGATGAAACATGAGAAACTAAACAACAAACGTAAAATTAAACGTTGTAAATGAGACAGAAGTGGAGTTCCCGCCGGATATAAAATCATTGCTATCAAAGGGTCCAAAGTTTGCTCTTCCCATAGAACACGAGAAGCTCCCTCTCATTAAATACATTGCCGATGGAGAGGAAATAGTTCAGACGATCAAGGAAAAAGAAAAACAAGAGGCAGCGTGTACTGCGTTCTCTTTAATGGTTAAAGAGCACAGAGCGATGAAACACATAAATACAACAGATCGTGCAATATTAGATATAACTCAACGGACATACAAATTTCTTAAACAACATGACGATATTTTAATATTGACATCTGACAAAGGAAATAAGACGGTTATACTGAAAAAGATTGATTATTACCACAGAATGATGGACATATTGTCGGATCTAAACACCTATAGAATCCTCAGGAAAGACCCAACAACACGATTACAGACAAAGAAGGGACACCATTGAGACCAATCTGTTCGTCAATTGGCTCACCATCCTATGGACTTTGTATATACATTATACAAATATTAAGGAATATAACATTGGACTCCAAATATAACATAAAAAACGCAACTGAATTCAAACAACGGATAAATAACACTTACATTTGTGACGATGAGCAATTAATTTCATTATTTCCAAGCATACCAACGGATCTAGCATTGGACACAATCAGGAATAAATGCACTAAAATACAGGAACACACAAAGATACCAAAAGCTCTATTTATGGAAATAGTAAAATTCTGCATTCAAGAGAATACATATTTTACTTATAAGGACCAAAAATTCATACAATTTAAAGGAATGCCGATGGGATCTCCGGCCTCACCTGTCATTGCGGACATCGTTATGGAAAATCTTCTGGACACTACAATGGATAAACTAACCAGACCACCAAGATTATTAACGAAATATGTAGATGATATTTTTTCAATAATACACCAAAATGACATCGATAAGACACTTGACACCCTAAATTCATTTGACAGGAATATTAAATTTACTATGGAGCTGGAAGACAATGGAAAACTTCCGTATTTGGACTCGATGATCATCAGACGAGGAAACGAATTAAAACTAAAGTGGTATAGGAAGCCAACAGCATCAGGACGAATCATCAATTTCAACTCAAAACATCCCCAGACGATGATAATAAATACAGCAAGGAGCTGTATCCAACGGATCCTAAACATTTCGGATAAAATATACCATGAGGAAACGAAGAAGGAAATAGTAAATATTTTAAAGGACAACGATTTTCCGGATAACGTAATCAAG
This sequence comes from Drosophila equinoxialis, assembly GCA_018150345.1. Lineage (NCBI taxonomy): Eukaryota > Metazoa > Arthropoda > Insecta > Diptera > Drosophilidae > Drosophila > Drosophila equinoxialis. The sequence continues at coordinate 300,903 of JAECWI010000059.1, read as the reverse complement.
ACATTGTTCAAAAAACATAAATCCTCCATTGACAAAACTAAGAATGAGAAAACCTACTTATCTGTCACTTATGTACCTAAATTATCAGAAAGACTATCACATTCGGATTGTTATGACAAAGCTGGAATAAAAATAGCTCACAAACCTGACAATACCCTTAAACATATATTCAACAAAACAAAATCCAAGATAGAGATGACAAATAGAAGCAATGTAATATACAAAATTCCATGCAATGGACAAGGAAACATACCGTGCAATAACAAATACATAGGGACGACAAAATCGAAATTAAAAAAATATCAAAGAAGCTAACTTCGGCTATGCCAAAGTTTATATACCCTTGCAGTCTTTGGCAATAATTTTTTTACATTTTGAATTTTCTTTCCCTGCAACTGAATTCATCAATACACAAACAAAACATTCAAATTATTTCTCTTTTTTATAATAAATTTTCTTTCTTCTTGCATCATTCCCTAAGCAAAGCACAACACGCATACACATACAGTTCTTGTAGCGTTGCGTCTGTGTGTGTGTATGTATGTGCTCTGTTTGAGCAGCAAGCAGCGCTGTTTGCTGCCGGCAGCGCTGCTTGCTGTCTACTAGGTCATCATTTGAACCGATTTGTGTTGCCTGTAACTTCTGTTCTATTTATCCGATCAGATTCAAATTTTGGGATCTGTCAATTTATGTCAAATACTATCATATTGGTAAATTTCATGGGGATACTCCAATTGTTGCAAAAATGTTTGTTCTAGAACTATATGATATAGTGGCCCGATCCTGACAAATTTCATACTTTATCATCTCCCGGCTAAAAGTAGCTCAAATATGAAATTTCATTCCGATAGCTCTTAAGATGCCGGCGTGAAGTTGATTTGCACAGACGGACGGACGGACGGACAGACGGACATGGCTATATCGACTCAGCTTCTCATGCTGATCAAGAATATATATACTTTATGGGGTCGGAAACGTCCCCTTCTGTGCGTTACAAACATGTGACCAATTTTATAATACCCTCTGCAAGGGTACAACTAGGATTTCCCAACACAAATCTGACTATAAAATGAGACATTATACAGTTACACCAAAAACAGCACTAATGACACATATTAGATGAAGAGCGGCATTACAACAACCGACAACTGCGCTCACATATACAGACATTTACTTGACAATAATTAGTTCTTAACTCCACGTCGAACGGTGCTGACGTGTTAAACAATGTATGTTAAAAGATTGTTAACAATGTCACATAATTGTTAAATGTTCTTGTATTCTATTGTAGTTGCCCTAAAGACGGTTGCCGCTGCGCAACCGAAATATATCGGAAAAAAGAAAATTAAAAACTATATTTTGTTTTTATTTTTATTTGGAAAAAAAGACCTGAAGCCTGAGAAAATCTTAAGATAATAACACAAAGGTCGCAAAAACTACCACAATGACAACAACGGATGGCCCGGCGATCGCAACCCAAACCATGGGATTTGCGAAAATAAAACTGAACTACAGCAACATAAAAACAACAATTAATAGACATCAGACTACCTCCAAGAAATTAGTAACACTGAAAAGTAGTTTAAAATTTCAGACATTAACAAAACATTGGACAGAAATACATATTTCTTTCACACAAAAATATTAAACCTGCTTATAAAACATAAACATAACACTCTCAAAAGATTCAAAAACAAATTAGCTGAGACAACAAAAACTCTTGGAAAACAGCTGGACGAACAGAGCATGAGCGCATTTTTGGAGAGAGAACAAAACGCAGTAAAAAGGCTAACAGAAACATTGCGGGAACATCATGGGATGAAACACGAGAAACTAAACAACAAACGGAACTTTGCTCTCTTTAACTACAACACAACCGACAATTGTTTTGTAAATGAGACAGAAGTGGAGTTCCCGCCGGATATAAAATCATTGCTATCAAAGGGTCCAAAGTTTGCTCTTCCCATAGAACATGAGAAGCTTCCTCTCATTAAATACATTGCCGATGGAGAGGAAATAGTTCAGACGAACAAGGAAAAAGAAAAACAAGAGGCAGCGCGTACTGCGTTCTCTTTAATGGTTAAAGAGCACAGAGCGACGAAACACATAAATACAACAGATCGTGCAATATTAGATATAACTCAACGGACATACAAATTTCTTAAACAACATGACGATATTTTAATATTGAGATCTGACAAAGGAAATAAGACGGTAGCACTGAAAAAGATTGATTATTACCACAGAATGATGGACATATTGTCGGATCTAAACACCTATAGAATCCTCAGGAAAGACCCACCAACACGATTACAGACAAAGAAGGGACACCATTGAGACCAATTTGTTCGTCAATTGGCTCACCATCCTATGGACTTTGTAAATACATTATACAAATATTAAGGAATATAACATTGGACTCCAAATATAACATAAAAAACGCAAATGAATTCAAACAACGGATAAATAACACTTACATTTGTGACGATGAGCAATTAATTTCATTTGACGTGGTATCATTATTTCCAAGCATACCAACGGATCTAGCATTGGACACAATCAGGAATAAATGGACTAAAATACAGGAACACACAAAGATACCAAAAGCTCTATTTATGGAAATAGTAAAATTCTGCATTCAAGAGAATACATATTTTACTTATAAGGACCAAAAATTCATACAATTAAAAGGAATGCCGATGGGATCTCCGGCCTCACCTGTCATTGCGGACATCGTTATGGAAAATCTTCTGGACACTACAATGGATAAACTAACCAGACCACCAAGATTATTAACGAAATATGTAGATGATATTTTTTCAATAATACACCAAGATGACATCGATAAGACACTTGACACCCTAAATTCATTTGACAGGAATATTAAATTTACTATGGAGCTGGAAGACAATGGGAAACTTGCGTATTTGGACTCGATGATCATCAGACGAGGAAATGAATTAAAACTAAAATGGTATAGGAAGCCAACAGCATCAGGACGAATCATCAATTTCAACTCAAAACATCCCAAGACGATGATAATAAATACAGCAAGGAGCTGTATCCAACGGATGCTAAACATTTCGGATAAAATATACCATGAAGAAACGAAGAAGGAAATAGTAAATATTTTAAAGGACAACGATTTTCCGGATAACGTAATCAAGACATTGTTCAAAAAACATAAATCCTCCATTGACAAAACTAAGAATGAGAAAACCTACTTATCTGTCACTTATGTACCCAAATTATCAGAAAGACTATCACATTCGGATTGTTATGACAAAGCTGGAATAAAAATAGCTCACAAACCTGACAATACCCTCAAACATATATTCAACAAAACAAAATCCAAGATAGAGATGACAAATAGAAGCAATGTAATATACAAAATTCCATGCAATGGACAAGGAAACATACCGTGCAATAACAAATACATAGGGACGACAAAATCGAAATTAAAAAATATCAAAGAAGCTAACTTCGGCTATGCCAAAGTTTATATACCCTTGCAGTCTTTGGCAATAATTTTTTTACATTTTGAATTTTCTTTCCCTGCAACTGAATTCATCAATACACAAACAAAACATTCAAATTATTTCTCTTTTTTTATAATAAATTTTCTTTCTTCTTGCATCATTCCCTAAGCAAAGCACAACACGCATACACATACAGTTCTTGTAGCGTTGCGTCTGTGTGTGTTTGAGCAGCAAGCAGCGCTGTTTGCTGCCGGCAGCGCTGCTTGCTGTCTACTAGGTCATCATTTGAACCGATTTGTGTTGCCTGTAACTTCTGTTCTATTTATCCGATCAGATTTGGGATCTGTCAATTTATGTCAAATACTATCATATTGGTAAATTTCATGGGGATACTCCAATTTTTGCAAAAATGTTTGTTCTAGAACTATATGATATAGTGGCCCGATCATGACAAATTTCATACTTTATCATCTCCCGGCTAAAAGTAGCTCAAATATGAAATTTCATTCCGATAGCTCTTACGATGCCGGCGTGAAGTTGATTTGCATAGACGGACGGACAGACGGACATGGCTATATCGACTCAGCTTCTCATGCTGATCAAGAATATATATACTTTATGGGGTCGGAAACGTCCCCTTCTGTGCGTTACAAACATCTGACCAATTTTATAATACCCTCTGCAAGGGTATAACTAGGATTTCCCAACACAAATCTGACTATAAAATGAGACATTATACAGTTACACCAAAAACAGCACTAATGACACATATTAGATGAAGAGCGGCATTACAACAACCGACAACTGCGCTCACATATACAGACATTTACTTGACAATAATTAGTTCTTAACTCCACTTCGAACGGTGCTGACGTGTTAAACAATGTATGTTAAAAGATTGTTAACAATGTCACATAATTGTTAAATGTTCTTGTATTCTATTGTAGTTGCCATAAAGACGGTTGCCGCTGCGCAACCGAAATATATCGGAAAAAAGAAAATTAAAAACTATATTTTGTTTTTATTTTTATTTGGAACAAATGACCTGAAGCCTGAGAAAATCTTAAGATAATAACACAAAGGTCGCAAAAACTACCACAATGACAACAACGGATTATAGACAACAATTATTAGACATCAGACTACCTCCAAGAAATTAGTAACACTGAAAAGTAGTTTAAAATTTCTGTTAAAATGTAGAAAATCTAAATTAATGTCCAATTTTATCAAGAATACCACACGATGCGATAATATTTTTAAGTTTGACAATAACACATTTCCAGACATTAACAAAACATTGGACAGAAATACATATTTCTTTCACACAAAAATATTAAACCTGCTTATAAAACATAAACATAACACTCTCAAAAGATTCAAAACAAATTAGCTGAGACAACAAAAACTCTTGGAAAACAGCTGGACGAACAGAGCATGAGCGCATTTTTGGAGAGAGAACAAAACGCAGTAAAAAGGCTAACAGAAACATTGCGGGAACATCATGGGATGAAACACGAGAAACTAAACAACAAACGGAACTTTGCCCTCTTTAACTACAACAGCACCGACAATTGTTTTGTAAATGAGACAGAAGTGGAGTTCCCGCCGGATATAAAATCATTGATATCAAAGGGTCCAAAGTTTGCTCTTCCCATAGAACATGAGAAGCTTCCTCTCATTAAATACATTGCCGATGGAGAGGAAATAGTTCAGACGAACAAGGAAAAAGAAAAACAAGAGGCAGCGCGTACTGCGTTCTCTTTAATGGTTAAAGAGCACAGAGCGACGAAACACATAAATACAACAGATCGTGCAATATTAGATATAACTCAACGGACATCCATTTTCTTAAACAACATGACGATATTTTAATATTGAGATCTGACAAAGGAAATAAGACGGTAGCACTGAAAAAGATTGATTATTACCACAGAATGATGGACATATTGTCGGATCTAAACACCTATAGAATCCTCAGGAAAGACCCAACAACACGATTACAGACAAAGAAGGGACACCATTGAGACCAATTTGTTCGTCAATTGGCTCACCATCCTATGGACTTTGTAAATACACTATACAAATATTAAGGAATACAACATTGGACTCAAAATATAACATAAAAAACTCAAATGAATTCAAACAATATAAACAATATTGGACTTCAAATATAACATAAATGAAGTAAGTAAGTCGTCTCGCCGACTTAGGTATACCATACACCAGTAAAACAAATATTTCAAATTTATTAAACCAATGCATTTTCACATGCTTTTTATTACAAGCATATCTTAGAATCTCCCTCACTCAAGTATACGAGCACCCTAGCGCCCCCACCAGCCAACGGCCAACTACGGCCTTATGGAAAAACGTTTATATGCATAACTTGGTTGTTTTTTGTCCGATTTTGATCAAATTTGGTGTTTTGCTGGGTATTAGTATCAAATTCAAGTGTGCCAAATTTGATTACAAAAGGTAGAAAATTACGTGAGATAATCGAGTTTTTCCAAATTACGGGGGGCGGAAAGGGGCGTGGCAAAATCGTTGCATATACAATATATGCGCATTTATTAAACAAATACACATACAAAATTTGGTGTCTCTAGCTATTATAGTCTTGAAGAAAATCAAATTTGTTTAAATTTCGTGGGCGGAGGGGGACGTGGCAAATTTTTTTTGCAACAAATTTGTGCGCGCTTACTAAAGGATTAATCATACTAAATTTTATGTCTTTAGCTATTGTAGTCTTTAAGAAAATCAAATTTGTTTAAATTTCGTGGGCGGAGGGGGCGTGGCAAAAATTTGAAATAAACTTGACCACCGTAGGTCATACACGAGTCTACGTACCAAATTTGGTGACTCTAGCTCTTATAGTCTCCGAGATCTACGTGTTCATACGGACAGACGGACGGACGGACGGACGGACGGACGGACGGACGGACGGACATGTCTATATCGACTCGGCTGTTGATACTGATCAAGAATATATATACTTTATGGGGTCGGAAAAGCTTCCTTCTGCCTGTTACATACATTTTGGCGACTTTAATATACCATTTCACCCTATGGGTGTATGGTATAAAAACGCAAATGAATTCAAACAACGGATAAATAACACTTACATTTGTGACGATGAGCAATTAATTTCATTTGACGTGGTATCATTATTTCCAAGCATACCAACGGATCTAGCATTGGACACAATCAGGAATAAATGGACTAAAATACAGGAACACACAAAGATACCAAAAGCTCTATTTATGGAAATAGTAAAATTCTGCATTCAAGAGAATACATATTTTACTTATAAGGACCAAAAATTCATACAATTAAAAGGAATGCCGATGGGATCTCCGGCCTCACCTGTCATTGCGGACATCGTTATGGAAAATCTTCTGGACACTACAATGGATAAACTAACCAGACCACCAAGATTATTAACGAAATATGTAGATGATATTTTTTCAATAATACACCAAGATGACATCGATAAGACACTTGACACCCTAAATTCATTTGACAGGAATATTAAATTTACTATGGAGCTGGAAGACAATGGGAAACTTGCGTATTTGGACTCGATGATCATCAGACGAGGAAACGAATTAAAACTAAAATGGTATAGGAAGCCAACAGCATCAGGACGAATCATCAATTTCAACTCAAAACATCCCAAGACGATGATAATAAATACAGCAAGGAGCTGTATCCAACGGATGCTAAACATTTCGGATAAAATATACCATGAAGAAACGAATAAGGAAATAGTAAATATTTTAAAGGACAACGATTTTCCGGATAACGTACTCAAGACATTGTTCAAAAAACATAAATCCTCCATTGGCAAAACTAAGAATGAGAAAACCTACTTATCTGTCACTTATGTACCTAAATTATCAGAAAGACTATCACATTCGGATTGTTATGACAAAGCTAGAATAAAAATAACTCACAAACCTGACAATACCCTCAAACATATATTCAACAAACCAAAATCCAAGATAGAGATGACAAATAGAAGCAATGTAATATACAAAATTCCATGCAATGGACAAGGAAACATACCGTGCAATAACAAATACATAGGGACGACAAAATCGAAATTAAAAAATATCAAAGAAGCTAACTTCGGCTATGCCAAAGTTTATATACCCTTGCAGTCTTTGGCAATAATTTTTTTACATTTTGAATTTTCTTTCCCTGCAACTGAATTCATCAATACACAAACAAAACATTCAAATTATTTCTCTTTTTTTATAATAAATTTTCTTTCTTCTTGCATCATTCCCTAAGCAAAGCACAACACGCATACACATACAGTTCTTGTAGCGTTGCGTCTGTGTGTGTGTATGCATGTGCTCTGTTTGAGCAGCAAGCAGCGCTGTTTGCTGCCGGCAGCGCTGCTTGCTGTCTACTAGGTCATCATTTGAACCGATTTGTGTTGCCTGTAACTTCTGTTCTATTTATCCGATCAGATTCAAATTTTGGGATCTGTCAATTTACGTCAAATACTATCATATAGGTAAATTTCATGGGGATACTCCAATTTTTGCAAAAATGTTTGTTCTAGAACTATATGATATAGTGGCCCGATCCTGACAAATTTCATACTTTATCATCTCCCGGCTAAAAGTAGCTCAAATATGAAATTTCATTCCGATAGCTCTTAAGATGCCGGCGTGAAGTTGATTTGCACAGACGGACGGACGGACGGACGGACGGACAGACGGACATGGCTATATCGACTCAGCTTCTCATGCTGATCAAGAATATATATACTTTATGGGGTCGGAAACGTCCCCTTCTGTGCGTTACAAACATCTGACCAATTTTATAATACCCTCTGCAAGGGTATAACTAGGATTTCCCAACACAAATCTGACTATAAAATGAGACATTATACAGTTACACCAAAAACAGCACTAATGACACATATTAGATGAAGAGCATTACAACAACCGACAACTGCGCTCACATATACAGACATTTACTTGACAATAATTAGTTCTTAACTCCACGTCGAACGGTGCTGACGTGTTAAACAATGTATGTTAAAAGATTGTTAACAATGTCACATAATTGTTAAATGTTCTTGTATTCTATTGTAGTTGCCCTAAAGACGGTTGCCGCTGCGCAACCGAAATATATCGGAAAAAAGAAAATTAAAAACTATATTTTGTTATTATTTTTATTTGGAACAAATAAAATACAATTTTTTTCTATAAGTAACAGTATGTAAAGTTTACATAATATAATAATATTATAATAAAAAAAATTTGCAATATTTTTCTTTATTTTGTATAGACTTTTTAAATATTTTAAAATTTTTTACAATTTATTTCCTTATTTTGTATAGAAATATTAAACATTTTAAAAAATTTTACAATATATTTCTTTATTTTCTATAAAAAAATTTAATATTTTAAACAATTTTACAATATTTTTCTTTATTTTCTATAGAAATTGTATGATCTTAGCAAACTAATCTGGCTTCAGTCTTTAAGAAGAAAGCAGCCTAAACTCTTTGTAGGTGTAAGATTTTGGAATTATTTATTATTAACTTAAGAAACTAAAAAATCAAATTACAAAAATTACTCAATTCTGACAAACTGTTGAATATGTGAAGATAAAATTCGATTCTTATTAATTATCCGTGGACGTGGACTTGAAAATTACTTTATTTTATTTCTAAAAAACAAACAAACCATTGCAAGACATTTCAAAGTTTCAAGTTTATTGCTATGCTTCGAACATTCAGTATCTGTAAAAATGTCTACATAGCAAGTTAATAGCAAGTATAATATAGAATATATATATAATTATAAATCCATTTCCTTTATAAGTGAAAAAAGAAAATATTGGATCTATCGAACTCGAAAGAAACGGTCTTTATTTAAAGAATGCGTCTTAAGAACTAACTTATCATTATTCATACAATTATGTTTACAGTTCGGTTAGAAAGCTTTTGATGTTTACAATTATGTTGAAAGTTCGGTTAGAAAGCTTTATGTTAGTAGTGGGAGCTTTTGATCGGATGATATCTTGATCTGGACTTTGATTGGCTTATTGATTTCGCCTACTAAGCGTTCTCACGCTTGGAAGATTTTTTGGGGACAGATTTGTTTATAATGTTGAATTCTCACGCTGGAAGATTTTTTGGGGACAGATTTGTTTATAAAGTTTTGTTTAGTCTCGGTTGCAGTAAACATCCGTTTTGTAGACTAAGAAAGGGGCGAAGTTATGTGGGTGGATGGAGAGGCGGATATATTACTCCCCCAACACGTAGAAAATAGCCTGTACTCAGGCGGGAAATACAGGGTATAGACTTGGCAGTGCTTGCGGTGTTGCAAGTGAGATTTCTTGGGATGGTGAAAGTTCATGCAAAACGGGATTGTTAAAAGCTGAGTCAATTGGTTGTACAAAAGTTTCATTCTTAATTTGTGTAATAATTATTTTTTTTGATATTGACTTAAATTTATAGATAAGATATAAGGTTAAACTTATTAGTGTAATTACAAATGTTGTTGTAGTTATTATGTTGAATATTTTGTTATAAGCAGTTTTTTCAGAAATGATTTGTTTAGTGTGGATGTAAGAGATTGGTTCTAGTTTCGTTACATTGTTGGTTACGTAAATGTTTTGGGTATAATCTTGTAATGTGTTTACTATTGATATTTCATTTAGCTGCATAATACAGTCGTATATTTTTATTATATTGTTTCCTTCTATGAATATTTTGTTCTGGTTACAATTTTGTTTTAAATTTGTTTTGGGCAAGTTCCAAGTTACGATAATATTGGGTTCTACATAACTAATTAGGTTTGTCTTAAATATTTTTGTGTATTTGCATTCTGCTGGTTTTTGTGTAATAATGCCAATTATACATTCATTTATTTCTTGTTTTTTGGTTGATTTTGCATAAATTTTATTGTCTTGAATATAGTAAGTTTCTTGAATATTTTCTGTCAAGGTGTTATTATTTTCGTCTGGATAGGCTATAATTTTAAATAGTGATGTTTTAGATATTTTCCTAGGTATATGTGAAATTATGAATATTTCATTCGTGTCTGATTTTAACCAAGTAGATGTTTTTATGTTTAAAAGTTTTTCTGTATTTTTGTTAAATATTTCTTGATGATTTAAAAGTTTTGGATTAAATATTCCTAATCTTGTCAACTGCATTCCTAGTTCTATGTCTTCTATGTATTCTGTAAAATGCTCTAAATTGAACATAAGTAGATTTAATTTTTTGTCTGCATCTTGTTTAAGAGTAAGGTTATTCAGGAGTTCTATATTTTTGTTGACTGCTTCGATAATATGATTAAGTTCATTATTTTGGGCGCTATTTGCTGATAGACTATCAATTTTTTGTTCAAGCTCTTCTTTATCATTTTGATCTAAAGTGCCGAAAAGATATTTATGTGCTGTACCTATTATGTTAATAAGTCCTCGCTTGTTTCTCTTTATTATTTTTATGCCGTTCATTTCGCGGTTTAGTTTTTCAACTAAATAGTGAATGTGGACCTTGTTCTTAAATGGTTCTGACTGCTCTATTAGGTTGTTGTAGGTGTTTTGTAAGTTGGTTAAATTTACAGTTAGGTAATGATATTCGAAATCTGAGGGTAAATCCATGGTTCCTGTTTTGAATACAAGATATCCATTAGGTGCCTTTATGGGATTAATTTCAATACTTTGATTATGCGTTGAGTGTACCATTGATAAGAGTAGAAATAGTAATGTTGGGATTTCTGAAATTAATTAGTATATTTACTTTGATGAGTTTTCTTTTTCTTTTTAAATTTTGATTTGTAGTGTGTTGTTTGTCTACCTCGGTTTGTTTCAATATAATGTTTGTCGTCAACTTGGGTAACTTCTCCTGTTTTCTTAAAGGGTGTTGTCGTTTTTGATCTAACTAAGGGGGCTTGTTTATATTTTGTATTTATTTCAAAATCGTGCCTAATTTCATTTAGTTTATCGATTTGTTTTACTTTATTAGCTTGCGTATTATAAAGAGGTGTGCCTGCGTAAATAAAGATATTCGCTGGTGTTCTGTTTGTCGTTAGATGTTTGGTTTTATGGTTATATGTGTAAAGGATAGTTTCAAATTTAGTTTGTTTGTCTTCTATGCTAGATTCTGCATTAATAATTCTTAGTTTTTCGTTTACGGTTCTGTGAAATCTTTCCACATCTGAAACGCCATTTTTGCTCGATGTTATACTTATATTAACGTTTTCTGATTGTAGCCAATTTTGAAGTGCTATACAAATAAAAGCTGAGTCCTTATCTGCTTTGATTTCTGAGGGTTTACCCATATCGTTAAAAATTTTTATGATTGCCCTTTTTGTTTCAAGCCAATCTCGACTTTTAACTTCGACTAAAGTCGCGTACTTTGAGTAAATATCTATGCAAGATAAAAATTGTTGGTTGTCGATTAAATAGAAATCCATCACGTATTTTTCTCTAGTGTTAAATATCTCTGGGGTGGTTTCAAAGGTTAATTTCGTATTTCGATTTTCTGATTTCGATAAATTGCATATATGGCATTCATTAATGAAGTTTTGAATTAGTTTTTGATAGTCTGGATAATAGTATTTCTCTTTAAACCAGTTTTGAGTTTTAGTGATACCTGGATGAAGTAGTGATTTATGGTTCTTTAGTATAATTTCTTTGAATTCTGCATAAGTAGGAATGTCTTTTAATTTGTAAGTGGTTCTTAAAGTTTTTGTTTGGCTGTCCGGACTAATTATTTCAAGATAAGCTTCTTGGAGTGTTTGAAAATCTAAGTCGTTTTCGATGTAAAGTGCATTATTTTTTGAGCATAAATATTTTTTGATAATTTCTTTAGCAAACTGATTGGTCATTTCTACATATGATATTTCTATCTTAGTTTTGTGAAAATAGTGAGAAACGTTGATTCTATCTTCATTGCATTTAGTGAATTCTATTTGACGGTTGTAGAAATTTAAAGGTTTTTCTGAAATGGCTATTAGGTTTTCATTATCTTCTTGAGCACTATGTACTGTGGCTCTAGAACTACTTGTTTCTTCACCTAAAAGATTTTCATCTAGTTTTATTCTAGATAGGGCGTCTGCCACGTAATTTTCTTTTCCTGGTAAGTACTTTATTTTATAATCGAATTCGTTTAGTTTTATCTTCCATCTCTGTAGTTTCATGTTAGGTTCTTTGATATTTTCCAACCATACAAGGGGTTTATGATCACTTAGGATCTCAAAAGGTCTGCCGAAGAGGTATGGTCTAAAATATTTGGTTGCCCATACCATAGATAGTAGTTCCTTTTCTATGGCTGAATAATTAAGTTCATGTTCATTGAGTGTTCTACTAGCATAAGAAATAGGTCTATGGTCCTGTGAGATGAACGCACCTAAAGCTATATTGCTAGCGTCTGTGGTTAGAAAGAATGGTTTTTTGAAATCGGGATATGCAAGTATGGGATCGTTCATAAGGAGACATTTTAATTTTTCGAAGGATGAAATATAATCTGGGTCGTCTATGTTTATTTTAGCTGCTTTCTTTAACCCAAGAGTTAAAGGTTTTGCAATATGTGCAAAGTTTGGTATGAATTTGCGGAAGAATCCGCATAATCCTAAGAATGATTTTATTTCTTTTGGGGTTTTAGGAATCGGAAATTTTTGAATTGCTTTGACTTTATCTGGGTTTGGTTTGATGCCTTCTGTAGTTATGACGTGACCTAAAAATTCTGTTTCCTTTTTCAAGAATTCGCATTTATCTAATTGTAGTTTTAGATTAGCGTTGCGCAATTTTGCAAAGACTCTTTTTAGTGATGCCAAATGTTCTTCTAATGAGGTGGAATAAACAATTATATCGTCTAAGTAGACTAAACAATCCTTATAGATTAGGTCTTCTAGTAAATTATTCATACACCTTTGGAACGTGGCTGGTGCATTTTTCAAAATTCATTAAATTATGGTCCATTGGGAATCCAGGAAGGTTTGTCATTCAGTGCATCCATTACCGGTATTGGGAACTTGTCATCGATAGTGATCTCATTTAGACTACGATAGTCAATTACTAAACGGAACTTTTTTTCCTTGGATGCGTCCTCTTTTTTGGGTACAATCCAGATTGGAGAACAATAGGGTGATTTTGATTTTCGTATGATTCCTTGTTCTATCATTTCATTAATTTGTTTATTGACTTCTTCGTCAAAGATTTGTGGGTATTTGTATGGGTGTTTGTATATTGGGTCCTCGTGCTTGGTTCTGATGTTATGCTTTATGGTACTAGTAAAGGTCAAATTTTCACCTTTCCTATACTGGATATCGCTAAATTCATGCAATATTTTCTTTAACTTTTCTACTTCTTCTGAATTTAAGTGATCGAGTCTAAATTCGTTTTTTTCCTCGATACTGTTATTTATTTCTTCTGTGAACGCTTCATATTTGAACTCTGGGGGAGGATAAGGTATTGATTTTTCTTTTCCTTCTTCTTTATTAGTGAATTCGAAATAAAATTTATGATTTGATAGTGTCACACTATTTTCTTCATAGTTTATAACGGCTTGACATGCTTTGAGATATTTTCTACCTAATAGTATGTCGTATGTTGATGAAAATGTATGGCAATAAAATTTTTGATGGTTGGGGCAAAGTTTGCTTGGTGCAAAAGATACGCTTTTATTAAGCTCTATTATTCCTTTTATTGTTTGGACATTTAAATTTTCTGAGGTTTCTGGAAAATTGAAATAATTTTTGTTGATAATATTTATTGAAGAGCCTGTATCTATGACGCACTTTAAGGGGATGTTATTGATTTTTAGTTGGATATAGGGGTTTGATTGGACGTACTCGGTTGATCTGTTTGGTTCATTGGTTCTGTTTGAACTGTCTGATCCGAGGCTGATTGATGAAAATTTTCGGACCAGTCCATTCTATTCTGACCACTGGTACTTTCTCTTTGCCTTTTAGTAGGTTGATTTACCACGGGATTTTGATTCTGGGGTTGATTCTGAATCTGATGATTAAGTGGATTTCCCCTGTCTGCCCTGATTAAGATTTTGTTGAAATTCTTCTCGAAGCTGTTGATTATTTTGGGGAGTAGGATTTGAATTATTGTATTGGTTGCTTTGCCTATAATAGGTTTGTCCTGAATTATTTTGGTTTGATCTGTAGTTTGAGTTTCCTGAAGTACTCTGATTATTAGTTTTAGGTTTCTCGGTGGAACTATTTTCATATTGGCCTTCTCTCTGAGCTACTTGCTTTAAATTAGACACTGTAGAAATATCAAATTTTGCTAATGTCATGTAAAGCTTGTCTGGTAATCTTTTGATAATAACATCTTTGATTGTGTTATTCATGGCATTTGTGTATAATACGGTGTTGGCCGCGTTGCCTTCTAATGCTAACTTATTTATTATAATGAATGACTTATGTTCTAAATCTTCAATAAACTTACGAAGGTTTCCTCCAAAAAAGGTGTGGTATAGCCGTCGTAGTAGTTCTTCATAAGGCGTTTGCACCTTATATTCGCTGATGAGGGCGGCCCGCAACTCGGTCCAATTGTTGGCTTGCGATAGTTGTGATGTCCGTTGTGCTTCTCCAGTGAGCTGCATCTCTATAGTGCCGTACATCAAACTGTGTTGGCGGACGTCCCTCGTCGGGTACAGTTGTAAAATATAATCAACTCTCCGTATAAACGTGCTCAAGGTCGAAGCGTCACCATCGAAATTGGGCAACTGTCTAAGCATAGTGAGTGCCTGGTTCAGGTGTGTTTCTTCTAGGGACATCTCGGATAATTTGTCCAACGTTGGAAAACAAAGAGTTCACAATCAAAGAAGGTTGTTGTTTTTATTATTTCCTCCAACACTGTACTTAAACTCCAGGATTCGATGTCGCGCTTTTGACTGCACGAAAGGTTCTTTTGCGGATAAAACGAAAAAAAAAAAAAAATTTTCGGGGGCTTTGGGCCTTAATTGCTTACGGCTCCTTATTATTTGAATTTTTTGCACAAAAAGTCTCGATCACGGGCCAACCTCAGATTTAATATCTATAACGGTGGCTTGACACAAGTTTCGCACATTTAATTATTTAATGGTACACAAAAGGTCTGGTTTATTAGGCAACCTTAGATTAGATATCCGTAACGGTCGCTTATACACAGGTTTTGCACGCACTAAATATATTTCGTTTTATCCTACCGACTGCGCCAATTATAAATCCATTTCCTTTATAAGTGAAAAAAAGAAAATATTGGATCTATCGAACTCGAAAGAAACGGTCTTTATTTAAAGAATGCGTCTTAAGAACTAACTTATCATTATTCATACAATTATGTTTACAGTTCGGTTAGAAAGCTTTTGATGTTTACAATTATGTTGAAAGTTCGGTTAGAAAGCTTTATGTTAGTAGTGGGAGCTTTTGATCGGATGATATCTTGATCTGGACTTTGATTGGCTTATTGATTTCGCCTACTAAGCGTTCTCACGCTTGGAAGATTTTTTGGGGACAGATTTGTTTATAATGTTGAATTCTCACGCTGGAAGATTTTTTGGGGACAGATTTGTTTATAAAGTTTTGTTTAGTCTCGGTTGCAGTAAACATCCGTTTTGTAGACTAAGAAAGGGGCGAAGTTATGTGGGTGGATGGAGAGGCGGATATATTACTATATATATTTATAACATTAATTTTTCTCAGTTACTTAGGAAAACACAAGAATATTAAACACAAACATGAACGGATTCGATGATGGTGATTTCTTTACTATAGCTGACGTGCCTAACATTTACAAAAAATCCATCCAACCTTTACAATGGAATGGTGGCAGCATAATGGCCATAGCTGGCGATCATTTTGCCACGATTGCTGGTGATTCCCGATTGATGAATAAAGACACTAAATGCTCACGCACCCAGATCAAACTCGTTCAATTGACGCCACTGGCTGTGATGGGCTCGATTGGCAGCTTTGCCGATACATTGGCCGTTGTCAAAGAGGATAGAGGCAGTATCAGTTAAAAAATTCGAAAAGAATGGCAACCGATGCATTGGCTCATATGTTATCGATATCCATGTATTCGCATCGTTTCTTTCCCTATTACATATGGAATATTTTGAAGGGAGCTGTTTTCAGCTTTAATTCCATTGGTCATGATAAACGTAAAGCCTACGTCAGGAAATCAAGGAAAGGTAAAAATTTTTGTAGCTTTTTCGTTTCTATTTTATCCATATTCTACACTAACTTGCTAGGCCTATCAAATGGATGTTTTATTTATTTTTTTTTAAGAATCTATAGGCTTACTGCCTTTGTTCATCCATTAGGTACAAACGATATGTTTTTGGCATTTTCGTTCGTCTGTTGTGGTTTTTTTTTTTTCTCTTTCGGATTTCTGCGCGCGTTGTTTTGCTCTTTTCGTTTCTCATCTGCGATTAACTAGCTTACTAGCTTACTCTGTGCATCTGCGATTAACTAACTTACGATTAGTCGCATTTTTTTGTGATTGTTTACATATCAAAACTAGCTTACCATTAGTCGCAGTTTTTTGTGATTGTTTACATATCAAAAATTAATAAATTTTATACAAGTGTTTTCAATAGAAAAAAAAAGTAGGTGTTATTGAAATTTAAATATATACATATGAATATAAAAATAGTGATTTTGTTGGCAAGAAGTGTTTTTCTTTGATGCACAACATTAAGTGTTTGTTGTGTTTATAAACATAAAAAAAAAAAACAATTAATAAAGTTGTTTATAATTGCATTTAACCAATAATATTAAATGCAAGAAACAAAACAAAAAGCAGTGAGAATAAAATGTAGAAAGTTCCAGAAAGTGCTAGAAACAGGACAACAAATTTTGCCAACAACATTTCTTCAATGTAATAGGTTTGATCCCGGGCCGCTGCAAGGCAATAAAATTATTTTTTTCCATTGTGGTAGTCTTTGCGACCTTTGTGTTATTATCTTAAGATTTTCACAGGCTTCAGGTCATTTGTTCCAAATAAAAATAAAAACAAAATATAGTTTTTAATTTTCTTTTTTCCGATATATTTCGGTTGCGCAGCGGCAACCGTCTTCATCCGTCCAACGGATGCTAAACATTTCGGATAAAATATACCATGAAGAAACGAAGAAGGAAATAATAAATATTTTAAAGGACAACGATTTTCCGGATAACGTAATCAAGACATTGTTCAAAAAACATAAATCCCCCATTGACAAAACTAAGAATGAAAAACCTACTTTTCACTTATGTACCTAAATTATCAGAAAGACTATCACATTGGGATTGTTATGACAAAGCTGGAATAAAAATAGCTCACAAACCTGACAATACCCTCAAACATATATTCAACAAAACAAAATCCAAGATAGAGATGACAAATATAAGCAATGTAATATACAAAATTCCATGCAATGGACAAGGAAACATACCGTGCAATAACAAATACATAGGGACGACAAAATCGAAATTAAATATCAAAGAAGCTAACTTCGCAATGCCGAAGTTTATATACCCTTGCAGTCTTTGGCAATAATTTTTTTACATTTTGAAATTTCTTTCCCTGCAACTGAATTCATCAATACACAAACAAAATATTCAAATTATTTGTCTTTTTATAATAAATTTTCTTTCTTCTTGCATCATTCCCTAATCAAAGCACAACACGCATACACATACAGTTCTTGTAGCGCTGCGTCTGTGTGTGTGTATGCATGTGCTCTGTTTGAGCAGCAAGCAGCGCTGTTTGCTGCCGGAAGCGCTGCTTGCTGTCTACTAGGTCATCATTTGAACTTTGTGTGTGTAACTTCTGTTCTATTTATCCGATTAGATTCAAATTTTGGGATCAATTTATGTCAAATACTATCATATTGGTAAATTTCATGGGGATACTCCAATTTTTGCAAAAATGTTTGTTCCAGAGCTATATGATATAGTGGTCCGATCCTTACAATTTTCGTACTTTATCTCACCCGGGTAATAAAAAGCCCACAAAAAAATTTCATCCCAAGAGTTCTTATGATGGCTGAGTAAAACGCGTACGCACAGACAGACGCACAGACGGAGAGACGGACATGGCTATATAGTCATATATCCAACAGCAATCCCCAATAACTTATAAATTTTTCGCCCCCTAAAATTTATAACTTTAAGGTAAACATCCGTTTTATTCGCAAACAATTGGACACTTGCAATAACAATTGTCCCCCTCAAAAACTTCCAGCGTGAGAACGCAATATTATAAACAAATCTGTCCCCAAAAATTCCTCTAAGCGTGAGAACGCTTAGTATGCAAAATCAATAAGCCAATCAAATATCAGATCAAGACATCATCCGATAAAAAAGCTCCCACTAGTAGCATAAAAAGCTTTCAACATAATTGTAAACATAAAAAGCTTTCTAACCGAACTGGAAACTTAATTGTATGAATACTGATAAGTTAGTTCTTAAGATACATCCTTTCAATAAAGATCGTTTCTTTTGAGTTCAATAGATCCAAGTTTTCTTTTTTTTAACCTATAAAGGAAGCGGATTTATAATTAGCGCAGTCGGTGGGATCGGTTAAAGTGAACTAATTATTCTATCCGTGTGTTACATAGAATTATTATCCGTGTATTACATAAAATTAGTGAATAATCACTATAAAACTCCGATCCGCAAAAAGAATTTACGGGCATCGCTCAAAAGCCAACAACAGTGAAAAATATTTACACCAACTGTGTGTTGTATCAACTGTGTGTTGCAACCAAATTCCAATTGTGGAACGAAAAAACGCCAACTGTGTGCGTTAATATCAACTGTGTGTCTTACAGCCATAAACTCCAATTCTGGAACAAAAACGCCAACTGTGTGCGAAAATATCAACTGTGTGTGTTACAACCTAAAACTCCAATTGTGGAACAAAACGCCAACTGTGTGCGAATAAAATAAAACACCACTAAAGATAAAATGGTAGAACTCACCGAAGCCCACCTTAATCAAGCACTGTCTTCGTTAAGACAGGTGGCAAACTATGATGGAGCACCAGAGAATCTGACATCCTTCATAAGGAAGATAGATTTCATCATGCACCTATATCCAACCCATGACATGAGGCAACACAACATATTGTTCAGCGCAATCGAGATGCAGCTCACTGGAGAAGCTCAACGACTTTCGCAAATTGGACAAGCCAACACCTGGCCGGAACTAAGAACGTTTCTGATCAACGAATTAAAGACGCAGACCCCATGTGAGGAACTTCTTCGACGCCTCTACAACACCCAATATACAGGAAATCTTCGTAAGTTTATAACTGAACTAGAAGATAAATCTTATATTATTAGAAATAAGCTTAGTCTTGAAAACGATGCAAATAATACCATTCTATATACAAATGCCTTAAATAATACTATTAAAGATGTAATAAACAAGAAATTACCCGATAGATTATTTATGACGTTAGCCAGACACGATATAACCACAGTTAGCAAGCTAAAAAAAATAGCTCAAAGAGAAGGGTTATACGAGGACAGCATTACAGAAACCAGAAAATCAAACCAAAAGCCAAAAATCAAAAAAGTGGAAAATCTTTTGTACCCAATAGTACAACCCCGTCTCAAACAAAACAATCAGACACAACACAAAAACCAAAAACTTTTTCAAGAATTTCAACAAAAATTAAATATTGATAGGGCTCAAAATCCAATGAACTATCAGCAGCAAAATAATTATCAAAAAAATAAGGTACCAAACCAGCCTAAACCAGCCTACAAAAGGCCAAGACAAAGTAATAGTGGAATCAGCAAAATGGACTCATCCGAAAATTTTCATCAGAATGCCTCGGATCAATCAGAAGAAGAGATAGAGACAAGTCCTTCATCAGAATCACAATGAACAATAAACATTTGAGATGTGTAGTCGACTCAGGCTCTTCAATAAATATAATGTCCGAAAACTTTTTTAATTTCGAAACCTATTCAGGAGATACCAAAATTCACACGATTGAAGGAGCAGTAGAACCAAAAGAAATAATTTTCCTTGCACCCAGCAAACTTTGTCCGACAGAACAAAAATTCTATATCCATAAATTTTCAAATAACTACGATATGTTAATAGGCAGAACTTACCTAAGAGCATGCAAAGCCCAAATTAATTATGAAGAAGAATATGTAAAGCTAGGAAACTATGCATTTTATTTCAGAGAAATGGAAGAAATAGAAGAAGAAGATAACATAGAATGTTTAGACCCACCTACGAAAAGGGACCCAGACACAAACTTTGCTATCGAAAATGAAATAATCGAAAATAATCAGTATAGACTCGACCATTTAAATATCGAGGAAACACAAAAACAAAAAAGGTCTTGTACGAATTTAGTGATATTCAGTACCGAGAAGGTGAAAATTTGACTTTCACGAATACAATAAAACACTCTATTCATAAAAAGCATGAGGACCCAATTTACAAGCGTCCTTACAAATATCCCCAAACGTTTGACATAGAAGTCAATAAACAAATAAATGAAATGATCGAACAGGGTATCATTCGAAAATCGAATTCACCATACTGTTCACCCATTTGGATCGTCCCAAAAAAGGAGACGCTTCCAACAAACAAAAATTCAGATTAGTCATTGACTACCGAAGTTTGAATGAAGTCACAATAGATGACAAATTCCCAATTCCAGTCATGGATGAAATTCAACTAAAAAACGGGAAAATGCCAATACTTTACCACCATTGATTTAGCTAAAGGATTTCATCAAATTCAAATGGATCCTGAACCTATATTTAAAACAGCTTTCTCAACTAAACATGGCCATTACGAATACACACGTATGCCATTTGGTCTTAAAAAATGCCCCGACAACATTCCAAAGATGCATGAATAATCTTTTGGAAGACCTTATTTATAAGGATTGCATTGTTTATCTGGATGACATTATAGTGTACTCCACTTCATTGGAGGAACACATATTATCACTCAGAAAGGTACTTAAGAAATTAAGAGAAGCTAATCTTAAACTCCAACTCGACAAATGCGAATTTATGAAAAAAGGAAACAGAATTCCTTGGTCACATAATAAAAACAGAAGGTATAAAACCTAACCCAGACAAAGTCAAAGCAATTCAAAATTTTCCGATCCCTAAAACCCCAAAAGAAATAAAATCATTCTTAGGATTATGCGGATCTTTCAAAATTTATACCAAACTTTGCACATATTGCAAAACCTTTAACTCTTGGATTAAAGAAATGAGGTAAAAATAAACATAAAAGACCCACATTATATTTCTTCATTTGAAAAATTAAAATATCTTCTTATGAACGACCCTATACTTGCATACCCCGATTTTAAAAAAACATTTTTCCTAACCACAGATGCTAGCAATATAGCTTTAGTCGCGTTCATTTCACAGGACCATAGACCTTTTCTTACGCAAGCAGAACGTTGAACGATCATGAGATAAATTATTCAGCTATTGAAAAAGAATTACTATCAATAGTTTGGGCAACAAAGTATTTCAGACCATACCTTTTCGGTAGAAAGTTCGAAATTCTAAGCGACCATAAGGCCTTAGTATGCCTAAACAATATAAAAGAACCAAATATGAAACTTCAACGATGGAGAATAAAACTTAAATGAGTTTGATTATAAAATTAAATATTTACCCGGCAAAGAAAATCACGTAGCAGACGCTCTTTCCATATTTGAAATGGAGGAAAACTTTTTAGGATCAACAGACAGCAAAGCAGCTACAATACAAGTGCTCATGAGGACAATGAAAATTACATTCCAATTGTAGAAAAACCCATTAATTACTTTAACAGGCAAATAGAATTCATTAGAGGTTCAGAAGACAAAACAGAAACATCAACCTATTTTTATAAATCAAACATAAAAATAACATACAAAGAAATGACCAATGCTTACGCTAGAGATATAATTAAAAGATATCTTTGCGGTAAGAAAACTGTATTATATTTTCATAACGAACAAGATTTTCCCATATTTCAACAAGCCTTTATTGAAATAATACGATCAAACGTAAAAACAAAAACCTCAAAATCAAGCATTAAGCTAGAGGACATTCAAACGTTTGCACAATTCAAAGAAATAATTCTAAAACAACATAAAGAATTATTTCATCCAGGAATCGAAAAAACGATTAACTTGTTTAAAGAAAAATATTATTTCCCCGATTTTCAAAACCTGATTCAAAACATTATTAACGAATGCTCTGTATGCAATATCGCAAAGACAGAAAACAGAAATACAAAACTAACTTTTGAAATAACACCAGAAACTTTTAATGTCAGAGAAAAATACGTCATGGATTTTTACATGATCGACAATTTACAATTCCTTTCATGCATTGACAGAAAAGTAAAAATGGCATTTCAGACGTAGAAAGAAAAAACTAAACAATTTAGACAAAAAAAAAAAAGACAGGAGAAATAAATCAGTTAGATGAAAAACATTTTGAAGAAAGAAACAGAGCACAAAAGGTCACACACTACAAATCAAAATTCAAAAAGAAAAAGAAAGTTAATAAAAGCAAATACGACAATTGATACATTACAGGTCAACAACTCAAGATGACTTTTTTTGTGCATCGTGCTATTCTTAACTTTAAAATCAACATGCAGTCAATCCATTGACATAAACCCAGTAAAAGCACCGAACGGTTACTTAATATTTAAGACAGGAACCATGGACTTACCGACAAACTTTGAATATCATTATTTAAAAGTGAATTTAACACTAATAGACATTACATATAACAATTTAATGCAACAAGCACAGGAATTTAAAGACATAATCCATATTCAATACTTAACAGAAAAATTAAGTAGGGAAATTAATGGAATACAAATTGTAAAACGTAATAAACGAGGACTCATTAACGGAATTGGTTCAATATACAAATATCTTTTTGGTACTCTTGATCAAGACGATAAAGACGAATTAGAAGAAAAAAATAAATAATCTTGAAAGCAATAGCGTACAAGCAAATGAACTAAATTACTTAATAGACACTATAAATAAAGGTTTAGAAGTAATAAACAACCTCAAGGAAGAAAAGGAAAAATCAGTAAAAGTAGAAGTTCTAATCTTTAATTTTGAGCATTTCACAGAAGTCATCGAAGACATAGAAATGGGCATGCAGCTCACTAGACTAGGAATTTTCAACCCAAAACTTCTAAAACATAATCGCTTAAGTCATGTTAATTCGGAAAAACTATTGAATACAAAGACATCCACCTGGCTTAATCCAAATTCAAATGAAATATTTATCATTTCAAACATTCCTCAAGATATAATAAAAAGCCCTATCTTTGAGATACTTCCTTATCCAGATGAAAATAAAAATATTTTGACAGAAAATTCCTACGATAAATACTATTTTAACAACAACACTTTGTTTAATAAAAATACAAAACAAATAGAAACTAATGAATGTATAATAGGCATTTTAAATCAAATCCCAACCACTTGCAAATACACTAAAACATATAAAAATTATCAAACTAATTACATTGAACCAAACATAATTGTAACATGGAATTTACCAAAAACAAAACTTAACCAAAATTGTGTAAACAACGACTTAATAATAGAAGGCAATAACATAATAAAAATTTACGATTGTGCCTTAATATTAAATGAAATATCAATAACAAATTCATTGCTTGACTTCAGCCAAAGCATTTATGTAACAAACAATATCACTAGGCTAGAACCTATTTCTTTTATCCAAACAAAAGATATAATTAACGAACACACAAAATATTATACTGTATTTCAAACTATTACATTAACCACATTTGTACTTACTATAATAAGTTTGATTACATACTTAATCTATAAGTTTAAGGCAATGCCACAAAAATTAATAATTAAACATTTTCGATCAAATAAGAATCGTATTCCCACAGAAAAAATCGAAACCCCATTTGTTGATAAAATTGAATCCCAAAGTATAAACAAAATTGATACTTCAATCTTTGCAACTGAGAAAAATCTCTCGCTATACCCCAATGTATCCGCCTGAGGACAGGCTATTTTCTTTAGGATGGGGGAGTCATATATCCAACAGCAATCCCCAAAAACTTATAAATTTTTCGCCCCCTAAAATTTATAACTTTAAAGTAAACATCCGTTTTATTCACAAACTATTGGACACTTGCAATAACAATTGTCCCCCTCAAAAACTTCCAGCGTGAGAACGCAATATTATAAACAAATCTGTCCCCAAAAATTCCTCTAAGCGTGAGAACGCTTAGTATGCAAAATCAATAAGCCAATCAAATATCAGATCAAGACATCATCCGATAAAAAGCTCCCACTAGTAGCATAAAAAGCTTTCAACATAATTGTAAACATAAAAAGCTTTCTAACCGAACTGTAAACTTAATTGTATGAATACTGATAAGTTAGTTCTTAAGATACATCCTTTCAATAAAGATCGTTTCTTTTGAGTTCAATAGATCCAAGTTTTCTTTTTTTTAACCTATAAAGGAAGCGGATTTATAATTATATCGACTCAGCTTCTCATGCTGATCAAGAATATATATACTTTATGGGGTCGGAAACGTCTTCTTCTGTGCGTTACAAACATCTGACCAATTTTATAATACCCTCTGCAAGGGTATAAAAACTATGATTTCCCAACACAAATCTGACTATAAAATGAGACATTATACAGATACACCAAAAACAGCACTAATGACACACTGTGCAACTAGTGGCCATTCACCGAATTTCGAAGAGACCACAAAATTAGATGAAGAGCGGCAGTACAACAACAGGTTCACCATGGAGATGCTACATATCATCATCACTCCGAGCGCCGCACGACTTAACTTTTAAGACTGACACCGACAACTGCGCTCACATATACAGACATTTACTTGACAATAATTAGTTCTTAACTCCACGTCGAACGGTGCTGACGTGTTAAACAATGTATGTTAAAATATTGTTAAATGTCACATAATTGTTAAATGATCTTGTATTCTATCGTAGTTGCCCTAAAGACGGTTGCCGCTGCGCAACCGAAATATATCGGAAAAAAGAAAATTAAAAACTTTATTTGTTTTTATTTTTATTTGGAACAAATGACCTGAAGCCTGAGAAAATCTTAAGATAATAACACGATTCAACTGTCGTTCTTCATTGGATTAAAATGCACCCATCAACTCTAAAATGCTTTATTGCCAATCGCGTATCAACCATACAAACTCAATCGCAGGATATTATTTGGAGTCACGGGCCTGGAAAGGATAATCCAGCCGACATTGTTTCACGTGGCTGTGCAGCGCGCGTGGACCAAGGTTTTTAACACTTAATGCATTACATTGGCCAAAATCTAAAAGAAAGAGATTTCGAGCTCAAAGAAGAGCATAGTTGAGCAGATCATTAGTAGACTATCATCGTTTCGTATGATTGTGAGAGTCTTAGCATACGTTTTACGAGTTTTCAACCGAGTTCCCATCAACCGCAATAATACGATTAATGCTACAAAAAGCATTTCAGTAGAAGAATTTAAATTGGCTTTTAATTGTATAATCTCTTCCATTCAGAGTGATGTGTTTGCGAAGGAACTAAAGGACTTACAAGAATGGACGAAGTCTGAAGCCGGAGCTTCAAAAATTAAATCCATTCATCTCAAATGAACAGATAGGTTCTCAAAATATTCGACTTATCCGTGTTGGAGGCCGTCTAGCAATGGCTGACGTACCATTAGACGCAAGAATGCCATTATTGCTTCCAAAGACTCATCATTTCACTTATAAATATATTAAAGATCTACACTTGCGAAACTTTCACGCGGGAGCTAAGGTTCTGACCGCGATTCTGCGCCTAACAGTATGGATTGTAAATGCTGGCGAATTGGTCCGAAAGGTTGTTCGAAGTTGCACACATTGCTATCATTACAAACCAGTATTAATGCGACAAATCATGGGTAACCTCCCAGCTGACCGTCTCCTGGCCGAACGCCCGTTTCTGATATACGGAGTGGATCTATGTGGCCCATTCCTTACTTCGTACCGCATTCGAAGCAAAGTTCCTTACAAAACATATTTGGCCATATTTGTTTGCTTTTCTTCAAAAGCTATTCATACAGAACTAATCTCAGACCTATCTGCAAATAATTTTATTCTCTGTTTGAAGCGATTCATCGGACGACGTGATATACCCAAAAGGATTTATTGTGACAATGCCACCAACTTTGTCGGAGCATGTTCGCAACTTGAAGGCTTCAAACGGCAATTCTGTTCAGAACTCAATGCAAAAGGAATTTAACCGAAATGCCGGCTTTGAATTCATCTTCATTCCACCGCGTGCTCCCCATTTTGGAGGCTTATGGGAAGCCGCACGTCCGGCCACTTATTGATCGGATGTTCACTGCAAGCGATCCCCGAACCGGTAGTAAATGACTCAAAACTTTCTTATCTAGGCAAAGGGTGACCTATCTCAAGCAACGCTTCTGGGAACTCTGGAAGCGCGACTATGTCCATTAATTACAAGAACGCTCTAAGTGGTTGCATCCCGAAAACAACATAGCAAGGGATCAATTAGTTCTCATTCATGAAGACATTCTTCCACCGGAATGCTGGATCACTGGTCGTGTGGTCGAAGCCATACTTGGGGCAGATGGAAGGGTCAGAGTAGCCGATGTTCGCACCAAGAAAGGAATATTTCGCTGCCCAATCTGCAAACTTGCTGTATTGCCTTTGAGAGATGACGTTTATGTAAATTGAAGGAGTCACACTTCATCCTTCAATGGGGGAGTATGTTGGAGGAGACGTCATCGTTAACTTAGATTTGTATATCTTAAAATTTCTTATATTATTTGTTTAAGATTATCGGAATTTCTACCACTGTATTTACATTAAAATATTCTAAAAGCCTCTGTTACATGGCTCATGAAGAACTTCTAACTCATGATATCGAAATATAAAAATGACTTCTTTATGGAACTCGAAGAAGAGAAGACTTATTTTTCCTTACTCCACTCCACATGCTATTGAGCATTGGAGTTTTGTACCATCTGCAACTGGGCAAATCAAACAAATGGCAATCGATGCATTGGCTCATATGTTATCGATATCGATGTATTCGCATCGTTTCTTTCCCTAATTTATATGAAATATTTTGTAAGGGAGCTGTTTTTAGCTTTGATTCCATTTGTTCATCATAAACGTAAAGCCTACGAAGCAGCTGGAAGTGGTTTTGCAGTGGTTTCTAAATGAGCCCATAACCATTGAAAATGCCATGGATATTTCGAGCAAAGTAATGAAAATAGCTGATGATAAAGATATTTTCACTGGGGATTCGGCCATAATGTATATCTTAACTAAAGATGGAGTGAAGGCTAAAAAAATGCGTCAAGACTAAATTAAAATGCAATAAAAGTAAACGAAATCTGCTCCAACCATTTCAAATTTTGCGTTTATATTATTTGTTTCGTAGAAAATATATAAAAAAAACCAATTCATAAAAATCTATTGAGAGTGAGAGAGCTTCCTTAGTTCAACTAACATGGTCGTCTAGTTATGGACCGCGGCTGGCCATAGGGATAGCTAGGATTAACCATTTGGCAAGGACTACCAGGTGAGCGAAGTGCTGTCTCTCTATTTCCACTACGAACCGGTTAAGGAGTTTGCCGTAATTAATCAATACCCTGGCCAGGAGAATTTTTTCCTTTTTGGCGTTGATCTCATAATCGACACAAAATAGTTAAACCATGAAAAATGATAGAAAATCTTTGGCGCTATTTTAAACTAAGAGTTGTTAGATTTCTTCATTACTCTTGTGCCAAAGTCTTATCATAATGAATACAAATGCATATTCTTGATTTGATTTTTCTCGCTTATTTTATTTCTCTAATATATAAGTCTAAGGATATTCTATATATACATACACGGATACATATGTACATAGAGAACAGGCACGTACACTTCAAAGATTTGTTTCAGTTGTCGTTATTAATGGAAAAACTTTTAAATTAACTATTATTAAATTTTCTATAAGAATTTATTTATTTTTTAATTTTGTACCTGAGTGCTGTAACAGTATTTTAGAATGTAATGCCCTTTGTACCAGACGATTGGCTGTCTGTAAAAGTCCTTCCGACCGACACGAACCATTGCTCACATTTAGCGATGCTGCGAATACATCTTCCGATTGAGGAATCTCATTTTACAGCCATTTATGTATATCCTGTTCCCGAAATAATTCACTTTTTCGCATCTTTTTGCCCACGTTATTGGAATTGGTGCTGATGACAATGTTACTTGGAATAAGACTTTCGTTGTATATACTGCAGGCGTTGTATATCTCGGATTCAGCCGGATCGGACCACTATATCATATAGCTCCCACACAAACCGCAAAGTCACGAACAGTGACTTTCTCAATAACTTCATTAATTTTATAGCTATTGTCATTAAAGTTGGTTATAGTCAGTTTTGTATTCTTGTTAATAATTGTTCCAAATTTGATCAAGATCGGGTGACTATATCATATTGTCAGCTAGTAAACGACGTTTTGTTTTCTTATTAATAATTGTTGGTTAATTGATCACGATCGCGTGACTATCATATACCATACAAACCAAAGTCACGAACAGTGGCTTTCTCAATAACTTCATTAATTTTATAGCTATACGTTTAATCTAAGTGTTTATTGTAGCTATAAACGACTGTGCCAATTTTGGTTAAGAAAACCCCAAAACGCGAAAACAGGCTTTTGTCAAAAAGTTCGTTATATCCTATGCTAAGATTGAAGGCCGTTCTTTCCCAAACATTAGACTTTTTGGATAAAACGTTTTTACACTTTGATATCTATGTGTAAGGAAAGAATTACCAAAACAGTTGCGGCGAACAAATGACGCGGTCGAAGTTAACCCCGGCCCTCTGGTTTAATTACTCATTGATTATTCAATCAATGAATCGGTACCTCTTGTAGTACATTTCATGTTGACATACAGGTTTCATATGCCGGCTGTGCCTTTTATACTCTGTGTTTTTGGCAAGCGACAAAGCGGAAAACGGAAAGCAATAACCGACAAAGTAATACAGCATTGTTGTTGTTGCTAACCGACATTTTCGTTCGTCTGGGCTTTGTTGTTTTTGTTTCTCTTTCGGATTTCTGCGCTAGACCCTTTGCTCTTTTCATTTCTCTGTGCATTTGGGATGAACTCACGTGCGTGCAGCTAGCTTACAATTAGTCGCAGTTTTTTGTGATTGTTTACATATCATAAATTAATAAATTTTATACAACGTTTTTCAATAGAAAAAATTTAAGTGTTATTTAAATATAAATTTAATTATGTGTATATTGTAGCAATATGTATTAGTATTAAGTATATCTTACTCTTTCCCCCAGTGCAATATGTTTAGCCTTAAGTATATCTCACTCTTTTCTTTGTTACAAATTAGTTTTAAGTTTTATGCAGTGGTACAGTACGAGAAGTGTGCTGTCTCACTCGTAGAAAAGAACAGAGAGAATGAAATAAAAAGAATGAGAGCGGTTCAGTTTTTATGGAGAGCTCACCGAAGTCAGACGTGTTTTACTCGCTATAATTTCAAAAGTGGTCATAGTTAACCCAGTGAAAATACAAAATACAATTTAGCCGAAAAAAAAAACAATAATGGAATCAATAAATCCTGATGATTTTTCAAAGTCTCAGTTACAAATCTGGTGCAAAAACTTAAATTTACCAGATACTGGCACTAAAAATGTGCTAGCCGTACGTTTAAACCAACTTAGCCCTGTAGCGAGAGGGCAACATCCAAAAGATGGAGCTGCTCCTAACGGAGGACTAGGTAAACGCGCGGATCCCCCTGGAAAAGATTGCTTGGAGCACCTAAAGAGCATTCTGTATACGTCGGACAGTAGCAAGAAGTAACGGCAAACGAACAGAACGAAGCAGAAAACGAACAAAATGAAGCAGGAAATGAAGAAAACGATGCAGAAAGCGAGACGCAGACAGAAAGAGAGACAGAAAACGAGAGCATTCTGAGTGAACAGCAAAGAATATACAAAGCAACAAATGAGAAGTCAAATGAAAAGAGTAACAACGGTGAGCGCAACGCAACAAATGAGAAGTCAAATGAAAAGAGTATCGACGGAGAGCGCAACGCAACAAATGAGAAGCCAAATGAAGAGAACCGAAAAGAAGAAAACATAGTAAAGTACACGTTGGAAAAAAAGCTGGAACTACTTTGCAAAGAAATCGAACTGATTCGTAGAGAGAACGAGTTTTTGCGCCTTGCTGGCAACCCTGAGTCTGGCAACGAAATCTGCTCCAACCATTTGAAATTTTGCGTTTATATTATGTTTCGTAGAAAATATATAAAAAAACCCCAATTCATAAAAAATCTATTGAGAGTGAGAGAGCTTCCTTAGTTCAACTAACATGGTCGTCTAGTTCTGGACCGCGGCTGGCCATAGGGATAGCTAGGATTAACCATTTGGCAAGGACTACCAGGTGAGCGAAGTGCTGTCTCTCTATTTGCACTACGAACCGGTTAAGGAGTTTGCCGTAATTAATCAATACCCTGGCCAGGAGAATTTTGTCCTTTTCGCGTTGATCTCATAATCGACACAAAATAGTTAAACCATGAAAAATGATACAAAATCTTTGACGCTATTTTAAACTAAGAGTTGTTAGATTTCTTCATTACTCTTGTGCCAAAGTCTTATCATAATGAATACAAATCTTGATTTGATTTTTCTCGCTTATTTTATTTCTCTAATATATAAGTCTAAGGATATTCTATATATACATACACGGATACATATGTACATAGAGAACAGGCACGTACACTTCAAAGATTTCTTTCATTTGTCGTTATTAATGGAAAAACTTTTAAATTAACTATTATTAAATTTTCTATAAGAATTTATTTATTTTTTTGCTGTAACAGTATTTTAGAATGTAATGCCCTGTTGGTGTTTAGATTACATAAAATAAGATAACATTAAGACAATTATAATATAGAACAAATGGAAATGTATGCCAATATAAGTATGTAACCCGATTATAGATATCGATGGCTCATCAGTCATAAGTAGATCTGATATGGTCAGCAGTTAACAATAAAGACCTAGTTCATCAAGTTGCTATAGTTAGCTATTATCAATAAAGACGTATTTTGCTGACTTAACACTATGTCGACCTATGCACTGGTGAGCTCTCTAGTTTTACTATAAAAGAAATGCATTATTCTTTGTAAGATCAGATACCAATTGTAGCTACATCGGGTGTGCATCGCTGTGTCTTTGGCCCCCATCTCTACCTTTGTAATCTCGCTCCGAAGTCCACCCAATTTATGTGTTGGTTGCGACGACTATTAGTCACTGGTTTATGTGCTAGTGCCTATTTGATTATAAATAAATAAACAATAATAAATTCAAGAAATACTAACGTCTTTCATTGAACATTTTGGTGACCCCGACATTGGCGGCTCCAAGTTGAAAGAGTTATAGACTTGGTGAAACCGTCATCAAGTGAGAATTGGTTTGGTTAACTCAGGCGACCAATATCTCAACAACAAGGAAACTGGTCAACTAGGCGACTACTTTCTTTGCACGCTTTGGACACAGAAGAATCCTAAGCGAGGGCACAAATTGATGAACATTTCACATCAATCTGGGGTCCCGACTAAAAACATCGCAATTGATTAACTTGGCAATCGTTGCGTAGCCACTTTGGCGACTAAAACAATTTATTGGAAAACTAGGAGTTAGTTTTCCGCAACGGGGTAGCAATTCATACCCATTGAATAAAAGTTGATCAACTAGGCGATCACTTTGGTAAATACAATTAACAAGATTTGTGTCAACGAGGCGACCAAATCATAAAAAAAAGTTATTTTCATAAAATAAAAAGTTTGATCAACTTATAAACTATATTGCATTCCCTGGCGTCAGCAATCTCTGACCTCGGTCAGTAACCCAGGTAGTACGCACGAGTATATAGTTTGGCATTGGTCAGCAATTTTTAAAAATATATAATAAAGAAAAGAAACTCAAAAAATAAACTGGTTTCACTGTCGTGGCGTTTATCAGTGTAAAAGAATAGGTATATTGGAAATAAAAATTAACTATTGGTAACGCAAAAATCAAAAGACGACTTCGATTTATTTCTTATTCTTATTTGTGCTACACTTGACCAATTTTAGGAACGAGTCGGAGCGTTCCCTGTCTTTGACAAAATAAATAAACTCCCATCGGGTCAAGTACTAGTACAAATAAGCAAATACATAAGAATATAAAAACATGGAGGAGTTTTATAAGCAGCAGACAGAACGAGGAGAAGCAATTCAGGCTTTCATTCGGAATACCAAAAAGGATTCGTTTGCCAGGAAAATGAAGCCATCTTATTTCGAGGAGAAACTTGAGCTCCTGGAATACATGTGGGAGAACTTCGAGAAAAGTCATAAGGAGTTATTGGACAAATTAAACAACGTGCCAACAGAAGATGACTACTTTGTAACGGACTATTTCAGCAAAATGAAGGCGGTTGTAACTAACATAGTGGAAGATTGGAAGGACCATTTGGCAAAGATAAAAATAGAGAGACAAGCTCGCCAACGAGAAGAAGAGCGAGCCGGGATCAAACCACTGGTTCGCAAACAAAGTGCGCTGCTGGATTCATTGTCCAGGACATTAAGTCAAATTGTGCCTGAAGAAAAAATGAACTACAAATCAGTAGTCGACAAATTATGGAGGCAAATAGAAGAAATCCATTATGAGATTCATCGCCTAGCGGAAAATCCAGCCGAAGCAGGATATAATATATCTACGTTTGTAGCCGCAGAAAATACAATGCTAAAATTCTGTGTGGCACCAGTAGAAAATGTAGTAATACAATCACCGCCTGTATTGCAATCAATACAATCATTGCAATTACCCAAAATTCCCATTCCAAAATTTGATGGGGATTACCTGAAATGGCAACAATTTCATGACATCTATAAAAAGGTGGTTCATGAGTCAAATGTATCCACAATAGAGAAAATGTGGTACTTAAAATCAAATCTTTCTGGAGAAGCAGAGAGATTGATACGGCACCTGGAATTAACAGAAGCCAATTACAACACTGCTTGGTCAGTGTTGCAGGAACGATTTAATAATAAAAGAGTTCTAGTAACAGCCATACTGGCAAAGCTGTTTGATCACCCAAATGTGGGAAATGACGCAGCTTCTATAAAGAATTTGCATGATAATATTTTTGAATCATTGCAAGCTTTAAAAAATGTAGGCGTTAATATGGAATCGTCAGATGCTGTCATAATGTTTCATATGACAAGGAAATTGGATAGATTCAACCACGCACTATATGAGCAATCTCTGTCCAACACCAGGGAGCTACAGGAAGTAAAGGATTTCCTATCATTCTTGGAACAGCGCTTCCTAACATTAGAGGCGATTGGGAAACCAAGAATTGACAACCGCAGCATTGAAAAACAAAACCCAAGGAAGACATGCGCGGCAGCATTTGGGACAAACAGTTCCTTGTGTGCTTTCTGCGAGAAGGCAAAGCACAAACTCTTCCAATGTGAAAAGTTTAAAATGAAATCCGCAGCAGAGCGGCTTAATTGGGTACAGAGACACAAATTGTGTGTCAATTGCTTCAAGCCGGACCATATGGCTAAAAATTGCTCTTGGAGGGGATGCTTCAAATGCGATAAAAAACATAACACAATGTTGCATTTAGAAACAGGCAACCAAGTTGCTACATCTGCGTCTGCAGTTTCTGCTTATGGAAGTAGCAGAAAATACACTCTATTGGCAACGGCCAAGGTAGTGGTGAAAGGGATCAATGAAAGGAAAGGAGAGTTTCGAGCACTCCTAGATAGCGGCTCACAAGTAAACCTCGTCTCAGAGAGGCTAGTAAAGAAGTTATCGTTA
This sequence comes from Drosophila equinoxialis, assembly GCA_018150345.1. Lineage (NCBI taxonomy): Eukaryota > Metazoa > Arthropoda > Insecta > Diptera > Drosophilidae > Drosophila > Drosophila equinoxialis. The sequence continues at coordinate 266,540 of JAECWI010000059.1, read as the reverse complement.
AAAATTAACGAGACTCATGTGCACATAAATGGAGTGGGTGGTCAACCACAGATAAGCAAGGCGCGAGTAAGCTTGGTTGTACGGTCAAGATACAACAAGTTCGCAATGCTAGTTGAGGCATTTGTATTGCCACACATAATAGGTGACCAACCTACAGAACAAATAACGCAGAAAGTGAAATTGCCAGACAACATTCAATTAGCTGACCCAACATTTGATAAACCAGGAAAAATTGATATGCTGTTGGGAGCTGATAATCACTATGCTATACTGCTACCAGAAAGAAGACGGGGCAATCGAAACCGTCCAACATTACAAAATTCAGAGTTTGGATGGATTATTGCTGGCAGAATTAATATGTCAACGTCAGCTTCAATCACATGTATGGTAGGCATGACGAATCCAGAGGAATCTCTAGAAAGATTCTGGCAGCTAGACACACTAGAGCCAATGAAACGATACAAGAGTCCGGAGGAAGAGTATTGCGAAAAATTCTTCCTCGATAATCTACACACGGCGGCGGACAATCGACTAATTGTAAAGCTTCCATTTGCTGAAGAGGCTTCATCTCTTGGAGAATCTCGGGAAGTAGCCATAAGAAGATTCATGTCGTTAGAGAGGCGAATGAGCCCTGACATAAAAAAGGAGTATGTAAAATTTATGTCAGAATATGAACAGCTCGGACATATGAAGCAGGTAATGGTGGAACAAATTCCCAAAAACCATTACTTTATACCGCATCACTGTGTACTAAAGCCAGAAAGTACCACCACCAAGTTAAGAGTGGTATTTGATGCGTCCTGCAAAACGTCGTCAGGAAAATCACTGAACGACATTTTATATCCTGGACCAGTTGTACAGAGTCAACTCTTCTCAATTCTTCTGCGGTTCAGGACACACAAATATGTGTTCACTGCCGACATTGAAAAAATGTATCGTCAAGTCTGGATAAACCCTGCCGATCAATTCAATCAGATGATTGTGTGGAGAGAGGATCCAAGTCAAGAACTAAAGTTTTATCGTTTAAAAACGGTAACTTATGGAACCACATCAGCCCCATATCTAGCGACGAAGTGTCTGGAATATTTGGCACTGAAAAACATGGAAAAATTGTTGTCGGGAGCATTAGCATTAAAAAATGACTTTTATGTTGATGACTGTCTCACAGGAGCAGACAGTTTACTAGAAGCCCTGCAAATAAGACAAGAGCTGCTAGAAATCTTGAGACCTAAGGGTTTCAATCTACGAAAATGGTGTTCAAATAGCAGTCAGCTTCTAAAGGAAATTCCAAAGGAAGATACCATTGCTGACATCAATCTCGGTGACACACTGGAACAAACAAGTGTCAAAACATTGGGAATCATATGGGCACCCAAAGAAGATCAATTATGTGGAAAGGCTCAAAAACATACAAAAGGAATAACCAGAAGAGTGGTACTATCTGAAGTCGGTCAAATCTTCGATCCTCTAGGACTGTTCGCACCGGTAGTGGTAAGAGCGAAAATATTTCTTCAACATGTTGCTACCGAACGAATTGAGATGGATGGTGATCTGCCGCCGTATTTGGAGAAGCAATGGGAAGCCTACCGAGAGGATATACAGGCACTAAACCACATGAAAATTCCAAGGCATATTTTTGATGGCAAGGTCCCCACTTCAAAGGAACTGCATACATTTGTTGATGCATCAGAAAAGGCTTATGGAGCGGCAGTTTATGTCCGATCAACCTTTAAAAATGGCCAAGTTTCGGTCAGATTGTTGTGCGCCAAGTCAAGGGTGGCTCCCCTTGAAAAGCAGACACTGCCCCGGCTGGAACTATGTGCAGCTGTACTTGGAGCTGAACTTACGGATAGAGTACGACAGGATCTTCAATTAGGATCGGAAAGTGTTGAATCATTTCTCTGGTCAGACTCAACAGTAGTACTCTCTTGGATTAATTCACGGGCATCACACTTCCACACTTTTGTGGCTAATCGGTTGACCAAAATACATGCAGTATCACATCCAAGGCAATGGCGTCATGTGTCATCAGCGCTCAACGCAGCAGATGTTCTGTCTCGAGGCATATCAGCAGTCCAGCTTAGCACACATACATTATGGTTATATGGACCACTATTTTTGCATGGACCACAACGTGGCTGGCCAGCACCATTTAAGCCTACGGAGCACACAATGGATACCGCTGAAAAGAAAACCAAGGTATTCAGCATGGTGACTGCCACTGCCAACAACACGAGTGAATGGATATATACGGTAAATCACAGAAATTCATTTTACCGGCTACAGCGAATAGTGGCGTATGTGCTACGGTTTTGTTACAAGCAGAACAAGAGACCAACGGCTCATTTAGAGTTGGAAGAGTTAGACCAAGCACGTAGAGTAATTATTAAGCAAATTCAAGAAACAGGATTTGCATATGAATTACGACACTTAAAGAAACGACCTGATCAACCGCTAGATCGCAAAAGCACGGTGGCAACATTGCCACTAATACTGGATGAACATTCAGTCATACGAGTAGCAACTCGGCTGCAACAAGCACCAGTATCAATGGAAACAAGGAATCCATATCTCTTGCCGTATAATGATCCAGTGGTAAAAATGATACTACGGAAACTTCATGAAGAGAATCTTCATTGTGGACATGAGGCATTGCGCGGAATAGCTCGGCAACAGTACCACATCATCAAGGTGAAACCAATGGTCCGGAATGTGATCCAGGGCTGCGTAGTATGCACCAAGCACCGGCCTCAGTTCTTCAAACAAGTCATGGGCGACTTACCTGAGCATCGGGTATCTCAGACTAGACCCTTTCTCAACGCCGGAGTAGACTATTGTGGACCATTCTGGATCCACCATAAGGTTCGGGGAAAACGTCCCGACAAAGCTTACATTGCAGTATTTGTATGCTTTGCAACCAAGGCAGTACACTTGGAGTTGGTTGGAGACCTGTCCACCTCCTCATTTGTGGGCGCCCTTCAGCGCTTTATCGGGCGCAGAGGAAGATGCCAGACATTATACTGCGATAATGCAACAAACTTTGTTGGAGCAAACAACCAACTTAAGGAGTTGACCGATACAATACACTCAGAAACGGCATCAGGTAGTATTAAGGAATTTTGCAATCAAAAAGGAGTGCAATTTAAGTTCATACCACCACGGTCTCCACATTTCGGAGGATTATGGGAAGCTGCGGTAAAATCCGCTAAGCATTTACTGTTGAAAAACGTATCGACAGCAAACTTAACGTTTGAGCAACTGGCTACCATCATTGTCAATGTTGAAGCAGTGTTGAACTCTCGTCCATTAACCCCAAACTCAGACGATCCCAATGACTTGACAGCTCTAACCCCAGGCCATCTATTGATCGGAGAACCATTAGTAGCCCAACCAGATGCAGAGCCAGTAACACAGCGATCGATTCCAGAGCAATGGGAATTAGTGCAACGGCTTAAGCATACATTCTGGACACAATGGTCTCAAGAGTACCTACAAGAATTGCAGGGTACATCTAAATGGAAAAAACCCTATAACAATGTCAAAGAAGGCATGATGGTAATTTTAAAGGAGGATAATGTGCCAATCTTACAGTGGCCAATTGGACGCATTGTTAAATTATATCCAGGCCTGGATGGATACGTCCGCGTGGTTGACGTTAAAACAGCCAGAGGTACCTACAAGCGGGCTATCCATAAATTGGCTCCCTTGCTTAGAGAGACGGGGATAAAACGTAAAATCGAGGCAGATGACATAGGATCGAATTCCCAAGAAAACACTGGTATCGAGGACAAAGCAGAACCAAAGACAAAAAGACGTTTGTCGATCGGTCTGCCACCATTAGCAATGACGATCTGCCTAATGCTGTTGTTACTTCCTCTGGTATTTGCTCAAAGGACTAACATAACTCGATTCAACCCCAAACCAGGCATATACTATGAAAGTATTGGCACAGGAAGGATGGCAACGTCTGACTGGACTATAGTGGCATTTTACGATCTCGAACCATATTGGGCCGACCTGAAGACATTTTCAGACGGATTAGTAAAGGTTGGAGAAATATGCGTGTTAATGAAGGTTCCAGAGGCATGCACCGCAATGCAGAGGCACTTTGAGCATGTCAACTCAGAGCTCCGGACGGGAAATGATCTCCTTCACATAGAACGCCAACGACGATCGCCGTTAGATATAATTGGGAACATTGCGAACGGCTTATTTGGTGTGCTGGACTCAAAATATGCAACAGAGATGTCAGGCACCATAAGAAAGGTTAAATCGAATGAAGACTACTTATTGAACTTGCTGCAAAACCAGACATCTGTAATTGACTCAACGATAAATATCATTAAGCGAGACGAAGCCACGATTGAAAATCAGATGAAACTAATGGAACAACAAATGAACGACATGACCAAGGTCCAGGACAATGCAGTAAAGGCATTGCAATGGTACATCACGCTAACTACTCAGATGACAGTTATTGCAGGAAATTTGCAACGAATTCAAACCGAAATATCCCGAGTATTTACAGATGCCCATCATAGCAAAATAAGCCCGTTACTACTATCACCAGGCCAGCTTCGGGAACATCTGCACCAACTTAAGAGACATCTTCCGTTTGGTTTGGATTTGCCAGTTCCAGATAACGATGTCTTGCAATTATATGGCCTTATGAAGGCACAAGGCACAATCGCAAACAATCATGTGATATTTAAGGTCACGTTTCCATTAGTGGCAACGCAGGCAGTGCAACTGTATAACCTGGTACCCATTCCAGCAATTGGAACTCATGGGATTGTAATAATGAACATTAAAATTCCCTTCATTGCTGTCAACAAGGAACAGAATCAATACATTGGGCTCTCAAGAGCTGATTTGGAACAATGTCACCAGCTCAACAACGAGCAATATATCTGTTTTGATAAACAAACGACGTTTACGGCTAATAGCAACTGTGAGTTCCAGCTATTCAAAAACACAAAATCATCAACATGTCAAATACAACACACAAACAGGTCATTTGTTTGGTACGACATGTATCACAAAAATCAGTGGATTTTTGCCACCACCAGACCAATTGAACTCGCAGTGACCTGTGACGATAATATAGATAGTGTCACTATCAAGAAGACTGGATTGTTAACTCTAGACCCGACGTGTACAGCAAGAAGTTCTGCTATACGAATAACAGGTCACCGTATTACTACGACAGACACAATGAAATTGTCATATGTCCGATTTGGCAACTTCAGCATTGGCCCAACAAAAGTAGCGCCAACAACCACACAATTCACGAAGATGCAACTAAGCTACGACGAATTAAGCAACATTCAAGGAAAACTGGAAACTAAGCAAAACTGGAAGTTACCAGAAGACCCCAGCCAGCCGGCACACCATGTTATCGTCTCCTACGTAGCACTAACTATACCATTGGTTCTTGTGATGGTATATGGAATAAGGAGATGCTCCCAAACCCCAAGGCACAATGGTCCAGAGCAGACAACCGTGAGGATTGTCAATCCTATACCAACTCCCGCTGCAGCAAACCCAGCCCCCCAGCAATTTTGCGGTCAACGTTGGATAACGTTGAACAGGCGTTCAACGGCCGGGAGTATGTTGGTGTTTAGATTACATAAAATAAGATAACATTAAGACAATTATAATATAGAACAAATGGAAATGTATGCCAATATAAGTATGTAACCCGATTATAGATATCGATGGCTCATCAGTCATAAGTAGATCTGATATGGTCAGCAGTTAACAATAAAGACCTAGTTCATCAAGTTGCTATAGTTAGCTATTATCAATAAAGACGTATTTTGCTGACTTAACACTATGTCGACCTATGCACTGGTGAGCTCTCTAGTTTTACTATAAAAGAAATGCATTATTCTTTGTAAGATCAGATACCAATTGTAGCTACATCGGGTGTGCATCGCTGTGTCTTTGGCCCCCATCTCTACCTTTGTAATCTCGCTCCGAAGTCCACCCAATTTATGTGTTGGTTGCGACGACTATTAGTCACTGGTTTATGTGCTAGTGCCTATTTGATTATAAATAAATAAACAATAATAAATTCAAGAAATACTAACGTCTTTCATTGAACATGCCCTTTGTACCAGACGATTGGCTGTCTGTAAAACTCCTTCCGACCGACACGAACCATTGCTCACATTTAGCGATGCTGCGAATACATCTTCCGATTGAGGAATCTCATTTTACAGCCATTTATGAATATCCTGTTCCCGAAATAATTCACTTTTTCGCATCTTTTTGCCCACGTTATTGGAATTGGTGCTGATGACAATGTTACTTGGAATAAGACTTTCGTTGTATATACTGCAGGCGTTGTATATCTCGGATTCAGCCGGATCGGACCACTATATCATATAGCTCCCACACAAACCGCAAAGTCACGAACAGTGACTCAATAACTTCATTAATTTTATAGCTATTGTCGTGAAATTTAATATAAGTTACTTTATTGTAGCTATAAACGACTGTGCCAATTTTGGTTAAGATCGGGTGACTATATCATAGACCTCTCATAGGAACGATCGGTCGAAAACAGGGACTTTTTGTCAAAAAGTTCGTTATATCCTATGCTAAGATTGAAGGCCGTTCTTTCCCAAACATTAGACTTTTTGGATAAAACGTTTTTACACTTTGATATCTATGTGTAAGGAAAGAATTACCAAAACAGTTGCGGCGCGGTCGAAGTTAACCCCGGCCCTCTGGTTTAATTACTCATTGATTATTCAATCAATGAATCGGTACCTCTTGTAGTACATTTCATGTTGACATACAGTTTTCATATGCCGGCTGTGCCTTTTTATACTCTGTGTTTTTGGCAAGCGACAAAGCGGAAAACGGAAAGCAATAACCGACAAAGTAATACAGCATTGTTGTTGTTGCTAACCGACATTTTCGTTCGTCTGGGCTTTGTTGTTTTTGTTTCTCTTTCGGATTTCTGCGCTAGACCCTTTGCTCTTTTCATTTCTCTGTGCATTTGGGATGAACTCACGTGCGTGCAGCTAGCTTACAATTAGTCGCAGTTTTTTGTGATTGTTTACATATCATAAATTAATAAATTTTATACAACGTTTTTCAATAGAAAAAATTTAAGTGTTATTTAAATATAAATTTAATTATGTGTATATTGTAGCAATATGTATTAGTATTAAGTATATCTTACTCTTTCCCCCAGTGCAATATGTTTAGCCTTAAGTATATCTCACTCTTTTCTTTGTTACAAATTAGTTTTAAGTTTTATGCAGTGGTACAGTACGAGAAGTGTGCTGTCTCACTCGTAGAAAAGAACAGAGAGAATGAAATAAAAAGAATGAGAGCGGTTCAGTTTTTATGGAGAGCTCACCGAAGTCAGACGTGTTTTACTCGCTATAATTTCAAAAGTGGTCATAGTTAACCCAGTGAAAATACAAAATACAATTTAGCCGAAAAAAAAAAAAATAATGGAATCAATAAATCCTGATGATTTTTCAAAGTCTCAGTTACAAATCTGGTGCAAAAACTTAAATTTACCAGATACTGGCACTAAAAATGTGCTAGCCGTACGTTTAAACCAACTTAGCCCTGTAGCGAGAGGGCAACATCCAAAAGATGGAGCTGCTCCTAACGGAGGACTAGGTAAACGCGCGGATCCCCCCTGGAAAAGATTGCTTGGAGCACCTAAAGAGCATTCTGTATACGTCGGACAGCAGCAAGAAGTAACGGCAAACTGAACAGAACGAAGCAGAAAACGAACAAAATGAAGCAGGAAATGAAGAAAACGATGCAGAAAGCGAGACGCAGACAGAAAGAGAGACAGAAAACGAGAGCATTCTGAGTGAACAGCAAAGAATATACAAAGCAACAAATGAGAAGTCAAATGAAAAGAGTAACAACGGTGAGCGCAACGCAACAAATGAGAAGTCAAATGAAAAGAGTATCGACGGAGAGCGCAACGCAACAAATGAGAAGCCAAATGAAGAGAACCGAAAAGAAGAAAACATAGTAAAGTACACGTTGGAAAAAAAGCTGGAACTACTTTGCAAAGAAATCGAACTGATTCGTAGAGAGAACGAGTTTTTGCGCCTTGCTGGCAACCCTGAGTCTGGCAACTCAAGCAGCTGGCTGGCGACGAAGACAGGTGACCAGGTTTTGGCCAAAGATGTGAAAGATTTTGTACCCGATTTTGGCGGTAATGGAAATGTTTATAATTGGATGTCTTCCGTGCTCCATTTGGAAAGATCATTCAACTTGAACGAAAATAATTTACGTTTGCTTGTCTTCGGCAAACTAACGGGCAAAGCCTTGGAATGGATACACTCAAACCCTGAGTGTTTGAGTCAGCCCGTGAAAACCATATTCGATGCCATGGGAAAAGTCTTCGGGTCAAAGAAGACTAATATAATAATTCGTCGAGAGTTGGAAGCACGCAAGTGGTGCGTCGGCGAACCGTTCCTGAATTATTTTAACGACAAAGTTGGCCTAGCTGGTGGCTTACGTTTGCCGGAGGACGAGATGGTCAAGTATATTGTTGACGGGATACCAGACCGTCACTTGCGAGAGATGGCTTGTTTGCAACGTTTTGGGTCTAAGGATGTCGTTTTGGCAGCATTTGTCAACATAGTGCTGCAGCGTGGAAAACCTGTATCTCTGCCAAATGTTTCCGCAAAGAAGTCCACATTCAGGTGCTTCAACTGTAACTGTCTGGGTCACCTAGCAGCCGACTGTAACAAGCCAATAAGAGCAACCGGTGCTTGCTTTGGATGTGGTGAAATGGGTCACCGAGTGGCAGATTGCAGTCAAAACAAGAAGAAGCCCGCGGCAATATCAGTAAGATAAAATAAAATTAAATTGGAACCCGGTCCAGAACATGCATATTTTGGTTTAAATAAAAGTAAACTTGAAGTCTTTGGAAGTATTTTATGTTAAAAATGTTTGCGTTCGACTACTGATTGTTTCCAACGAGTCTATGGGAAGTCCAATACTGTAGGTAGAGATTTTATGAAAATATGTAAAGCTAAAATTGTACTACAGCTTGACGATGATCTGTGTAAAGAGTCAATGCCCGAAAACATTAACTTAAGCCGTGACTTGAGCAATGAAGATAATTTTGAAAACCAAATGCTAAATATTGATTGTGACGTCGTTAATTCAAAATATTCTGTTGGCAAAACTTTAAGTTTCAAAGAAATGACAATGTTTGAAAATATATTTTCTGAATTCTATTTCGTGCAAGTGAACCAAAGGTTAAGTGCGAAATGAAACTAACAATCAATGACATAAGACACAAGACGACTTTCTTATAGCGAAAAGGCTGAATTGCAAAAAATAATTGACGAATACTTAAGCAAAGAATATATTAGGCCGAGTGAGTCAGAATATGTTTCCCCAATCGTGCTCGTAAAAAATACTACAGGTGAACTTAGAATGTGCGTTGATTTCAGAAAATTAAACAAGGCGACTTCAAAAGATAGTTATCCTATTCCACTTATTGATGATCTGTTAGATAGACTTGCAGGAAAACCTTATTTTCGAAACTCGACTTAAAGAATGGTTTTTTCCATGTATACATGCATGAGGATTCAGTGAAGTTTACGTCATTTACGACACCGCTTGGTCAGTTTGAATTTCTTCGTATGCCGTTTGGCCTCAGAAATGCGCCGTCTACATTTCAAAGGTTTATAAACAGGATATTTGCCGATATGATTAGGGATGGAAAAGTCATTATATATTTAGACGACATTATGGTAGCAACAAAAGATTTTGATAAGCATCTAGAAATTTTAAAAGAAGTATTTGACAAATTGGTTGAAAACAAATTGGAGTTAAGATTAGATAAGTGCGAATTTTTTCAGACAAGTGTTAAGTACCTAGGGTATTCGATTACAGGCAAAGGCATCAAAGCTGACGATAAAGGTATACAAGCAGTAAAGGATTTTCCAGTTCCGACTAAGGTCAGCGAGGTTCAAAGTTTTTTAGGACTATGTTCCTATTTTCGTAGGTTTATAAAAGATTTTGCTACTCTTGCCAAGCCATTATATGACCTAGTTAGAAAAGACAAAAAGTTCGTGTTTGGGAACATCGAACTTAGTACGTTTGAAAATCTAAAGTCTAAATTAATAGAGGCCCCAATACTTGCGCTTTATAGCCCAAATGATGAAACCGAACTTCATTGTGACGCAAGCTCTATTGGTTTTGGATCGATTTTGCTACAAAGGAAAAGCGATGGTAAATGGCATCCAGTTTTCTATTTTTCCAAAAGAACTACCGATGTGGAATCTAAAAATCATAGCTTTGAGTTAGAAACATTGGCGATAATTTATTCGTTAAAACGATTTCGTGTATATTTACAAATTTACATTTCAAAATCGCGACAGATTGTAACTCGCTTACATTGACACTTAACAAAAGAGAAGTTAACCCCAGAATAGCCCGTTGGGCTCTAGAGTTAGAAAACTACAATTACGTGTTAGAGCATAGGCCGGCAACGAGAATGCAACATGTAGATGCTTTAAGTAGAAATACTAACATTATGGTTGTGGAAACTAACTCGTTTGAAGATAATTTAGTAATATATCAGAACCAAGATGATGAAATGTTGGAAAGGTCTGAACACAGTTCGTATGAAATGCGAAACGGTTTAATTTATAAAAAACTACAAAATGGTTGTCTTGCTTTCTACGTCCCGGAAAATATGGAATCACAAATCCTGTTTAAATATCATAATGAGTTGGGTCACACAGGCATAGACAAGGTTGTAGAAGTTATCACAAAGTCGTATTGGTTTCCAAAGTTGCGTAAAAAAGTATAACAACATGTAAATAATTGCCTAAAGTGTATAGTCATATCCACAATATACCTAAACCTGATGTACCATTCGAAGTGGTTCATATCGATCACTTCGGACCAATCGATGTCAAAGGAAGCACAAAAAAACACGTATCAGTGGTGGTTGACGCGTGTACGAAATTTGTCAGACTTTACTTAATCTAAAACCACTAAATCTAAGGAAGCAATAGAAGCACTTAAAGAGTATTTTAGGTCCTATAGTAGGCCAAAGTGCATAGTGTCGGATCGTGGAACGTGTTTTACGTCTGACGAATTTTCTAGTTTTTTAGAGTCTTGTAATATATAACATGTCAAAATCGCAACTGATTCGCCGCAAGCTAATGGCCAAGTTGAAAGAATAAATAGAAGTCTAGGCCCTATGTTGGCAAAGTTATGAGCCTCAGAAGAAAATGTTAGTTTTGGTCAAGCCATAGAGATGGTAGAGTATACCATGAATAACAGTATTCATAGGTCATTGGGACAGCATCCAAGTGTCGTACTATTTGGCGTCGGCCAAAAAGGACGACAAGTGGATGAATTAAAGGACTATTTGTTAGAAGACAGGTCTGTGGAACGAAATTTGGAATCGGTACGAGCAAAAGCTAGCGATGTCTAGCGAATCGAAAACGACGAGGGCCAAATATTTTTAAGCCAGGCGACTATGTGGTAGTTAAAAATTTTGACACTCACTTAGGTGTATTCAAAAATTAGTGCCAAGATTCAAAGGGCCTTTTAAAATCGTTAAGTGCCTTGAAAATGATCGATACGTTGTAAGTGACGTCGACGGATTTCAGCAGTCGAAGATTCCTTATACTGGAATTTGGTCTATAGCAAATATGAAGCCGAGGTTCAATTGGTCAGATGAAACTATTAAAGTTAATGTAAATATAAAAAAAGATGAAAATACGAATGAACAGATAAAAGTCAATACAAACCTAAATGTAAATAAAAATTCTGTTAAAGAAAAAGCCAGTATGTTAAGCAAAGAAATAAGTAAATTGAAAAACACTAAGAATGACAACAGTACACACAGTTATAATACTTGAAGCAAAGGTCGTCATAAAAAAGACTAGGATCAGGTGATCCTTACTGTCAGAATGGCCGAATTGTAGCAATATGTATTAGTATTAAGTATATCTTACTCTTTCCCCCAGTGCAATATGTTTAGCCTTAAGTATATCTTACTCTTTTCTTTGTTACAAATTAGTTTTAAGTTTTATGCAGTGGTACAGTACGAGAAGTGTGCTGTCTCACTCTTAGAAAACAACAGAGAGAATGAAATAAAAAGAATGAGAGCGGTTCAGTTTTTATGGAGAGCTCACCGAAGTCAGACGTGTTTTACTCGCTATAATATGAATAAAAAAATAGTGATTTTGTTGGCAAGAAGTGTTTTTCTTTGATGCACAACACCAACAAACAATTAATAAAGTTGTTTATAATTGCATTTCAACAAATAATATTAAATGCAAGAAACAAAACTAAAAGCAGTGAGAAAAAAGTAGAAAGTTCCAGAAAGTGCTAGGAACAGGAAAACAAATTTTGCCAACAAAATTTCTTCAATGTACCAGGTTTGATCCTGGGCCGCTGCATGGCAATAAAATTATTTTTTTCCATAATAATTTTTTTCCCACAATTTTTTTTCTATAAGTAACATTATGTAAAGTTTACATAATAAAAAATTGTACATTATTTTTCTTTATTTTGTACAGAAATTCTAAAAATATTTTAAAAAATTTTACAATATTTTTCTTTATTTTCTATAGAAATTTTAAATTTTTAAAATATTAAAATATTTTTTTTTTTTTTTTTTTTTTTTTTTTTTTTTGGGGGGCTTGAAAATTTATTTTTTTTATTTCTAAAAACCAATCAAACGCTTGCAGAACATTTTAAAAGTTTGAAGACTATTGCTATTTTTACTTCATCCATTCCTTATTAAAAAAAACTAAATAAATATTATTTAATAAAAAAAAAAAAAATAAATTTTTTTAAAATATTTGTTGGGGAGTTAAATTTGGTTTTTTAAATAATTGAAATTGTGTGCCTACTGTTAAGGCGAATTGCTCAGTGTTAAGTAATGAATATCATGACAGATGTAGAACTGTTTAACACTAGATTTGTGCGATGACAGCATAGGCTGTCATCGAGTGTGGCTCGGTGTGTGGTTGAGAGAATTCAGTCTCTTTTTCTTTCTGAAATTCAACCTGAAAGCACGTCGAGACTCGCTGCACAAACCCTGTGGAAAAATGGAAGCCAACAATGGAAACAACGATTCAGAAATACCTCAAATCCTTCACTCGCCGATATCAGAAGTGGGATCTAACTCAAGACCAACAATAAATGAGGAGCAGTTTCGCATTTTATTGGAACAACAAAATCGAAACTTCTGGGAGCTAGCAAAAACTTTTCGTGCATCGCCTAGTGAGTCTCGACAAGATGGAGAAATTGTTCTACCGAAATTTAACTCCGACGTTGCTGGAGCCAACGCCACGCAATGGTGTGCTACGGTGGACATCGTTCTAAAAGAAAATCCATTGCAAGGTAGTGCGTTAATTTTGGCCTTGACGAAGTCATTGGAAGGAAGCTCTTCGCAGTGGTTATCGCAGATTTGCTACCCAGGCATCACATGGGAACAATTTAGACAGCTTTTCGAGCAAAGATACGAAAACTCAGAGACACCGGCCGCAACTATTTTGAATTTGCTGAACAGTCGTCCAAATTCTGGCGAGTGTCTTGCCGTGTGTGCGAGTCGGCTAATGACGTCACTTTTAACAAAATGGCGTGGCATGGACCATGAGCAAATTGCTGCATCGGTTGTTCTTGGTCATTTAGCAAACTATGACCGCAGACTACAACGAATTGCGTACACAGGGACTATTCGCAGCAGACGAGACTTACAGTCCGAGTTACAAGTCTTTTCGTTTGACAATAAGCGGTCCAGCTCTTCAGACGATTATTCAATTGCAAAGCGTGCTAAAACATTGCCAATCAAATGTTACTCATGTGGGAAGCTTGGACACAGAAAGTCGGAATGCAGAGTGCAGAAAACTTCTACTTCTGGAGAAGATCAGCGAGCTTCGTCAGGGCGTGCTAAAGTCGTGACATGCTATCGATGTCACGAGCCGGGACACATTTCTACTCAATGCCCCAAGAGTTCGGATGGTGACGCAGGATCACGTGTGCATAAGAGGGTTAACCTATGTGTCGTTGATGAACCAAAAGCAATTATGTTGCACCGAGGTGAGAACTTTCCAGTTACATTTGATTCAGGCGCAGAATGCTCGTTAGTCAAAGAGAGCATAGCACACAAACTGTCTGGGAAAAGAACAAATAACGTAATATCATTAAGTGGAATTGGTAATGTTAGTGTAGTTTCGTCAATTCAAATCACAAGTAATGTAATGATAAATGGAAATTGTATCGAAGTAGTATTTCATGTAGTCCAAGATAATAATATGAAAAATAATATTGTAATTGGCCGCGAAATTTTAGCACAAGGATACTCTGCTATAGTATCAACAGAAGGTGTGGAAATAATTAAAGACAAAACAGTTAACGTTTGTTCTGTAAAAAGTTACGAAAATGATTTTAATAATTTAGTAACTGAAGCACAGGGAGAAGATAAAAATCAATTGTTAAGATTGTTAAAAAAGCATTCAAAATCATTCATTCGCGGAACTCCTTTAACTCGCGTAACTACTGGTGTAATGTCAATTCGATTAGTAGAACCCACCAAGACTGTGCAAAGACGCTCTTACAGATTCAGTCCCAGTGAAAGAGAATTACTCCGGTCAAAAGTTCAAGAGCTAATAGATTATAATGTAATAAGGCCGAGCAGTTCACCTTATGCTAGTCCAGCACTTTTAGTAAAAAAGAAAAACGGATCTGTAAGACTCTGTGTCGATTACAGGGAATTAAATAGAAATACCATTGCAGATAAGTTTCCTCTACCATTAATTTCAGATCAGATAGCTAGATTGCGTGGAGCAAGATACTTTACTTGCTTGGACATGGCTTGCGGGTATTATCAGGTCCCATTACACGAGAACTCTATTGAGTACACTGCATTCGTCACTCCCGACGGACAATTTGAGTTTTTAGCGATGCCGTTTGGTCTAAAGAACGCACCGTCGGTTTTTCAAAGAGCTGTGATGAAAGCAGTGGGCGATTTGGCATTTTCGTACGTTATCGTCTATATGGATGATATAATGATCGTGGCGTCAACTAAGGAAGAAGCTATTGAAAGATTAGAGATCGTCTTGAATATTTTGACTAAGGCAGGCTTTTCGTTTAATGTAGAAAAATGCTCATTTTTGAGGAGTTCTGTTCAGTATCTAGGATACGAAGTACAGGCGGGTGAAATTCGTCCAAATTTGCGTAAAATTGAAGCATTATGCGCATTGCCACCACCCAGGTCAATTACAACATTGAGGCAATTTATAGGATTGGCTTCGTATTTTCGCCAATTTGTACCAGGATTCTCCCAGCTATTGAAACCTCTTTACTCTCTTACATCTATTAAAATTAATTTTGATTGGACGAATGAACATGAGAAGGTTCGCAAACAGATTATTGATATCCTTACAAGCAAACCAGTCTTGGTAATATTTGATCCTAAATACCCCATAGAACTGCATACAGATGCAAGTGCCATTGGCTATGGAGCCATACTTTTGCATCGAATTGAAAATAAACCGTATGTGGTTGAATATTTCAGTAAAACTACTAGTGTGTGTGAATCGAAATACACGTCTTATGAGTTGGAAACACTCGCGGTAGTTAATGCAGTTAAACACTTTAGACATTATCTACATGGTAATAGGTTTGTCCTTTTTACTGATTGTAATTCGTTAAAGGCTTCTAGAACAAAAATTGAGCTATCACCTAGAGTGTATCGCTGGTGGGCATTCCTTCAAGCATTCGATTTTGATATTCAATATTGCGAAGGCAAACGTATGGCCCATGTAGATTTTCTGTCAAGGAATCCTTTGCCTGATAAGAAAAAAAGAGAATCAAAATAAAGTTGTAGAAAAGCATGTACAGTTGATCGAAATTTCTGATAATTGGATTCAAGCCGAACAACAACGTGATCAGGATATTTTGCAAACAATTAACAAGTTGAATGAGGGTGAACTTTCTAAAGATTTAGCTGCAACTTATGAGATGAGAGCTAATGTGCTTTACAGAAAAATTCAAAGAAATGGTAGGACTCGTTGTTTGCCAGTCATTCCTAGAACCTTTAGATGGTCTGTAATAAACCAAGTACATGAATCGATCTTACACTTAGGTTGGGAAAAGACCCTAGATAAAGTGTACGAGCATTACTGGTTTACGGGAATGGCGAAGTACGTTCGAAAGTTTGTAGAGAATTGCATCACTTGTAGGGTGACAAAATCAGCGTCCGGAAAAGTCCAAGTGGAACTGCATTCGATTCCGAAGATTAGCATACCGTGGCACACGTTGCATATAGATATCACTGGAAAACTTAGTGGGAAGAACGATCGTAAAGAGTATGTCATTGTTCAAATCGATGGTTTTACAAAATATGTTTATTTGTACCACACTTATAAGCTTGACGCAGTTAGTTGTATTGACGCATTAAAGTCATCGATTGGGCTTTTTGGAGTACCTGCTCGTTTAGTGGCTGATCAAGGCAGAAGTTTCACGGGATTGAAATTTGTCGAATTCTGTGCTTCTCAGAAAATTCAGCTTCACCTGATAGCGACAGGTGCTAGCCGGGCAAATGGACAGGTCGAAAGAGTGATGAGCACTTTAAAAAATCTATTAACTATCGTTGAATCCAGTGAGCGTTCATGGCAAGATGCTATAGGGGACGTTCAATTAGCATTAAACTGTACAGTTAATCGAGTTACAAAATCGAGTCCGTTAGAATTATTAATCGGTAAGAGTGCTCGACCATTGGGATTAGTTCCCATTGATGATGATGAGACAGCGATAGACTTAAATGAACAAAGATCTCAGGCTAAAAGAAATATGGACAATGCAGCAAGCTATGACAAACTTCGATTTGATAAAGACAAGGCAAAAGTAGTCAAATTCAGTAAGGGAGATTATGTTCTGATCAAAAATAGTGAGCGACAACAGACTAAGTTGGACCCTAAGTTTCGTGGACCTTTTATGGTCATAGAAGTATTAGAAGGCGATAGATATACGTTGAAGTCCATATCAAGTAAAAGACAGTATAAGTACCCACATGATAGTTTACGGAGAATGCCAGAGGTGCAGGTACCAAGCGAGCTGGATATCGACGGAGATGAGTTTGATTCATCTGGTGAAACGGGTGAAAAAGACCGTAATGGCACAGTTGAAAGAGACTGTGGTGAAACGGGTGAAACAGACCGTATGGAAACAGTTGGAAAGGACTGTGATGAAGAGACGGGTGAAACAGACCGTATGGAAACAGTTGGAAAAGACTGTGATAAAGAGACGGGTGAAAAAGACCGTATGGACTAGTGAATGAGACACTAGGGGAATGATGTGAATGAAAGAGTGTGTTGTCGATGCTACGTGGTGGTACCTTGCCGTGGATTCTTGAAACGTAAATGAGAACATAAAGAAAAGAGAATGTTTGTAAAACTAAAAGCGAAAATGTTGTTTGATAAGAATGAAAATGTGGAGGTTATAAAATAAGAAAATATTGAAAACATTGTAATGTTTAATGAATTGTAAAAGAGATATGAACAAACAAATGTTGAAATATGCAAGTAGAAGAATATGAAATAAGAATTTTAAGTTACGAAATATGTTATAGCAAATAAGAGATTTCTAATTAACATTAAACTGGATTTGTCAAACTGCATAAAAGAGAATGTTTTTGGTTCAGTTAGTTAAAACAAAGATGTGAAAATGATGTTTGTAAAAGTGGTTTATATTCCTGCTACACGAGGACGTGTAATTTGTCAGGATGACCGTGTCGGAGATTGAATTAGGCATTTCTAATAATTTGAATTGTGTGCCTACTGTTAAGGCGAATTGCTCAGTGTTAAGTAATGAATATCATGACAGATGTAGAACTGTTTAACACTAGATTTGTGCGATGACAGCATAGGCTGTCATCGAGTGTGGCTCGGTGTGTGGTTGAGAGAATTCAGTCTCTTTTTCTTTCTGAAATTCAACCTGAAAGCACGTCGAGACTCGCTGCACAAACCCTGTGGAAAAATGGAAGCCAACAATGGAAACAACGATTCAGAAATACCTCAAATCCTTCACTCGCCGATATATATGTATATATATATTTATAACATTAATTTTTCTCAGTTACTCAGTTATTATGAGCAATATAGGAAGCACCAAGCGGCAGTTACAATGCCACATCAGCATCTTGGCAAGGCCAAATCTGGAAAACAGTACCGATTAAACGTAAAGGAGTCTCCCATAATTTAAAGCGCAAGAAGAAAGCGCATGTAAGGTCTCCATCGAGCAGGTTCGGTCTCATCCATGTCGGTGCAATCTGAATCCGAAGACGATTCGCCAAAACTCGGCGAAATCCAGAGCAAAGTCCAAACCAAGGATAAAGAATCGACTATTAACAACACCAACAGTTTTGCTGTGCTTGCAGAAACATACACCAACCCGGGTGTCACCCCCCTGCCGATACCACAGGCAACAAGCGCGCTGAACCCAAGACCCCGTCCATTTTTATTCCGGCTGTTTCAGATGTTGCCGAAATGCATAAATTCGTATCTAAAACCATCGGCAAGGACTATTCCAACAAGGCAGGTAAAAATGGCAAGGTCCGTGTGATGACTGCTAACGCTCGAGACTACAAGCTCCTCATAGCCGCCTTGGAAAGCGCGAATAGATCGTTTTACTGCTACCAACTGAAACAAGAAAGAGCCTACAGAGCGGTAATCAGGCACCTGCATCACTCCACCCCCTTGAAGACATCCGAGAAGAATTGGGAGCTCTTGGACACCCAGTTCGGCATATCATCAACGCCAAAAATAGGCACACATGCCCATGCCCATCTAACAATAAAGAAGCGTCTCTGCAATGCAGTCGTAGTCATGGAGCCCCCTCGAAAAGACAGAAACGTAGTCCAATGCCACAAATGCCAGGAGCTTAGGCACACAGCACTTCTGTAACATGCCTGCCCGATGTATCAAGTGCGCAGGCAAGCACACATCTTCAATGACAAGGACGCCCCAGCTAAATGCGTTCACTGCAACGGGAACCACACTGCCTCCTACAAAGGCTGCAGAGTGTACAAAGAAGTGGCCAAGAAAACACTGCGAACTGCAAACCAACCCATGATAACCAACAACGCAACAATGCCTTTTCTGGTGAAACTCCTAAAACAGGATTCAACCTCCTTCCCCCGCTCACGGAATCCAACTCCCAATCCTCCCAGCTGGAGCAAATCATTAAGGTTATGCATGCTCAATTGGTACAGATGACCCAAATGTTCAACACCCTAATGGCAGCCTTATGCAAATAGGCCCATCAAAAGATGGGCAGAAATCGACCTTTATTTAAAACGCAACCGCTAATTTCGGACAGTGAAGAGTGATGACCCCAAACCATCAAACCCTGCAGCGGCTTTTCAATTCATTTCAATGCTATGTACAACATGGCCGTTAACAAATTTAATTATTGTCCCACAGTGGACAGATTTTAAATATACTTAAACACAAAAAAAAAAAAAAAAAAAAAAAAGTTACTCAGGAATACACAAGAATATTACACAAAAACATGAACGGATTCGAGGATGGTGATTATTTTACTACAGCTGACGTGGCTAACATTTACAAAAAATTCATCCAACCTTTCCAATGGAATGGTGGCAGCATAATGGCCATAGCTGGCGATGATTTTGCCACGATTGGTGGTGATACGCGATTGATGAATAAAGACACTATATTCTCATGCACCCAGAACAAACTCTTTCAATCGACGCCACTGGTTGTGATGGGTTCAATTGGCAGCTTTGCCGATACATTGGCCGTTGGTCAAAGAGGATATACGGAAGTATCAGTTAAAAAATTCGAAAAGAATGGCAACCGATGCATTGGCTCATATGTTATCGATATCGATGTATTCGCATCGTTGCTTTCCCATTTTATGTGGAATATTTTGGCTGGCATTAATCGGAATCGTAAGGGAGCTGTTTTCAGCTTTGATACCATTGGTCATCATGAACGTAAAGCCTACGATGCAGCTGGAAGTGGTTTTGCACTAATGATCGCAAGAATGGACTATTTAAAAAAAGGTCTAAAGGAGCCCATAACCATTGAATATGCCATGGATATAACAAGCGAAAGTAATGAAAATAGCTGATGATAAGGATATTTTCACTGGGGACTCAGCCCTGTTGTATATTAAAACTAAAGATGGAGCGAAGGCTAAAAAAATGCCCATGCGTCAAGACTAACGTAAAATGCATATAAAAGTAACAAACGAAATCTGCTTCAACCATTTCAAAATTTGCGTTTATATTGTTTGTTTCGTAGAAAATATATAAAAAAACTAATTCATAAAAATCTATTGAGAGTGAGAGAGCTTCCTGAGTTCAACTAAAATGGTCGTCTAGTTATGGCCGCTATAGGGATAGCTAGTATTAACCATTTGGCAAGGACTACCAGGTGAGCGAAGTGCTGTCTCTCTATTTGCACTACGAACCAGTTGAGGAGTTTGCCGTAACTAATTATTACCCTGGCCAGGAGAATGCTGTCATGTTCGCGTTCATCTAATAATCGACACAAAATAGTTAAACCATGAAAAATGATACAAAATCTATGACGCTAAATTTGCAATTGCTAGCCTTACTATTTTAAACTAAGAGTTGTTATATTTATTCATTAATCTCGTGCCCAAGATCTTATCATAATGATTCATAATGAAATGCATATTCTGATTTGATTTTTCTCGCTTATTTTATTGTGCATAGAGAACAGGCAAGTACACTTCAAAGATTTGTTTCATTTGTCGTTATTAATGGAAAACTTTTTAATTGACTATTATTAAATTTTCTATAAGAATTTATTTGTTTTTTAATTTTTATACACTGAGCGCTATAACAGTTTGTTAGAATGTAATGCCCTTTGTACCAGACGATTGGCTGTCTGTAAAACTCCTGCCTCAAGAAGCTCATTTAACAGCCATGTTATTGGATATCCTGGTCACTGCTGCGCCTTCACGAATGATGACAATGTTACTTGAATTAAGACTTTCGTGTCGCAAATGTGTGGCGATCTTTTCGCGCAAGGTTTTAAACTGAAAGAAATAAAATATGAAGGTTTATGTGTCGAAAAAAAAAAAATATTTCGAGTATCATGAACTTTCGAAAGATTCTGATGTTGGGTCAGAAACTCGGCTATCTCATTAAAATGTTCCACAAATGTGTGCGATCTGCAAAGCAACTTGTAGTTGCGATCAATAAATTGCAAAATTACTGAACGTCCCTCCAAATTTGATTTTACAGAAAAGGATACATCATAGCCTTGTTGGAATTTTCACCCATTAAGAATTCCAGATAATAAACTAAATGACTATGACTTTTGAATGCAACGGAGTGAGTAGAGCATATCAGTAGCACTCAGTACTCAGTAGCATTTTTAAAGGTTGTTGAAACTCATCATCGTTTAAATATTTCGTGCCAAAGCATAGCATAGTGTCGTAGATGTTGTAGTTGTCAATGTGGACCTTATTGAAAAAGTATTCTATTGCCTGCCGATGGGTGTAATCCAGTGCACTCGGCTAAATCTACTGCACAAGCTATCTGCATTATTTGATCCCCTCTCAGAAACAGTTTCACTATCCTGTCCTCCATTTGTCTCGCCGAACAGGCTCTTGAACATGGGTGTGACCAGACGTCTTACAAACTGAAAAACAATGTCTAGTAGGGGGTGCCAAATAAATTCTTTTGCAAAATTGGTATTGAATTCGAAACACTTCTCCAAGGCCTTAGATCCTATTCGAACTCCTTATACTTGAGCATTTCAAAAACCGCATTCATTGATTCAATCTCATTGTGCTCTATTAGAGATGTTATATTGTAGTTGTGGGTTATGCAATACCTTATTTCATTGTTTTTGTGATTTGTTTCAACTGATTGTATCAGGAAATCAGGAAAGGTAAATATTTTTGTAGCTTTTTCGTTTCTATTTTATCCATATTCTACACTAACTTGCTAGGCCTCTATAGGCTTACTGCCTTTGTTCCTCCATTAGAAACGATATGTGCCTGCTGCGTTAGAAAAACAGTATACATATGGTACGTGAGCCTCTATACATATATTTGATATTTTGATATTTTTTAATTACACATTGACTATTCAATCAATGAATCGGTACCTTTTGTAGTACATTTCATGTTGCCATACAGGTTTTATATACCAGCTGTGCCTTTTATACTCTGTGTTTTTGGGAAACTACAAAGCGGAAAACGGAAAGCAATAACCCACAAAGTAATACAGCATTGTTGTTGTTGCTAACCGACATTTTCGTTCGTCTGCGCTTTGTTGTTTTTGTTTCTCTTTCGGATTTCTGCGCGCGTTCCTTTGCTCTTTTCATTTCTGTGTGCATTAATTTTGGGATGAACTACACATCAAAAATTAATAAATTTTATACAACTGTTTTCAATAGAAAAAATTTAAAGTGTTATTTAAATATAAATTTAATTATATATGAATATAAAAATAGTGATTTTTCTTTGATGCACAACACCATGTGTTTATAGTGTTATTTTAACAATTAACAATTAATAAAGTTGTTTATAATTGCATTTAAACAAATAATATTAAATGCAAGAAACAAAACTAAAAGCAGTGAGAAAAAAAATAGAAAGTTCCAGAAAGTGCTAGGAACAGGAAAACAAATTTTGCCAACAAAATTTCTTCAATGTACCAGGTTTGATCCCGGGCCGCTGCAAGGCAATAAAATTTTTTTTTTCCATAATAATTTTTTTTTTCACTTTTTTTTCTATAAGTAACAGTACGTAAAGTTTATATAATATAATAATAATAAAAAATTTTACAATATTTTTCTTTATTTTCTATAGAAATTTTAAATATTTTAAAAAAATTGTACATTATTTTTCTTTATTTTGTACAGAAATTCTAAATATTTTAAAAAATTTTACATTTTTTTTTTTTTTTCTATAAAAAAATTAAATATTTCAAAAAATTTTACAATATTTTCTTTATTTTCTATAGAAATTTTATGATCTTAGCAAACTAATCTGGTTTCTTCTTTAAAGATGAAGAATTAAGCAGCCTAAACTCTTTGTGTAATATTTTGGAGTTATTTATTATTAACTTAAGAAACTCAAAAATCAAATTACAAAATTACTCAATTCTGACAAACTGTTGAATATGTAAAAATAAAATTCGATTCCTATTAATTATCCGTGGACGTGGACTTGAAAATTATATTATTTTATTTCTAAAAACCAATCAAACCCTTGCAGAACATTTCAAAGTTTGAAGTTTATTGCTATGCTTCAAACATTCACTATATGTAAAAAGGTCTAGATAGCAAGTTCTATATAGTCTATATATATATATATTTAACACATTAATTTTTATACCCTTGCAGAGGGTATTATAAAATTGGTCAGATGTTTGTAACGCACAGAAGGAGACGTTTCCGACCCCATAAAGTATATATATTCTTGATCAGCATGAGAAGCTGAGTTGATATAGCCATGTCCGTCTCTCCGTCTGTCCGTCTGTCTGTGCGTACAGCGCTGCTTGCTGCTCAAACAGAGCACATGCATACACGCACACAGACGCAGCGCTACAAGAACTGTATGTGTATGCGTGTTGTGCTTTGCTTAGGGAATGATGCAAGAAGAAAGAAAATTTATTATAAAAAGACAAATAATTTGAATATTTTGTGTATTGATGAATTCAGTTGCAGGGAAAGAAGTTTCAAAATGTAAAAAAATTATTGCCAAAGACTGCAAGGGTATATAAACTTTGGCATAGCCGAAGTTAGCTTCTTTGATATTTTTTAATTTCGATTTTGTCGTCCCTATGTATTTGTTATTGCACGGTATGTTTCCTTGTCCATTGCATGGAATTTTGTATATTACATTGCTTCTATTTGTCATCTCTATCTTGGATTTTGTTTTGTTGAATATATGTTTGAGGGTATTGTCAGGTTTGTGAGCTATTTTTATTCCAGCTTTGTCATAACAATCCGAATGTGATAGTCTTTCTGATAATTTAGGTACATAAGTGACAGATAAGTAGGTTTTCTTATTCTTAGTTTTGTCAATGGAGGATTTATGTTTTTTGAACAATGTCTTGATTACGTTATCCGGAAAATCGTTGTCCTTTAAAATATTTACTATTTCCTTCTTCGTTTCCTCATGGTATATTTTATCCGAAATGTTTAGGATCCGTTGGATACAGCTCCTTGCTGTATTTATTATCATCGTCTGGGGATGTTTTGAGTTGAAATTGATGATTCGTCCTGATGCTGTTGGCTTCCTATACCACTTTAGTTTTAATTCGTTTCCTCGTCTGATGATCATCGAGTCCAAATACGCAAGTTTTCCATTGTTGAATATATGTTTGAGGGTATTGTCAGGTTTGTGAGCTATTTTTATTCCAGCTTTGTCATAACAATCCGAATGTGATAGTCTTTCTGATAATTTAGGTACATAAGTGACAGATAAGTAGGTTTTCTCATTCTTAGTTTTGTCAATGGGGGATTTATGTTTTTTGAACAATGTCTTGATTACGTTATCCGGAAAATCGTTGTCCTTTAAAATATTTATTATTTCCTTCTTCGTTTCTTCATGGTATATTTTATCCGAAATGTTTAGCATCCGTTGGACGGATGAAGACGGTTGCCGCTGCGCAACCGAAATATATCGGAAAAAAGAAAATTAAAAACTATATTTTGTTTTTATTTTTATTTGGAACAAATGACCTGAAGCCTGTGAAAATCTTAAGATAATAACACAAAGGTCGCAAAGACTACCACAATGGAAAAAAAATAATTTTATTGCCTTGCAGCGGCCCGGGATCAAACCTATTACATTGAAGAAATGTTGTTGGCAAAATTTGTTGTCCTGTTTCTAGCACTTTCTGGAACTTTCTACATTGTATTCTCACTGCTTTTTGTTTTGTTTCTTGCATTTAATATTATTGGCTAAATGCAATTATAAACAACTTTATTAATTGTTTTTTTTTTTATGTTTATAAACACAACAAACACTTAATGTTGTGCATCAAAGAAAAACACTTCTTGCCAACAAAATCACTATTTTTATATTCATATGTATATATTTAAATTTAAATAACACTTTTTTTTCTATTGCAAAAACACTTGTATAAAATTTATTAATTTTTGATATGTAAACAATCACAAAAAACTGCGACTAATGGTAAGCTAGTTTTGATATGTAAACAATCACAAAAAACTGCGACTAATCGTAAGCTAGTTAATCGCAGATGCACAGAGTAAGCTAGTAAGCTAGTTAATCGCAGATGAGAAACGAAAAGAGCAAAACAACGCGCGCAGAAATCCGAAAGAGAGAAAAAAAACCACAAAGCACAGACGAACGAAAATGCCAAAAACATATCGTTTGTACCTAATGGATGAACAAAGGCAGTAAGCCTATAGATTCTTTAAAAAAAAATAAAACATCCATATTGATAGGCCTAGCAAGTTAGTGTAGAATATGGATAAAATAGAAACGAAAAAGCTAAAAAATTTTTACCTTTCCTTGATTTCCTGACGTAGGCTTTACGTTTATGATGACCAATGGAATTAAAGGTGAAAACAACTCCCTTCAAAATATTCCATATAAAATAGAGAAAGAAACGATGCCGATACATGGATATCGATAACATATGAGCCAATGCATCGGTTGCCATTCTTTTCGAATTTTTTAACTGATACTTGCCTCTATCCTCTTTGACCATATTAACAACGGCCAATGTATCGGCAAAGCTGCCAATCGAGCCCATCACAGCCAATGGAATCAATTGAACGAGTTTGATCTGGGTGCGTGAGCATTTAGTGTCTTTATTCATCAATCGGGAATCACCAGCAATCGTGGCAAAATGATCGCCAGCTATGGCCATTATGCTGCCACCATTCCATTGGATGGATTTTTGTAAATGTTAGGCACGTCAGCTATAGTAAAGAAATCACCATCATCGAATCCGTTCATGTTTGTGTTTAATATTCGTGTGTATTCCTAAGTAACTGAGAAAAATTAATGTTATAAATATATATATATATATTCTATATTATACTTGCTATTAACTTGCTATGTATACATTTTTACAGATACTGAATGTTTGAAGCATAGCAATAAACTTCAAACTTTGAAATGTCTTGCAATGGTTTGTTTGTTTTTTAGAAATAAAATAAAGTAATTTTCAAGTCCACGTCCACGGATAATTAGTAAGAATCGAATTTTATCTTCACATATTCAACAGTTTGTCAGAATTGAGTAATTTTTGTAATTTGATTTTTGAGTTTCTTAAATTAATAATAAATAACTCCAAAATCTTACACCTACAAAGAGTTTAGGCTGCTTTCTTCTTTAAGACTGAAGCCAGATTAGTTCGCTAGGATCATAAAATTTCTATAGAAAATAAAGAAAAATATTGTAAAATTGTTTAAAATATTTAATTTTTTTATAGAAAATAAAGAAATATATTGTAAAATTTTTTAAAATGTTGTAAAACACCTATTTATTGAGTTAAAAAGATAAGGATTAGTTTAGAGTCTTCAGATTTAATTTCTAAGTTTTCGGCAGTTTTCGGCAGTTGGTGCGTCTAGCTTGTTCAAGCGTCACCGGAAGAAGAGAAAGAAAACTTTCAGTGCGGCACCAGGCCGATACCGATATTTTTCATAGGCGACTTAATACTAACAAACGATACTTATTACTAACAATCGATACTTATTACTAACAATCGATACTTATTACTAACAATCGATACTTATTACTAACAATCGATATTACAATACCGGTTTCGATATATGCGTGAGTATTTAAAAGACTTGTAAATAATTGGGATCTTACAACTCGGCCGTCCTGACGAAGGATCGACCCCGATCCCAGTGGCCAACCAGGGGGTAAATAACAACATCAACTGGCCAGGTTAAATTTCACCTCATCAGCAGCGGCAGTTGCAGCAACTCATGCTGTCCTCGGTCGAAGCAGCAGGCGTGATGACTGTAGCGGAAGACGGCACGGAGGGCACTACGGCAGGCATGTCTTCCCCTTGGTCAGCGGCCAAGGGAACGTCAGAGTCAGTAGGATGCGGCCAACAGTATGCATGGCGGCATGCAAGGCATCGAGCAGGGCAGCAGACGTCATCGTCAGATGAAGAGCAGGAGTAATAACGGAGGTACCACTGGCTCGAATCGCCACTGACTGTACTGGCAGCGGTAGGCTCGGAAGCGGCAGCCGAGACAGCAGCGGGCACTGCAGGGGCCGGCATGGAAGCACGTACAGCAGCAGCTGGTCTTGTAGCGGCAAGCCTAGAAGCGGTGAATATGTAAGCTGCGGGTACTGCAGCGGCATGTCTGGAAGTGGCGGCTACAGCAGTAGCGGGTATGGCAACGGCGGACGCGGCAGCAGCGGGTACTGCAGCGGCAGGCATGGAGGCAGTGGGTACTGTAGCGACAGGCCTGGAAGCGGCGGGCACAGCAGAAGCTGACACAACAGCGGCGGGCACAGCAGCGGCAGAGGCGGGTGCGGCAGCGGCGGGCACAGCGACAACCGGTACTGTATCGGCAGGCACATCAGTGGGCACATGAGCAGTGGGTACAGCAGCAACAAGTACTGCAGCGGCAGGCACATCAGTGGGTACGGCAGCGGCGGGCGCGGCAGCAGCGAGTACTGCAGGGGGCGAATATAGCCGCAGCGGGTCCGGCAGGGGCGAGTATGGCGGCAGTTGGCACAGCAGGGGCGGATGTGTCAGCAGTGGGCCCGGCAGGGGCGGATGTGTCAGCAGTGGGCCCGGCAGGGGCGGATGTGTCAGCAGTGGGCCCGGCAGGGGCAAGTATGGCAGCGGTTGGCCCAGCAGGGGCGGATGTGTCAGCGGTTGGCCCAGCAGGGGCTAGTATATCGGCAGTTGGCCCGGCAGGGGCTAGTATATCGGCAGTTGGCCCGGCAGGTGCTAGTATATCGGCAGTTGGCTCGGCAGGGGCTAGTATATCGGCAGTTGGCCCAGCAGGGGCGGATGTGTCAGCAGTTGGCCCGGCAGGGGCTAGTATATCGGCAGTTGGCCCGGCAGGGGTACTGTCGTAGCAGGTTGGCCCGGCAGGGGCTAGTATATCGGCAGTTGGCCCGGCAGGGGCGAGTGTAGCAGCAGTTGACCCAGCAGGGGCCAGTATATCAGCAGTTGGCCCAGCAGGGGCGGATGTGTCAGCAGTTGGCCCGGCAGGGGCGAGTATATCAGCAGTTGGCCCAGCCGTGGCGAGTATAACCGCGGCGGGCCCGGCAGGGGGCGGATGTGGCCGCAGTCGGCACAGCAGCTCTCGGTACTGCAGCAGCGGCGGCTCCAGTGGCAGCCAGTACCGCAGCGGCAGTCACAGCAGTGGGTGCACCAGCAGCGGTGGGCGTGGAGGCGGCCATCTTAGTCGCAGAACGTGTGGCCTGCGTCGGAGCCGATGAAGTTCCATCAGGTTTGGCGGCAAGCGACGACAGCGCCGATTCTTCACTGTCTCGTGTGGCGGTGCCCAGTCGGCGAGTTTGCCCGACTGTGAATAACGGCGGTACCTCGACTCCGCTTGCGCGCAGAGCTCTCGTCATCTCTTCCTTAGTAACTCCCATCGTGGAGTAGGTCAGGACAATTTTCCTTAACTAAGCATAACTTGTCAAAATTGGTGGCGTGCACAGAAATATATCTATTTCCGTCTAGTAATTCTAATTCTGAGTTGTAAACACCTATTTATTGAGTTAAAAACATAAGGATTAGTTTAGAGTCTTCAGATTTAATTTCTAAGTTTTCGGCAGTTTTCAGCAGTTTTCGGCAGTTTTCGGCAGTTGGTGCGTCTAGCTTGTTCATGATACAATTATACAAGGTAGTCCACTAGGCTGCCGAATTCGTTCGGTTTTTGGTCCCTTATTTTCAGTGCGTGCCTGCTTGTCGAACTGAAAGGTTGTGTGCGGACGATTTTTTTAGAGCGTTAACCCTTCAGTGGTCGCAAGAAAAATGTCTTTTGCAGTTGTTGTCGCAAGCACGTGCTAGGCGTAAAGTTTATTCATGTACCAAAGTGTATTACAAAAAGAACTTTGTGGGAGCAATCTCTGGGCTGTAGCCTTATTGAGAGCTCCAAAATTTGCGATACGCATTTCAGTGCTTCACAGTGGAAGTCATTTTCAGGCGCAGGGCAGCCACTGAAAAGAAGAAGACTGAATTCGACTGCTGTTCCGCAAAGAGAGGCAGAACCTGAACAAAATTTTGTTAAATTAGGCTACGCTAATTCGAGCACGCAGACAGAGTAAGTTAACTGTGTTAAAAAAAATATGTATATAAAAAATAAATAATTTGTGATTTAGGGACAAAGCGATAGATCGGGCAATTAACATAGAAAACAAGAGCCTGAAAGAAAAAATTAGAGCTTTGGAAACGGAAACGCAGTCCTTACGCCAGCAACTTGATGATTATCAAGATCTGGAGAAGTCTCTGGACAAAATATTTACACGGACCCAAATAAATATTTTAAAGAGTCGAGGAAAAAGGGCAGTTTTTAATGCAGCCGACATGTCTGCAGCAATTTGCCTTCATACCGCGGGACCTCGTGCCTACCGCCATTTATACAGGAAAGGCTTTCCTTTGCCGTGTCGTTCAACGCTGTATAATTGGTTGTCTGAAGTAAAAATTACTCCAGGAACTCTTGATGTCGTGATGGACCTTATGGAAAATGAAGACATGCCCGAAGTCGATAAGCTTTGCGTCTTGTGCTTCGATGAGATGAAGGTTGCTGCTGCCTTCGAATATGACAGCTCAGCGGACGTTGTCTTTGAGCCAAGCAACTATGTCCAAGTGGCTGTAGTACGTGGCTTAAAGAAAGCGTGGAAGCAACCAGTCTTCTTCAACTTCAACGCTGCAATGGACGTAGTTACGCTGCACTCCATTTTAATAAAGCTGCACAAGAAAGGTTTTCCAGTGGTAGCTATTGTCTCAGATTTGGGCCCTGGAAATCAAAGCCTATGGAGACAGCTTGGTATATCAGAGAGTAAGACCTGGTTTAGCCATCCGGCAGATGCGCATTTAAAAGTATTTGTATTTTCCGACACTCCACACCTGGTTAAGTTAATCCGAAACCATTATATCGGCTCTGGATTAAACATCAACGGGAAAAAGTTGACAAAGGCGACAATCCAGCAGACAATTCGGTGCTGTGCTCAGTCCGACGTGTCGATACTTTTTAAGGTTACGGATAGTCACATAAATGTTGAGTCGCTGGCTAAACAGAAAGTTAAATTGGCAACGCAACTTTTCTCCCACACAACCGACAGTTCTATTAGACGTTGCTATGCGTTGGGGAATACAATAGAGAACCCGTGCGGAACAGCAGATTTCTTTAATCTTGTCAACAATTGGTTCGATGTGTTCAACACAAAACTGTCAACAGCAAATTCCATCGAAACGACGCAGCCTTACGGAAAGCAATTAAAAGTGCAACAAGGCATTTTGGCTGAAATGTCCAAAATTATGGCTACGGATGTTGTTGGCAATCGTAAGCTGCCCTTCCAAAAGGCATTTTGGTAAGCAATGTATCCCTTGACGGTTTGCATAGCTACTTGGCGGAAAAGTATGGCTTGGAATATATATTAACAAGTCGTCTTAACCAAGACATTTTGGAAAACTTTTTTGGAGCCATGCGGTCGAGAGGTGGACTATTCGATCATCCGACTCCACTGCAGTTTAAGTATAGACTAAGGAAATATATAATAGGTAAAACAAAAATAACCGATTAATATTTAATTAATATTAACAACACTAATTGTCAAATGTTTAGATCTATGTTTTAGCAATGTTTCTATGTTTGTATTGTCCGTATTTTTTGCTGTCCTTAATGTTTCTTTAATTATTATCATTTATTAATAATCTTTAAATATTATTTAGCTAAGAATACAGAGCTGTTGAATGGCAAGCAAGACGATTCTGAGTGGTTTAATATTGACTTTTTTCAAGCGGTAGAATATAGCGGTAACAAAGAGAACGAGCAAGAAGATGACAGCCTCCAATTTGCTTTTGATGACAGCATAACAGAAGACATAGACGAGTTGACGGAGGATGCGCTCGAATACCTGACTGGTTATGTCATAAAAAAATTTAATTTGCATAATGAGTTAGCCAAAGAGTCGACGTTCACATACGTAGATGAGGTGTCGCATGGAGGACTCCTAAAACCTTCATCGACATTTAAAAACAAAATCAAACAATTAGAACTCATATTTTTGAATATTGTAAAAGATAAATTTACAATAACAGAAAATGTGAAGAAGACATTGTTAAACGCCGCTGAGCACGTCGATATTAATGTAAATATTACAAAATTTTATTTTAAAATACGTATATTCTTTAGAATTAAGAGCCTAAACAAAAGAATAGCTGTTAAACAAAAAAAACAAAGAATAATGTCAAATTCAAAACTAATAAAAATTAAATTATAAAAACTACAACTCTTCTCATAACTAAGGAAACTTTTAGGCCCATGCGCGGGTTAATCGACGCACTGTGTAGTCGTTTCACTAACACTCACTATACAACGATCTTTCACTCGCACTATTAAGGGACTATGATTTTGCCGAGTGGACTACCTTGTATAATTGTATCATGAGCTTGTTCAAGCGTCACCGGAAGAAGAGCGAGAAAACTTTCAGTGCGGCACCAGGCCGATACCGATACTTATTACTAACAATCGATACTTATTACTAACAATCGATACTTATTACTAACAATCGATACTTATTACTAACAATCGATACTTATTACTAACAATCGATATTACAATACCGGTTTCGATATATGCGTGAGTATTTAAAAGACTTGTAAATAATTGGGATCTTACAATGTTTAATATTTCTATACAAAATGAAGAAATAAATTGTAAAAAATTTTAAAATATTTAAAATTTCTATACAAAATAAAGAAAAATATTGCAAATTTTTTTATTATTATTATATTATGTGAACTTTACATACTGTTACTTACAGAAAAAAATTGTAGAAAAAAAAATTATGGAAAAAAACTCTTAATATTTTCTCAGGCTTCAGGTCATTTGTTCCAAATAAAAATAATAACAAAATATAGTTTTTAATTTTCTTTTTTTCCGATATATTTCGGTTGCGCAGCGGCAACCGTCTTCAGGGCAACTACAATAGAATAGAAGAACATTTAACAATTATGTGACATTGTTAACAATCTTTTAACATACATTGTTTAACACGTCAGCACCGTTTGACGTGGAGTTAAGAAATAATTATAGTCAAGTAAATGTCTGTATATGTGAGCGCAGTTGTCGGTTGTTGTAATGCCGCTCTTCATCTAATATGTGTCATTAGTGCTGTTTTTGGTGTAACTGTCAGATTTGTGTTGGGAAATCCTAGTTTTTAATTTCGATTTTGCCGTCCCTATGTATATGTTATTGCACGGTATGTTTCCTTGTCCATTGCATGGAATTTTGTATATTACATTGCTTCTATTTGTCATCTCTATCTTTTATTTTGTTTTGTTGAATATATGTTTGAGGGTATTGTCAGGTTTGTGAGCTATTTTTATTCCAGCTTTGTCATAACAATCCGAATGTGATAGTCTTTCTGATAATTTAGGTACATAAGTGACAGATAAGTAGGTTTTCTCATTCTTAGTTTTGTCAATGGAGGATTTATGTTTTTTGAACAATGTCTTGATTACGTTATCCGGAAAATCGTTGTCCCTTAAAATATTTACTATTTCCTTCTTCGTTTCTTCATGGTATATTTTATCCGAAATGTTTAGCATCCGTTGGATACAGCTCCTTGCTGTATTT
This sequence comes from Drosophila equinoxialis, assembly GCA_018150345.1. Classification (NCBI taxonomy): domain Eukaryota; kingdom Metazoa; phylum Arthropoda; class Insecta; order Diptera; family Drosophilidae; genus Drosophila; species Drosophila equinoxialis. The sequence continues at coordinate 233,730 of JAECWI010000059.1, read as the reverse complement.
ATTATCATCGTCTTGGGATGTTTTGAGTTGAAATTGATGATTCGTCCTGATGCTGTTGGCTTCCTATACCATTTTAGTTTTAATTCGTTTCCTCGTCTGATGATCATCGAGTCCAAATACGCAAGTTTTCCATTGTCTTTCAGCTCCATAGTAAATTTAATATTCCTGTCAAATGAATTTAGGGTGTCAAGTGTCTTATCGATGTCATCTTGGTGTATTATTGAAAAAATATCATCTACATATTTCGTTAATAATCTTGGTGGTCTGGTTAGTTTATCCATTGTAGTGTCCAGAAGATTTTCCATAACGATGTCCGCAATGACAGGTGAGGCCGGAGATCCCATCGGCATTCCTTTTAATTGTATGAATTTTTGGTCCTTATAAGTAAAATATGTATTCTCTTGAATGCAGAATTTTACTATTTCCATTAATAGAGCTTTTGGTATCTTTGTGTGTTCCTGTATTTTAGTCCATTTATTCCTGATTGTGTCCAATGCTAGATCCGTTGGTATGCTTGGAAATAATGATACCACGTCAAATGAAATTAATTGCTCATCGTCACAAATGTAAGTGTTATTTATCCGTTGTTTGAATTCATTTGCTTTTTTTATGTTATATTTGGAGTCCAATGTTATATTCCTTAATATTTGTATAATGTATTTACAAAGTCCATAGAATGGTGAGCCAATTGACGAACAAATTGGTCTCCATGGTGTCCCTTCTTTGTCTGTAATCGTGTTGTTGGGTCTTTCCTGAGGATTCTATAGGTGTTTAGATCCGACAATATTTCCATCATTCTGTGGTAATAATCAATCTTTTTCAGTATAACCGTCTTATTTCCTTTGTCAGATGTCAAAATTAAAATATCGTCATGTTGTTTAAGAAATTTATATGTCCGTTGAGTTATATCTAATATTGCACGACGCCAGCAAGCGTCGGTAAGGGCAGTAGGAACCGAAGCTTGGATTGAGATACGCAATCTCGACACCTTGGTATCAGCAGACCACATTACAGAAGCAATAACGGAAATTATTGGCGATGCCACCGCAAACGTGCGTGTCCGAAGCTTGCGCCACACTTTTGGTGATACACAGCTGGCTGTCTTATCAATGCCGCGCTCGACTGCTGACTCCTTACTCAAGATGGGAAAAATAGCAATAGGATGGACGCTCTGCCCGATTCGGGAACGGCAATCAAAGCAAAGATGCTACAAATGCTTAAACTTCGGCCACACGGCGGCAAAGTGCAATAGCTCAATAGATCGCACCAATTGGTGCCTCAAATGTGGGGCGACAGATCACAAGGCAGCCTCATGCAGCAACTTTCCAGTCTGCTTCAACTGCTTAGACGCTAAACGACAACAGGTGGGGCATTACACTGGCAGCCGACGTTGCCCAATGGCGAGTGCAGGAGCGAAGCAGCAGCAAACGCTATGAAGTTTCTACAATTAAATTTGAATCACTGTGCGGCGGCGCATGATTTATTAGCGCAATCAGTAAGGGAGCAAAATATAGACGTGGCGATTCTGAGCGAGCCATATAGAATTCGGCCTGGCAGATCATGGGCAACAGACTCTTCAGGGAAAGCTGCAATCTGGTTGTGCGGCAATCGTACTCCGCCTTTGCAGCACATCTACGCAAATAGAGGATTTGTCAGAGCATACATTGGCGACATATGGGTGTACAGCTGCTACTTGGCATTCGAATCGAATCGACACTGGACCAGCTGGCTCTGGATGCAAGAGGAAAGGGCAAAACAATCGTTGCAGGCGACTTCAACTCGTGGTCCACTGAATGGGGTAGTGACCGAACAAACTCCAGGGGCCGCACAACTCTTGAGAGCCTCGCCTCACTCGAACTTGTTGTGCTAAACACGGGCAACAAACACACGTTCTGCAGAGCTGGCTACGGATCAGTGATTGACGTCACATTTGCAAGCCGGCAGATAGCAGCACAGACCAACTGGCAACTGAGTAGCCACTATACGCCTAGCGACCATCAAGCCATTTTGTTCACTATCGGCAGCGGTCCCGCAGAAAACGTAACCACAGACCAAAACGCTAAAATGTTTAGAGTGGATACTCTAAATATTACAACATTCGAGGAATCCTTCAGAATCCCAGAATTCACTGGCGACGCAAATAAGTTTGCTAAAACGCTAGTAGACGCCGTACTAGCAGTCTGTGATGCCAGTATGGCTGCCCGTAGATGCCACAGCAAGCAAAAGGCTCCTGTCTATTGGTGGAACGCATCTATAAGCGAGGCGAGGAGGAGGTGCCTTCAATGCAGACGACAATACCAGAGAGCGCGTGGAATGCCAGAGTTCTCTAGCCTCCAGGCCCAATACAAGCTTAGGCGAAGAGAACTAAAACTCGCGATTAAGGAGAGTAAACGCAACTGCTTCTTAGAAATGTGCAACGCCGCCGAGAACGATATTTGGGGGCTGCTTATAAAGTGGCCATGAAGAAGCTCAACGCAAACAAGCCCGTGACTCCAAACGAATCCCAAATGAAGCTCATCGTGGAGACACTGTTCCCGAACTGCTCAGCTATATCGCCAAGACCCACTCGGATCGCTACCACACGGGACGTATGCGACATTAGCCCCGATGAAATTCCTGCAGTCGCCGCAAAGTTACAGGATCGAAAGGCTCCAGGCCCCGATGCGATACCAACAAGGCGCTAAAACTGGCCGCTCGCCTCCAGCCCGGAAAATTTGCAGAAGTTTTCAACAAATGCATGCACGATGGCATTTTTCCAGACATTTGGAAATTGCAAAATCTGGTGCTTCTACCAAAGCCGAACAAGCCAGCCGAGGACCCATCAGCATACAGGCCAATCTGCCTTTTAGACTCGATCTCTAAACTGTTTGAGAAACTGCTGGTGCAGAGAGTTGAGTCCGCCATCAAGCACTCTGGCGACCTCTCACCGATGCAGTTTGGGTTTAGACGAGCAAAGTCCACAATCGACGCGCTACAAACGGTAGTTGGCATAGCCAGCAATGCCATCGAGGGCCAGCGATGGAAGGGTGGCAAGAAAGAATACTGCTTGGTCACCACTCTAGATGTGAGAAACGCGTTCAACACCGCAAACTGGAGTCGGATCCTAAGCTCTCTTCGGGAGTTTCGGGTACCAGAGTACCTAGTCCTCATGGTGGAAGACTATTTCCGAAATCGAATCTTGCGATACAATACCCAAAGTGGCTGGCGCACCCATGTCGTCAAAGGAGGTGTCCCACAAGGCTCCGTTCTGGGTCCAATCCTATGGAACGTGATGTATGATGGCGTGCTTAGGCTTTCTCTACCATCTGGAACCCATATCGTCGGCTTTGCAGATGACGTGGCGATAGTGGTGGTAGCGAAGCACCTACATGAGACGGTGGACAAAACGGCCGTGGCAGTCGACATAGTCAAAGGATGGCTAAACAATGTTGGCTTGCAGCTTGCAGTCCAAAAACCGAAGCTGTCTTGATCAGCAGTCGCAAAGTTGTGGAGGTAGCCGAAATTTCTCTGGATACGTGCAAAATAAAGTCATCCAGGGCAATACGCTATCTAGGCATCTTATTAGACACCCGCCTTAGTTTCAAGGAACACTTGGAGCACGCAAATATAAAAGCTGCAGAAATAGGCCGCTGCATTACGCGGTTCTTGCTCAACTCCAGAGGCCCAAGCCAACGGCAACGGGTCCTACTGGTAAACGTCGTGAGATCAATAATGCTCTACGGAGCTCCTATTTGGGCAAAGGCTTTGCGGCAGAAATCATAACGCCAAGGGCTCGAGTCAACGTATAGATTGGGAGCCATACGAGTGTGTCGAGGCTTCCGAACAATGTCAGACGAGGCTGCGCTAGTAATAGCTGGACTGACACCTATCGATCTTATGGCGAAGGAGTCCCAGTTCATCTACAATAGACGGCAAACTAGCGAATGGACGCCACTGGCAAAACAAGAGGCCAAAAGAGCAGCCAGAAGAGCGAGCTTAGAAGAATGGCAAGCAAGATGGTCATCCTCAACCAAAGGCAGATGGACGTTTCGGCTGATCCCGAACCTGGAGCCCTGGCTCTCGAGAAGTCACGGCGAAGTCACGTTCGAGTTAACCCAACTGCTAAGTGGGCATGGATGTTTCAGCTCATATCTACACCGATTTGGGCACGAAAGCAGCCCAGTATGCGTTCTATGCCAAAAGATTCCAGAGTGAACGCCATGAGCTCGAAGAAACCTTTGGAGAACTACCTACGGTCGAGAACACTGTCAACACAATGTGTGCTAGCCAAGAAAAATGGTCTGCGGCCTGCTCATTTGCTAAAAAGTTATGGACACTCTTCGCCGCCTGGAGAGGCAGCGAAACGCTTGAGGGGCATGAGGCCCGCCTTTTAAGCCTGCGAAGCAATACCCCCCGGCAGTCCCACAGGTTAAATCGGCACCCAATACTTCTTCTTTTCCACTTCTACCTTCTCCACACTATACCCTTTCATCTTAATCTAACTTTGTTATATTTGTTAAATAAATGAATTAAAAAAAAAAAAAAAAATATTGCACGATCTGTTGTATTTATGTGTTTCATCGCTCTGTGCTCTTTAACCATTAAAGAGAACACAGTACGCGCTGCCTCTTGTTTTTCTTTTTCCTTGATCGTCTGAACTATTTCCTCTCCATCGGCAATGTATTTAATGAGAGGGAGCTTCTCGTGTTCTATGGGAAGAGCAAACTTTGGACCCTTTGATAGCAATGATTTTATATCCGGCGGGAACTCCACTTCTGTCTCATTTACAAAACAATCGTCGGTTCTGTTGTAGTTAAAGAGAGCAAAGTTCCGTTTGTTGTTTAGTTTCTCATGTTTCATCCCATGATGTTCCCGCAATGTTTCTGTTAGTCTTTTTACTGCGTTTTGTTCTCTTTCCAAAAATGCGCTCATGCTCCAGCTGTCCAGCTGATTTCCAAGAGTTTTTGTTGTCTCAGCTAATTTGTTTTTGAATCTCTTGAGAATGTTATGTTTATGTTTTATAAGCAGGTTTAATATTTTTGTGTGAAAGAAATATGTATATCTGTCCAATGTTTTGTGAATGTCTGGAAATGTGTTATTGTCAAACTTAAAAAATATTATCGCATCGTGTGGAATTCTTGATAAAATTGGGAATTAATTTAGATTTTCTACATTTTAACAGAAATTTTAAACTACTTTTCAGTGTTACTAATTTCTTGGAGGTAGTCTGATGTCTATTAATTGTTGTTTTTGTGTTGCTGTAGTACAGTTTTATTTTCGCAAATTCCATGGTTTGGGTTGCGATCGGCGGGCCATCCGTTGTTGTCATTGTGGTAGTTTTTGCGACCTTTGTGTTATTATCTTAAGATTTTCTCATGCTTCAGGTCATTTGTTCCAAATAAAAATAAAAACAAAATATAGTTTTTAATTTTCTTTTTTCCGATATATTTCGGTTGCGCAGCGGCAACCGTCTTTAGGGCAACTACAATAGAATACAAGAACATTTAACAATTATGTGACATTTAACAATATTTTAACATACATTGTTTAATACGTCAGCACCGTTCGAACGTGGAGTTAAGAACTAATTATTGTCAAGTAAATGTCTGTATATGTGAGCGCAGTTGTCGGTGTCAGTCCTAAAGTTAAGTCGTGTGGCGCTCGGAGTGTTGATGATATGTAGCATCTCCATGGTGAACCTTTTGTTGTAATGCCGCTCTTCATCTAATATTGTGGTCTCTTCGAAATTCGGTGCATGGCCACTAGTTGCACAGTGTGTCATTAGTGCTGTTTTTGGTGTATCTGTATAATGTCTCATTTTATAGTCAAATTTGTGTTGGGAAATCCTAGTTTTAAATTTCGATTTTGTCGTCCCTATGTATATCTTATTGCACGGTATGATTCCTTGTCCATTGCATGGAATTTTGTATATTACATTACTTCTATTTGTCATCTCCTTTCTTGGATTTTGTTTTGTTGAATATATGTTTGAGGGTATTGTCAGGTTTGTGAGCTATTTTTATTCCAGCTTTGTCATAACAATCCGAATGTGATAGTCTTTCTGATAATTTAGGTACATAAGTGACAGATAAGTAGGTTTTCTCCTTCTTAGTTTTGTCAATGGGGGATTTATGTTTTTTGAACAATGTCTTGATTACGTTATCCGGAAAATCGTTGTCCTTTAAAATATTTATTATTTCCTTCTTCGTTTCTTCATGGTATATTTTATCAGAAATGTTTAGCACATGACAAACGAAAAGAGCAAAACAACGCGCGCAGAAATCCGAAAGAGAAAAAAAAAAACAACAAAGCACAGACGAACGAAAATGCCGGTTAGCAACAACAATGTTGTGTTAATTTGTCGGTTATTGCTTTCCGTTTTCCGCTTTGTCGCTTGCCAAAAACACAGAATATAAAAGGCACACACGGCAAATGAAACCTGTATGTCAACATGAAATGTACTACAAGAGGTACCGATTCATTGATTGAATAATCAATGTGTAATTAAAAAATATCAAAATATCAAATATCAAGTATAGATGAGTTTCATTCTCACAGTACCATATGTATAATGTTTCTCTAAAGCAGCAGGCACCTATAGATTCTTTAAAAAAAAAATAGGCTACATAGGTACAAGAAAAATAAACAGAAAAATAGGAATAGGAAAGTTTATTACTGCTGGTGGCTTGTGCATTTGGGTGTAGGGAACATTACTTTCGGGACCAGCCAGTGGGCCAATGCATCGAAAGCACAGAAATTCCCTACTTACCCTACCCTAGCCCTCTCGCGTTCTAGCCTGCGAAGCTCAGCTGCTGTAGACGCCGCATAGTCGCTGCATGCTCTCCAGTTAGATTCGCTTTCTAGCATAATCGAGATTAAATTGCCCGCGTTAATAGGTGTACCCAGCTGTGTTCCCAGTCGAGTCCGCTGCTCCGCAAATCGGCCACACGTAAATAGTGCATGGCTAGCATCCTCCTCAATGTCTTCGGAGCACCAAGTGCATAGCGCACTGTTGTCGAACTTGAAACGATGCAGATAGCTGCGAAAGCAACCGTGCCCGCTTAAGAATTGTGTCATGGGGAACGACACTTGGCCATGATTTCTTCCCATCCAGCCTCTTATATTTGGAATTAGCGAGTGAGTCCATCTTCCGTTCAATGCCTCATCCCACCTCCTTTGCCATCTATCAATTGTGCGCTGCCTCGCTTCTGTGCGAGCGACCCTTCTAGTTGCGTTGTTGCTGCGAACTGCCAAGAACACTTCCTGATCCTCTATGGCTAGTAGATCAATTGCTGCCTCAGCAATGTGCAATCAGTGCTGCCTCCGTGGATACCGTCCTGAATGCACAGCAGACTCGTAGGGCACTCAGCCGGTATGTCGCTGTCAATCCTCTGGTGTAGCTAGGTGTATGCAAGGTGTGTGTGTGTGTGTGTGTCTTGGCCGGTCGCTATAAGTTAACTCGCGGTTGTAACCAAACTGTTTTGTCCGAAAACGAAATGAATGAGTAATATGGGTTAACCCATTGGCGGCTGCGTCGGGTCTTCTGGGCAGTTATCGGATTTCGGCGGCAACACCCCGATTTTAAAAAACACTTTTTCTAACCACACATGCAAGCAATATAGCTTTAGGTTTTAGCTTTTAATAGGTTATAGCTTTTAATTATTTTAACAGGCAAATAGAATTCATTAGAGGTTCAGAAGACAAAGCAGAAACATCAACCTATTTTTGTAAATCAAACATAAAAAAAACATACAAAGAAATATAATTAAAAGATATCTTTGCGGTAAGAAAACTGTACTATATTTTCACAATGAACAAGATTTTCCCATATTTCAAAAAACCTTTATTGAAATAATACGTTCGAACGCAAATACAAAAACCTCGAAATCAAGCATTAAGTTAGAGGACATTCAAACGTTTGCACAATTCAAAGAAATAATTCTAAAACAACATGAAGAATTATTACATCCAGGAATCGAAAAAACGATTAATTTGTGTAAAGAAAAGTATTATTTCCCCGATTTTCAAAACCTGATTCAAAACATTATTAACGAATGCTCAGTATGCAATATCGCAAAGACAGAAAATAGAAATACAAAACTAACTTTTGAAATAACACCAGAAACTTTTAATGTCAGAGAAAAATACGTCATGCACTTTTACATGATCGACGATTTACCATTCCTTGACATTGGCTACAAGAAGAAAATGTAAAGTTAGAAATTACAACAAGTAAAAACGGCATTTCAGACGTAGAAAGATTCCGTAAAACAGTAAATAAAAAACTCAGAATTATAAATAACGAAAATGATTTGGAAGATAAATTACTTAAATTTGAAAAAATTCTCTACATATACAACCATAAGACGAGACATAAAACAACTAACAATTATGTATGCAGGATCACCCGACTATAATACCCAAACAAATAAAATACATAAAATAAACAAGTTAAATAAAGATAAACAGGACTTCGAAATTGATACTAGTATAGTACCATTAGTAATTAGTAATTAATTTCACAGAATACATTGAAGACATAGAAACGGGCATGCAGCTCACTAGACTAGAAATTTTCAACCCAAAATTTTTAAAACATAATCGCTTAAGTCATGTTAATTCGGAAAAAACTATTGCATACAAAATCATCCACCTGGCTTAAACCAAATTCAAACGAGATATTTCAAACATTTCATTTCAAACATTCCTCAAGAAATAATAAAAACTAATGAATGTATAATAGGCATTTTAAATCAAATCCCAACCACTTGTAAATACACTTAAACATATAAGAATTTTCAAACCAATTATATTGACCTAAACATAATTCTAACATGGAATTTACCAAAAACAAAACTTAATCAAAATTGTGTAAACAACGACTTAATAAGAGAAGGCGATAACATAATAAAAGATTACGATTGGGCCTTACAATTAAACGAAATATCAATAACAAATTCATTGCTTGGCTATAGCCAAAGCATTTATGTTACAAACAATATCACTAGGCTAGAACCTATTTCCTTTTTCCAAACAAAAGAGATAATTAACGAAAATGTGGACTTTCAACTTTTTCCTGGATGAAATTTCCTTACCGAGTCCCCGAGATGAAGAGATTCGATTTGCACACACTGGGTTTTAATTTTATCAGCTTTATTGTATTTTGTTAGTTTATTAGCTTATTGATAAAATTATTAATAACTTCATATTATTTGTCTTCATCTTTCGAATGCACTGCTCACACTTCGACTATTCCACTGACTCTTCTCTTCGGAGTCTTCACGGTTACCCAATTTCTGAGTAAGTTGCTGGGCATTTCGACTATTCTCCTTAAACTCTGCGCCCTGCGTGCTACACTGATTCGCCTTACGACCTGGTTACATTTAAAACACTTCAACTCGCTCTCTTTACAGTTTTTCGCTATGTGATTTTTTCCTCCGCACTTGTAGCACCTTGGCTCATTTATAGAAATATCCTCTTGCTTCTTCTCGAATTTGAAAACTTTAGACCACTTTGACTCTTTCTCAGTAGAGATTTTCTCATACATTTTCATGTTGTCTCGTAATTCTCTAAAATTCTTGGCTTGATACCACACAGCCTTGTTCGGTTTCGAATCTGGTATACCCTCTATTATATACTCTATAACACTTTCTTGATCTAATGTGCTCTTTTTCTCGTCATTTCATAAAAATATTCGATCAAATTCTCACTCTGTTTTTTCTTTCTTTTCTCGAGTAGCTTATGTACTTGTTTTGCGGACAACTTCTCTGAAAATTCTCTCTCTCTAAAGCTGACTTTAGACTAATCCAATCGTTAAGACCGTCTTCGCTACTGACAAACAATTTCGCAGCCCCTCTTAACAATTGTCCACTATAAATTAATTTTTGTAAATCGTTCCATTTAACTGTCTCTGCACTGTTCTCAAAATCTGAAAGCCAATTGTCGACATCTTGCTGCTGGTTGCCATCGAATACAGTTAACGAATCTTGGATATCACTTAGTGTAAACGCCATTATACTCTGTAGCTCTTGTTGATCGTTTACTGCTTGTAAGCTACGCTCTAGTGAGTCCTCGTAGAAGGATGCTTCTTCAACTCTTGACTCGAAAAAAGATATTAGTCTTCCTTGTAACTCTGCCTTGTTTCCCTTAATACTCAAGTTATTTTCTTTCAACTTTTCTTTAAGCTCTGCTACCGTGAGTTTCAAGATTTCGTCGTGTGGCATAATTTAAATTCAAACAAATTATATAACAAATTTTGAATATGTATCTTAAGCTAACGTTAGTGGGTTAAGTTAATTGATATCAATCTATAATGTTATACAAATATTTTACTCTTCGGTTATGGCCCTTTCTTGCTCTGTTAATACGAGTCCGTTGCCGTCCCTCTCGTAAGCCAAAATCGCCGCATACGCCTCTGTACTCGGTCGTCGCGTCACGCGCACTTTTGGTGTTGATGCCGCCGTCGGTGTGAGTGTTGCTCTCTGGAAACTCTTTGTCGTCGTTTGTGTGAATGCTACTCTCTGGATACTCTTTGTGTTTTGTCGGCATCAATACAACACTCTACGTTTTACCCACTTGCGATGGTTGATGCCGTCGTTTGTGTGAGTGCTTCTCGTCTCGGATTTGCACTCTCTGTGCCTCGTAGTTCGTACCGTCTGTACCTCGATCTTCCCACTCTCTGTGCCTCGTTGCGTCCTCTCTTAGGTGTTTGTCTTGCCGCTATCTCGTTTTGCTGCTCTTCTAGTCATGTCACGCACTCAGCTCCGCACGATCATGTGGTTTTCTCCCTGGTTTATTGCCGTGTTGTCGTCTCTGACATGGCGCCAAAAATTTTCAGTGGACGCTCGGTGTGTTTTTTTTTTCGTTTGTCAAGAATCTCTGTTGCTGTCTCACTCTTACTTGTGTGCGACTTATTCCAAGAATTGGTTGAACAATTTTTCCCATGGATTCAACGTTTTTTTGTATACTGATGTATAGTAACGGATGTCAGACTGCAACAATTTGATGATTGATGGACAGTCCTACCGTCTAACGATATCGGACGAGCCCCCCAAGTTGTGGACTTTCAACTTTTCCCTGGATGAAATTTCCTTACCGAATCCCCCGAGATGAAGAGATTCGATTTGCACACACTGGCTTTTATTTTATTAGCTTAATTGTATTTTGTTAGTTTATTAGCTTATCGATAAAATTATTAATTACTTCACATTATTTCTCTTTACATTTCGAATGCACTGCTCACACTTCGACTATTCCACTGACTCTTCTCTTCGGACTGACTCTTCTCGACTGCCTTGCTGACTCTCTACTCCTCATGCATCGTATATCGTTTCTTATCGATATTCTATCGATACCGATTCTCACTCGACGTCATCTCTATCATACCGCGATCCTACAAACATTCGAAATATTATACTGCATTCCAAACTATTACATTAAACACTTTAATACTTACTATAATAAGTTTGATCATATATTCAACTTCAATACCTAATAATTTATAAACCTAAGAACCTTTTGCCCCCTAAAATCAAACTTTAAAGTAAACATCCGTTTTTAATAATAAAAAATTGGACACTTGCAATAACAATTGTCCCCCTAAAAGTCAAAAGCGTGAGTAGCGTTCTCACGCGAATAAGGCATTAAAATTCGGGCCAATCAAATCCGTTTAATTGCAATAATAATTATCCTCCTAAAAGTCAAAAGCGTGAGAACGCTACTTCAGCATTAAAACTCGGGCCAATCAAATCACACCAATATCGATCACGCCACTAAAAGGCTCACAAGTTTAGCCTATAAATATTACTCTAAGATATCTTCGTATTTTAGTTCTAAGTAATCATTCATTGAATAAAGTCCCGTCTCTAAACTCAACAAAAAATATATTTTTTTTTCCTATCTGGAAAGACCAGATATATAATTATATATTCTTGATCAGCACGACGAGACGAGTTCAAATAGCCATGTCCGTCCGTCCGTCTGGATCGACGCGAACTCCTCCTAGACAGTTAGAGCTACAGAGCTGAAATTTCGCATGTAGGCTTGTATATACTGCACATTTTATTTATCTCAGATTCAGCAGGATCGGACCACTATATCATTAAGTTCCCAAACAAACGGCAAAGTTATTTTGTTATTTTCTCAGCTATTTTCGTGAAATTTAATATTGGCCAATCTATTACACCTATAAATCACTATGCCAAATTTGACAAAGATCGGGTGACTATATCATAAGCTCCCATAGGAACGATCAGTCAAAACAATGACTTTTGTCAATAACTTTGTTACATTTGATGCAATTGCTTTTAAATTTAATATTTGGTAGTTTAATATATCTAGCAGACTGTGCCCAATTTGATAAAGATCCGGTGACTATATCATATACCTCCCATAGGAACGATCGGTAGAAAACAGTGGCTTTGATTAATATCTTCGTTATTTTATATTATAAGAATATAGGCCGTTCTTTCGCAAACATTAGCCTTTTTAATTGTGCCAAATATGATTAAGATCGGGTGACTATATCATATAGCTCCCACAGAAACGCCAAAGTCACGATCAGGTGACTATATCATATACCTCCCATAGGACTTTTGTCAATAACTTCGTTACTTTTAATGCGATTGCTTTCAAATTCAACATTTGATAGTTAAATATGCCTGTTAGTGACTGTGCCGAATTTGGTAAAGATCGGGCAACTATATCATATATCTCCCATAGAAACGATCGGTGGAAAACAGTGACTTTCATCAAAAAGTTCGTTATATCCTATGCTAAGATTGAGGGCCGTTCTTTCGCAAACATTAGACTTTTTGGATAAAAGGTTTTTACATTTTGATGGCTATGGGTAAGGAAAGAGTAACCCAAAGTTGCAAGGATATACAAACATGGACGCGGTCGAAGTTAACCCCAGGCCCTCTGGGTACTTTTATTTTTGATACGCCCATGGAGGGCACATTAAAAATCGCAACCTCAAAACTAATTGTAGTTCGTTTTTTTTGAAAGTTTTGATGAAAGTTTTGATGTTAAAATTTATAGCGTTCAATTGGTAATTCTATTGAGATTATGTTCTGTAAATTTCGGGGCGTATCTCTAACGGTTTTTTTTTTAAATGAACTATGATCGATAGTGAATTAAATCACCAAAATCGGATAAAAAATAGACGGACTTCGTTGCCCTGCTAAAACAGGTATTATTTAGCAAAGCGGCCGAACTATTTCCATCTTTTTTCTTTCGTATGGAAAACCGCTGCTTAGGTTAAAAGGGACGAACAGGTATAAATACCTTTTTTGCGAGGCAACGAAGTGTATCTATTTTTTATCCGATTTTGATGATCAATATCTCATTCGACAGAATATTTAATTCACTATCGATCATAGTTCAAGTGTAGTTATACTTTAGTATGAATTAGTGGCGCCAAGCCACTTAATTAATTGACGCCAAGCAGAGAGACCATAAAAATCCATACAAAATTGAGATTTTCAATTGGCTCCAAATTGGACCCTGGGGCGAAAATGAAAATTTGTGGTATGCAGTTTATCTTATTTTTACTAGTCCTAAAACTCTTTCTTATGGTCCAAAGGTGTACAATGCATTTTACAAATTTTGAAAATGTGTTTTTTTATTTTGCCAGGTTCGATTTTAGGGCCTTTTATCAAAATCCATTTAAAAAAAAAACCGTTAGAGATACGCCCCCGAAATGTACAGAACATAATCTCAATAGAATTACCAATTGAACGCTATAAATTTTAACATCAAAACTTTCCACTAACATAAAATAAAAATCGAATGAAATCAGAATTTAAGGTAAAAAAAAACTGTCTCAAAATCTTTGCCGCCACTGTAAGTAGGCAGAGCAAGGGTGGGTTTGAACAGAGAGTTAGAATTAGGAGAAAATCACTTCGCCAGTAACCACGAGAGTGAAAAGTTGACAAGTGAAACCAATAGCAGGAGTAAAAAGAAACATAGTGCCCTAGAGAAATCAACGCGTGAAATACCAGGATTAGCAGGTGAGCCCATGTCCAAAGTTCCCCTTGTTTTGCTTGATCAGCGGACTTCGGCAGGATGAGTTATTCTGCAGACGAAGTCAGACGCTGATCTCAAGGCTCAGTCACTCAAGGTGGAGAGGCAACGGATCTTGGCCAAGCGGGCTTCGCTTCGGCAGACGAGATCAGTCGTTGCTGTTCCTCTTTGCCATCCCTTTCTAATAACCACACTAACGTTTCCTTCACACTTCCCTTTCCCAGTCCAAGAGGCAACGGATCTTGGCCAAGCGGGCTTCGCTTGGCAGACAAGATCAGTCGTTGCAGCTTCTATTGGACTTTCTTTCTACTCCTTTCCCTTCCCTTTCCACCCTTTTATGTGGTCTCAGTCCCCTATCCTGATACTCATCAAGGTCTCCAGATCAAATAAATTTTCTGTAGACGGGACTCTGGGACTGAGAACTGTACCCCAGCCAGAGCTTCCCTGTAGATGGCGCCCGAGCAGGGACCTTGATGAGTATTATGAGGGAAATATTAAAATATATATATATATATATTTATATATATATATATATACATATATATATATATTTTAATGAATATGCATACATATAAAATTTTCACTCTTGTGTGGACTCATATATACATCTATATATATATATATATATATATATATATATATATATATATATATACATGTATATATAGATGTATATATGAGTCCACACAAGAGTGAAAATTTTATATGTATATATGCATATGCATGAATATGCATACATATAAAATTTTCACTCTTGTGTGGACTCATATATACATCTATATATATATATATATATATATATATATATATATATATATATATACATGTATATATAGATGTATATATGAGTCCACACAAGAGTGAAAATTTTATATGTATGCATATTCATTAAAATATATATCGGAGTCAACTCAGAGTTAAACATTGTTTATTTATATATATGTCAATTAAGTGACTAATAAGTCAAAGCCTACTAGATAGTTGACAGGCATGTCAATTGTAGCCCTGGCATTACCTTTGGTATAAGTGAAAAGTAAAAGTACAAGTGAAAAGTAAAAAGTCTAAAAGTGAAAAGTAAAAGTCTAAGTGAAATAAAAAGTACTAAGTGAACATTTCCAGTTGAAAATATGAGCGAGGCGAGCAAGAATCCTGACGTCCCGACATCAGAAGTGGGATTGGCGCCACCCCTATATTTACTGACGAACAGTGGCGAGTAATTTTGCAAATGCAAAATCAAAATATGTTGGAGTTTGTAAGGACAATGCAAGCTTCAACTTCAGAACAACAACAGAAGCGTGAGGTCACATTGCCGGAATTTTCTGCCAACGCCTCAGGCGTAGACGCTTCAAAGTGGTGTGCGACTGCAGATATCATACTAACTGAACAGCCGCTAGAAGGAAGCAAGCTCATTATGACGTAAAGTAATGCGATGGAGAGCAGTGCATCCCAATGGCCACCAGAAATCTCCTACCCTGGCATGAAGTGGAGCGAGTTTAAAGAATTGTTCCTTCATCGATACAAAAGCGATGAAACACCACCAGCGATGTTTTTGAACTTGTTAAACAGTCGTCCGGCTAATGAAGAGTCCTTGGCAGTATATGCTAGCCGCTTGGTCTCATCGCTAACTGCGGCCTGGAAGGACAAAAACATAGAGGAGATCGCCGTTTCTGTTGCGCTTGCACATATGGCAAATATGGACCGCCGTTCACAACGAATTGTATTCACTTCAAGGGTGCAAACGAGAATTGATCTGAAAGCGGAGTTGAAGTCTTACAAATTTCAAAAGCATCGCGATACCGGCCGTGATATCAGCCCTGGACCTGAAAATAAAAGGCGAAAAATGTCAACCACGCTGTGCCATTTCTACGGACAACTCGACACAAAATAGCAGAATGCAGAAAAAAGCGCGACAAGAGGCCGAGGCGAAAACCCAACGAGAGAAGACCCGTGTTACCTGCTTCAAGTGTGGCCAACCCGGGCATTTTGCGAACCGATGCTCTGTAAGTGAAGTTCCAACAAAACAAAAGCATGTAAACCAGTGCTTTGTGTCTGAGCCAACAGGAGTCATGTTACATCGAGGTGAGAGCTACCCAATTTGCTTCGACTCTGGTGCCGAATGTTCCTTGATAGAGAAAAGATAACTGGCAGGTTGTCCGGAAAGCGCATGAATAACATAGTAATGCTAAAAGGTATTGGCGATGCCGGTATTTATAGTACTATGCAAATTCTCAGTCAGGTTACCATTAATAAAAACATGGTAGAAATATTATTTCACGTTGTTCGAGATGAGGATTTGCAGCACGATGTCATCATTGGACGTGAAGTCCTTAATCAGGGTTTCAATGTTGTGCTTTCACCAAATGCGCCTTCCGTTTTTCAAAGGACAGTTATGCAAGCTTTAGGCAATCTTGCATATTCATATGTAATTGTCTATATGGACGACATTATGATCGTGTCACCAACAATTGAGTTAGGCTTGGAAAGATTGAGAACAGTATTGAACGTTCTGACAAGGGCTGGATTCATCTTCAATATCTCGAAATATTCGTTTGTGAAAACAACGGTACAGTATTTGGGCTTCGAAGTGAAAGCAGGCGAGATTAGGCCAAACTCACAGAAGATTACTGCATTAAATTCATTACCACCTCCGCAGACTGTTTCCAGTTTGCGACAGATTATTGGTCTGGCTTCCTACTTTCGCAAGTTTGTACCCTATTTTGCCAAAATAATGAAGCCCCTCTATTCTCTTACGTCGGGAAAAGGAAGTATTGTCTGGTATGTTGAACTCGAGAATGTTCGAAAAAAAAATAGTAACTGTCCTTACAAACGAACCTGTTTTGGTAATTTTTGACCCACAATACCCCATTGAGTTACACACTGACGCCAGTTTATGTGGATAAGGTGCAATACTCCTACACCGTATTAATGGTAATCCTCATATGGTGGAATATTTTAACAAAGTAACTTCGCCCTCTGAGGCTAGATATCACTCATCCAACTCGTATGAGTTGTGCTGTGGTTGCTTCTGTAAAACACTTTCGTCATTATCTGCTTGGGCGAAAGTTTGTGGTATATACTGATTGTAATTCGCTTAAGGCTTCACGGACAAAGATAGACTTAACACCAAGAGTTCATCGCTGGTGGGCCTATCTGCAATCATTCGATTTTGATATCCAATATAGAGAGGGAAAACACATGGCTCATGCAGACTTCTTTTCCAGGAATCTAGTTCCTTCAAAGCCAAAACTTGTGTTAGAAAAAATCACCGAGAAGCGAATAAACTTAGCTGAGATTTCAAGCGAGTGGCTTCTTACGGAGCAGAAATTAGATCCAGAGATTGTAGAAATAGTTCGCAAGCTCAATTCTAACGAGCAACAAGACGATTTAATTAAATCCTATGATTTAAGGAAAGGTATCTTACATCGCAAGATTCAAAGAAACAGTAGAACACGTTGTCTAACGGTGGTGCCACGAACGTTTAGATGGCCCGTGGTAAATCAAGTACACGAGTCAATTATGCACCTTGGTTGGCAGAAAACTCTTGACAAGGTCTACCAATATTATTGGTTTCATAACATGAATAAATATGTTCGCAAGTTTGTAAATAATTGCATTACTTGTAGGACTTTCAAGTCGCCTTCTGGGAAAATACAAGCTGAGCTCCATCTAATCGCAAAGGTGAACATCCCTTGGCACACTGTTCACATAGATATTTCCGGAAAATTGAGCGGTAAAAGCGACCTAAAAGAATATGTCATCGTTCAGATTGATGGCTTCAGGTAATTTGTACACCTTTATCACACCCTTAAAATAGACACAGAAAGCTGTGTTAAGGCCTTAAAAGCCTCGATTGCCCTATTAGGGATACCAAATCGTATCATAGCTGACCAGGAAGGTCCTTTTCAAGTTCTCGATTCTCTGAATTTTGTTCCTCACAAAATATAAAACTTCATCTAATCGCAACTGGTGCAAGTCGTGAAAACGGTCAGGTTGAGCGTGTTATGAGTACACTCATAAATTTGCTAACTGCTGTCGAGTCGAGCCAAAGATCCTGGCAAGATGCACTTGGCGAGGTTCTGCTTGCATTAAATTGCACAGTTAATCGTGCAACTGAAGCGAGCCCGTTGGAAATGTTGATAGGAAAAGAGGCTCGACCGTTAGGGTTAATTCCACCAGCGGATACAGAAATCGAGATTGATTTGAACAGTGTTCGGACTCGTGCCAGTGATAAGATGAAGAGTTTGGCTGAGTATGATAAACAACGCTTTGACAAAACTAAGGCCACGGTTGTAAGGCATAATGTTGGTGACTATGTTCTGCTAAGAAACGAGGAGAGACATCAAACGAAATTAGACCCGAAATTCAAGGGCCCATTTTTGGTTACTGAAGTCCTGGAAGGGTACTTCATGGATATATGTTAAAATCGCTAACAAATAAACGGCTTTACAAATACTGTCATGAAGACACTAGAAGAATTCCAGATGGTAAAATTACTGATGAATTGGATATTGATAATGAAAATCAGAGCTTATCAGAGAATATAATTGAGACTGAGAGTGTCCCGTCCAAGTGACACGATGAATTAAATTTATTATTTTGTTTTATTTGTATTTTTTATATATTGGACATTCATTTTCTGGCACACGTTCATTTGAAATGTTGTTATTTTGTTGAAATGAAATGAAATGAAATGATTAATTGTTTTGTTAAAATTTAAGTAAATTTTTGAATTTTGTTAAAAAAAAAAAAAAGAAGAAGAAGAAGAAGATACTCTGTATGGTATGGTTAAGAATAAAACTTAAGATCAGTTTATATTATGAAACTCAAAATGTGTCTCTGAACTTGATATTTGGTCATTACACGTCAATTGTAGCCCTGGCATTACCTTTGCAGCGGCTGCAGACTGACGTCTGGAATGTTGCTGGGAATGTTGACTTTGCAGGATGACAATCATCTTTGCCTTAGCAACATGTTTAGAAACAAATCTGTCAATATGTCATCAGGTCAGGTCCTATATGTATAAAGGGGAGCCTCGGGCTAGAGAGCTCCGTGAAGAATCCCCCTGGGAACTAGCCATACAGAAAAAGGTATAAGTGAAAAGTAAAAGTACAAGTGAAAAGTAAAAAAGTCTAAAAGTGAAAAGTAAAAGTCTAAGTGAAATAAAAAGTACTAAGTGAACATTTCCAGTTGAAAATATGAGCGAGGCATATATAGTCATATATATACACATGTATATTGGACACATTCGTAGGCATATACGAACATATTTGGGGCTATGCATAGGGATATCGCCTATATAAAACACACGCATGCAAAAATTTATTTGCCATTATTTTTAGTGATGGGTACAGTGAAATGAAAGCAACAAATAAAGAAAAAAGTATATATACATATAAAACACTAAGTGGGAAAATCGGCAGAATCTCTGGCTGATTTCGACAGAATCATCAGCAGAGTCATCAACAGAGTTTCCGACAGGATTAGTAATTTCATCAACAACATATTTCGGAGAGAATTATTAATGGAGTCAGCGACTGAGCTACCGACAGAGCTAGCGATAGAGTCAACAACGGAGCCGTCGACAGAGTCGCATATGGAAATGAGTTTTATTAAAAAAAGAGAAGGAAAATAGTGAAAGTTACCAGAAGCAGATTGAACGAATCAAGATGACTCAGAGAGTCATTAGTAAGGCTATAACCTACCGCACTTCGAGTTGAGCGGGACCTGGGTATTGGTAACCTAGAAATCTACCACTCTCACCCCAAAGCAGCAGGGTGAAAGAGACAGAAGAATAAAGCATAAGGGGCCATTTAAGTCCAAGCATATGTACTGGGAAGGGCAGCCAGTGTTTGGAACTCACCAAGAAAAAAACTCGAAAAAAAGTGCTTCTATCCGGAAGGATAACAACTGGACAAGGATCATCAACAGGACTACTCATCAATACAAGGATTTACAACGGATGGACTAACAAGGACAAGGACATTCACCGCTAAGGTGAACTAAGTTTCAAGGATACCTCAGCACCCAAGGAGATTAATGCAAAGGACATCAAGAAATTTGGCAGCAAGGACCATTACTTTCCCAAGGATATTCTAAATATTAATCCGAGTGAATTTTTATTTTATTATCTCTTATATTACGACCCCGAGTCCTTACTAATATACTAGGAATGGGCGTTCATTGGATAAACCATCGTCGCAAGGCCGAGTTGGAAGTCCTTTGTGACGAATTCGGATTAGACACCGGGGGAATAGTGGAGGACCTAAGGAATCGTTTCCGCGAGTTCGCCTCAAGGGAGGATCACCATCCTGAGATATTGAGTCGACTTGCCCAAATCGAAGCCCAATTTAGTGGCGGGGACAAGAAATTAGATTTAAAACCCCAGTGTAGAGCACCCTCACCCACTCCTGATGGAATTGTTTCCCAACTACAGGTACCACAAGACACTAACTATCGTTCCGAATCGCATTCTGGTTCTCGTTCCGATTCTTATACACCTTTCGGTATTTCCGGCTCAAAGATCAACATCGAACCCAGTGAGCGTAATCGAGTTCACGAATCTCTGGCAGGCCGTACCACTGGGAGCTATGCCTCGCTCGTGGAACGTATAACCAAATGGAGAATTGCCTTTAGCGGATCTACCGATCCTATCTATTTCATAGAGCAAATAGAGACTCGAGCCGCGACGTACCGTTTGAATTTGGAGACACTGCCTCCGATGATAGCCATCCTATTAACAGGACGGGCCGAAAGTTGGTGGCAAACCAGCGGGTATCCCGAGATGACATGTGTCGATTTCAAGTCCGAATTTTTAGAATTCTTTCTACACCCACTCTATTTTGAGAAACTAGAGGATAGCATACGCGCTCGATAGCAACGCCATCAGGAACCATACAAAGAGTATCTAGTAGACCTTCGATTAATGATGAAGAGAGCTCATTACTCGACGTTACAGGAACTCGACAGGATCTACGAAAATCTATTACCAGATTACAAGCTATATACCCGACGAAATGATTTCCAAACGTTACCCAGCTTAACCAATTTGGTGGTAAATTATGAGACAATTCGATTGGAGCAAGGCAGACGATGAGCAACGCCGTTTAAGATAAGCCCCTGGATCATATAATTTCCAACCTAAACAGGACTACTATATGTCAACTCTCGGAAGCACTCGTGGATACCCGCACAGCTTGACGCAAATGTGCGGAAGCTGGTCACTTCGCACGAGTTTGTAAGAAGCCCCGTGTGTTGTTCTGTTGGCAATGCGGACGAAGGGGGTACGTACTATTGAATGTTGCCGCCGTTCGGGAAACGGGCCAAACCTCCGTCTCAATCTGGGCCAGGCGGAGGGACCAGACCAGGACCCCAGCCCAGTAACCCCCTCCTCCAAAAGAAGGACAGCATCCAACTCCATGTCTTCGTCAATAGAAAACCAATGGTAGCTACTTTGGATTCAGGAGCGAACAAGAGTTTCATAAACGAGGAAGTGGCTCTTCAGCACTTCGCCCCGTTCCTCCTGCGAGACGTTCATACTAATATTAACCTTGCCGATAACACTCGTGCAGCGATCACAGGTTACTCTCAGGGCAAGCATCGGTCTCGGGGCACAGACCGTACATATGACATTGTTAGCGATGCCATCGATGATGGACCCTCTTATTCTGGGAGTGGATTTCCTTCGGAACATGGGAACTTCTATACGTTGCGGAGGTTATCTGTTACAGTTGCCCCCTTTCGACAAGCCCCACAGTCCCGTCAATTCTACAATTCAGCCATCGCTAGTGACGGATGACCACACACAGCCTAATGCTCTTATAAATTTACTGGCTCCTGCAGAAACGCCCGCTACGCCCAAGGATACTTCTGACTCTCAGCATAGCAACAAACCAGTATGTCAGTCGGGCTCAGTCTTGCCGCCTCCAACACCTGACGCTGTCCTTAAAAACCCATTCCGCCAGCCCGGCAGCAAAAGGGAACCGGTAACCGAGATGGACGCCCGTTTAGCCTCAGTAGAAGCTGAGATCCGTGACGAGGACTTAAAACCAGAACAATCATCCAGCATGGAACAAGAGACACTAGAGCCGGAACTTCAAGCTATTCTTGACGCGGAAATCACTAAGTTTGATGGGCTCAACGGTGTTACACAAATAGCACAACATGTCATTGTTTTGAAGCACGATCGACCCATGAAGCAGAGGTATTATCCCCGTAATCCGGCCCAACAACAGATTATCAACGAAACAGTAGACGCACTGCTAAAGGAAGACCGTATTGAACCATCCAAAAGCCCTCACAGCTCACCAATCGTGTTGGTAGGTAAGAAAACTGGCAATACTGGCATACCCTTGCCTCATATACATCATATTCTAGAGAAATTGAGGAACGCGAAATACATCTCTACCGTAGATTTAAAGAGTGGGTATTGGCAAATAACCCCTTAGAGGTCAAAGTAGAGAGTCTTTAAAAAACGGATACAATTTCTAGGTCACATTGCTTCAGCGAATATGGTATCCATACCTTAGACCCCGAACAAATGTGTTTCTTAAAACAGTCTCTAGGTCACATTGTCAGCGAGGATGGTATCCATACTGACCCCGAAAAGGTAGCAGCTATCCGTAACCTTCCGCCACCAACCAATGTCAAGGAGTTACGTCGATGTCTCGGTATCGCCTATTGGTATCGTCGGTTCGTACCCAACTTTTCTGACATGATGCAACCTCTCACGAGTTTGTTAAAAAATGGTTTGAGTTGGTCTTGGATATTAGAACAACAACAGGCGTTCGATGCACTCAAGACCCGTCTCACTACTGCCCCTGTCCTAGCTTGTCCGGATTTTGATGCAAAGTTCTGCTTACAGACTGATGCCAGCGACATTGGCCTCGGCGCAATGCTCACTCAGAGTATCAACGATGCGGAAAGAGTCATTGCTTACGCTAGTCGACGTCTCTTGAAGGCGGAGGAAAATTACTCGGCTACTGAGAAAGAATGCCTCAATAGAAAATCCCACTGGGCGTGTGGCCAGATGGGCGCTAGAGTTGCAACACTACGAGTTCGAGGTACATTATAGACGAGGTAAGCTGAACGTGTTTGCCGATGCCCTATCGCGACAACCTTTGGATGTGCTCCACTGGGACAAACAAGCAGAACCGGAGTGTAAATGGTGGCTAAAGATGCGGCAGCACGTCAAGGAACACCCTGCGGATTTTTCAGATTGTGTATTCGAGAACGGCCAGATTCATCGTAGACGAGACCCCCACCCAGACGACCACGGTTCCACACCTTGGAAACTATGCGTGCCCCGGGAACATCGAGAGCAAGTACTCAAGGAATGTTACAATGCAGTCACGGCCGGCCACTTGGGAATCAGGAAAACTACCTTGCGAATGACACAGAGGTACTATTGGCATGGCCTCTTCCGCGACGTGGCCCGTTACATTAGATGCTGCCTCACCTCCTTGCAGTTTAAACCGGCGCAATTGAAACCAGCGGGCAAAATGCTCACCCAGTACCCAGTTCACTAGCAAGGTTTTCAAAAACTTTTCCAAAACGTCCGGAATTACACTCCAGCATACCGCCCCATATTCTCCACAGCAGAATCCTACCGATCGCGCAAATCGAACCATCAAGACCATGATTGCACAATACCTGGAGAATGGGCAAAACACTTGGGATCAATGGCTTCCAGAAATAACACTGGCGATCAACTCAAGCGTCAACGACACCACCGGATTCAGTCCAGCATACATCATATTAGGTCGGGAACTCCGTATGCCCGGCGCTCTTTATGACCAAGTAACGGATGTCTCCGGTAACGAACCCCCCAAGGCCCGACGAGCGCGTCCGACGAATGGAAGATATTTTCAAGCTTGTACAAGAGAATCAACTGAACTCTACCCAGAATCAAAAGAAATACTACGACCTTAGACGCCGCGACTGGCGTCCAAGTTTCGGGAGCATAGTCATGCTCAAGCAACATGTGCTGTCTAATGCTAATGAAGGGATCAACGCCAAACTGGCACCTAAGTATAAAGGCCCGTATAAAATAATCAAGTTTCTTTCCAGCAACGTTGTTACACTACAAGAAGCCCAGGGGCGTGAGCGACGTACCGCCGGACTGGTCGATTTAAAGGCCTTCAATAGCGACGACAACGAACCAGCTGAACTATGTCCTCCTGAAGACATCGGCCTCGGGACCCCTCGTACCCACGGCCCGCACGAGGCCATTGACTAAATATTTTTCAAGGAGGACCACTTGTGGGTGGGTGCGCCGGCCCATCGCACCAATACTCAGCAGGAGTTATCTAAAACATTGTATCTTAGCTTTAATCTTAGCACTTTTGTAATCCGCACTCATAGGACCTCCGTTAGTACACTCAGAGGTCAGGGTAGTTTTAACACACTTTATATTTCACAGCAGGACGTCACAGCAAGGAGAAGACGACGGATCGCCGAAGAAATGGTAGCGGCTGTTCGGTTGGAGGATCCAACGGTATTCACTGGTCCGGAGGTGCAAACCTACCCGTAAGAGACGATCGTCTTGGCCGCAGCCGCGTTCTTTGGGTCAGTTCCAGTGCCCGTGTGCCCACCGGATATGGCACTCCAACAATATCGGCAAGTCATGCTTACGCCCCCACTTACCAAAACGGAGCCCCTTGTCTGGCCAGCAGAGCGCGTTTTCCGTGAGGAAATGTTCGTCCTGCCGTACCCAGGGCCGGACCCTGGTGAAGTGCTCGCCGTCCCGATGGAGGACTACAGAGCCCCCGCCGCCGATGACTGTGGATCCAGTTCCGCTTACACCGGACACCCCTCCGCGGCCCGTTTTTTTGAGTTGTTTGAGACGTCAATCTCCAGAAGTCGTGGAAGCAGCAGTTGTTCGCCTGACAATCGTCAGGGTCAGTGATACTCCATCTGACAATGAGATGGACTCCATTGAGCCCTGGACAAACGTCGCGAGGCCCTTTGCGCAGGTGTATGGCAATTTATATGCCAGAGGCCACCCCCGGGGTCTTCCAATTGGGTCCTCACACCACCGGAATGGCTCGTCGACACCCCCTATAGACGAGTACCCGCTGAAGTCCGAGATCGGGTGGCGGTGCTCCGTCATGATGGACCCCACAGAAATCACCGTTTCCTCATGTGGGCAGACGACCGACTGTTCCGCATCGAGGTTAAGGTACACGGGCGAGTCACGGTCCATTTCGTCCGTTTAAAATAAGGACACCGTGTGACGAGTCACATTATCGTTGCAATCTAAACTACGCCCATGTAGGGCCCTTTTTCATTTTTACTCTTATTTTTGATACGCCCATGCCCTAGAGAAATCAACGCGTGAAATACCAGGATTAGCAGGTGAGCCCATTTCCAAAGTTCCCCTTGTTTTGCTTGAGTGCGGTAGGGATCCAAATTACAAAAGATGTTTAGAATTATCAATAAAGTCTATACTATTATTGTTTAACATACCCAGCATTATTTCTTTATTTGTCACCTGAGTTATTCTCCTGCAGACCAAGTCAGTCGCTGATCTCAAGGCTCAGTCACTCAAGGTGAAGAAGCAACGGATCTTGGCCAAGCGGGCTTCGCTTCGGCAGACGAGATCAGTCGTTGCAGTTCCTCTTCACCATCCCTTTCTAATAACAACACTAACATTTCCTTCCACGCTTCCCTTTCCCAGTCCAAGAGGCAACGGATCTTGGCCAAGCTTGGCAGACAAGATCAGTCGTTGCTACTCCTCTTGGACTCTCCTTCTACTTCTTTCCCTTCCCTTTCCTCCCCTTTATGTGGTCTCAGTCCCCTATCCTATAACT
Source organism: Drosophila equinoxialis (assembly GCA_018150345.1). NCBI lineage: Eukaryota > Metazoa > Arthropoda > Insecta > Diptera > Drosophilidae > Drosophila > Drosophila equinoxialis. The sequence continues at coordinate 207,922 of JAECWI010000059.1, read as the reverse complement.
CATCAAGGTCTCCAGGTCAAATAAATATTCTGTAGACGGGACTCTGGGACTGAGAACTGTAGAGAGAGCTTCTTACAAGATAATCATTATCCAATTGAACCATTGCTCTCTGAATATTTCCATTTTGTACTGGCTCTAGGATATATACTTTTTCTTACCCAGTTTTCACTTTACATCCAATGTGAGGTCCTGCCGCGGGGTCATAAATTTATTTCTTGAGTTTTGTTGTTGTATTTATGTTGAAATTTACCTTTCCTTTTCATCCAACGTTGTTCAAAACCTGTGAAATCTATTGTTGTTGCCACTACAGATTTATTCTGATTTGATGGCCTAGCAGGCTATCTTTGTAATTCCTCCTTTTAAGATTTGGGTATATACAAACATATATACGTAATGGGAGTAAACACTTCCATTATTATATAAATCCTACCAGGTTTATTAAAGCCAGGATCAGCTAGCACGTAAGTTTCAATCTTAAGATGTCCTTTCCAAGGATTTTTTACCTTTATATTTATTAGATTTTATTGACAACACGCCACTTATTTTTGTATATTGTTTAATTTAAGGTATTTTTAATATTTGAGCGGCCTCTTCGGACAAAATGGTGCTCTGTGAACCTCAATCAATAAGGGCTCTTAGAGTCTTATATCCTCCATAAACATTTTTTACTTTTTTTTTGGATGTTTCATACCTTTCAGTAGGTGTCAAACTTTTAAACTTATAGCACTTATACGCTTTGTGCCCGGCAATTTTGCAAATCGGACATTTATCTTCGACTTCCGCATAATTTAAAACAGTCTTTGCTCCAAGTATTCCATGACATCAGATAGCATTTGAATTTGCCTTGTTTTTCTAATCTGACTCATTAAATATGTCAATCACTCCTTTAATACTTTTTGCGGATTCATTGTTGATCATCGGTAAATCAACGACCCGATTTAATTGTTCGGAAAACACCATCCGATTATTTTCCATACCGCTTGGTTAACAATTCCCAAGCGGCACTATAATTGGCAGCTGAACCTGACAATAGATGGGCTACCATACTCCTTGCTTCGCCCTTTAACGCGGATTTGAAATAATTTAATTTAAGAGTCAGACTTAGATCCTCTCTTTTTTCAATTTTGAGTTGAGTTTGAGTTGGTCTTGGATATTAGAACAACAACAGGCGTTCGATGCACTCAAGACCCGTCTCACTACTACCCCTGTCCTAGCTTGTCCGGATTTTGATGCAAAGTTCTGCTTACAGACTGATGCCAGCGACATTAGCCTCGGCGCAATGCTCACTCAGAGTATCAACGATGCGGAAAGAGTCATTGCTTACGCTAGTCGACGTCTCTTGAAGGCGGAGGAAAATTACTCGGCTACTGAGAAAGAATGCCTCAATAGAAAATCCCACTGGGCGTGTGGCCAGATGGGCGCTAGAGTTGCAACACTACGAGTTCGAGGTACATTATAGACGAGGTAAGCTGAACATGTTTGCCGATGCCCTATCGCGACAACCTTTGGATGTGCTCCACTGGGACAAACAAGCAGAACCGGAGTGTAAATGGTGGCTAAAGATGCGGCAGCACGTCAAGGAACACCCTGCGGATTTTTCAGATTGTGTATTCGAGAACGGCCAGATTCATCGTAGACGAGACCCCCACCCAGACGACCACGCTTCCACACCTTGGAAACTATGCGTGCCCCGGGAACATCGAGAGCAAGTACTCAAGGAATGTTACAATGCAGTCACGGCCGGCCACTTGGGAATCAGGAAAACTACCTTGCGAATGACACAGAGGTACTATTGGCATGGCCTCTTCCGCGACGTGGCCCGTTACATTAGATGCTGCCTCACCTCCTTGCAGTTTAAGCCGGCGCAATTGAAACCAGCGGGCAAAATGCTCACCCAGTACCCAGTTCACTAGCAAGGTTTTCAAAAACTTTTCCAAAACGTCCGGAATTACACTCCAGCATACCGCCCCATATTCTCCACAGCAGAATCCTACCGATCGCGCAAATCGAACCATCAAGACCATGATTGCACAATACCTGGAGAATGGGCAAAACACTTGGGATCAATGGCTTCCAGAAATAACACTGGCGATCAACTCAAGCGTCAACGACACCACCGGATTCAGTCCAGCATACATCATATTAGGTCGGGAACTCCGTATGCCCGGCGCTCTTTATGACCAAGTAACGGATGTCTCCGGTAACGAACCCCCAAGGCCCGACGAGCGCGTCCGACGAATGGAAGATATTTTCAAGCTTGTACAAGAGAATCAACTGAACTCTACCTAGAATCAAAAGAAATACTACGACCTTAGACGCCGCGACTGGCGTCCAAGTTTCGGGAGCATAGTCATGCTCAAGCAACATGTGCTGTCTAATGCTAATGAAGGGATCAACGCCAAACTGGCACCTAAGTATAAAGGCCCGTATAAAATAATCAAGTTTCTTTCCAGCAACGTTGTTACACTACAAGAAGCCCAGGGGCGTGAGCGACGTACCGCCGGACTGGTCGATTTAAAGGCCTTCAATAGCGACGACAACGAACCAGCTGAACTATGTCCTCCTGAAGACATCGGCCTCGGGACCCCTCGTACCCACGGCCCGCACGAGGCCATTGACTAAAGATTTTTCAAGGAGGACCACTTGTGGGTGGGTGCGCCGGCCCATCGCACCAATACTCAGCAGGAGTTATCTAAAACATTGTATCTTAGCTTTAATCTTAGCACTTTTGTAATCCGCACTCATAGGACCTCCGTTAGTACACTCAGAGGTCAGGGTAGTTTTAACACACTTTATATTTCACAGCAGGACGTCACAGCAAGGAGAAGACGACGGATCGCCGAAGAAATGGTAGCGGCTGTTCGGTTGGAGGATCCAACGGTATTCACTGGTCCGGAGGTGCAAACCTACCCGTAAGAGACGATCGTCTTGGCCGCAGCCGCGTTGTTTGGGTCAGTTCCAGTGCCCGTGTGCCCACCGGATATGGCACTCCAACAATATCGGCAAGTCATGGTTACGCCCCCACTTACCAAAACGGAGCCCCTTGTCTGGCCAGCAGAGCGCGTTTTCCGTGAGGAAATGTTCGTCCTGCCGTACCCAGGGCCGTACCCTGGTGAAGTGCTCGCCGTCCCGATGGAGGACTACAGAGCCCCCGCCGCCGATGACTGTGGATCCAGTTCCGCTTACACCGGACACCCCTCCGCGGCCCGTTTGTTTGAGTTGTTTGAGACGTCAATCTCCAGAAGTCGTGGAAGCAGCAGTTGTTCGCCTGACAACCGTCAGGGTCAGTGAGACTCCATCTGACAATGAGATGGACTCCATTGAGCCCTGGACCAACGTCGCGAGGCCCTTTGCGCAGGTGTATGGCAATTTATATGCCAGAGGCCACCCCCGGGGCTTCCAATTGGGTCCTCACACCACCGGAATGGCTCGTCGACACCCTCTATAGACGAGTACCCGCTGAAGTCCGAGATCGGGTGGCGGTGCTCCGTCATGATGGACCCCACAGAAATCACCGTTTCCTCATGTGGGCAGACGACCGACTGTTCCGCATCGAGTACACGGGCGAGTCACGGTCCATTTCGTCCGTTTAAAATAAGGACACCGTGTGACGAGTCACATTATCGTTGCAATCTAAACTACGCCCATGTAGGGCCCTTTTTCATTTTTACTCTTATTTTTGATACGCCCATGCCCTAGAGAAATCAACGCGTGAAATACCAGGATTAGCAGGTGAGCCCATGTCCAAAGTTCCCCTTGTTTTGCTTGAGTGCGGTAGGGATCCAAATTACAAAAAGATGTTTAGAATTATCAATAAAGTCTATACTATTATTGTTTAACATACCCAGCATTATTTCTTTATTTGTCACCTGAGTTATTCTCCTGCAGACCAAGTCAGTCACTGATCTCAAGGCTCAGTCACTCAAGGTGAAGAAGCAACGGATCTTGGCCAAGCGGGCTTCGCTTCGGCAGACGTGATCAGTCGTTGCAGTTCCTCTTCACCATCCCTTTCTAATAACAACACTAACATTTCCTTCCACGCTTCCTTTCCCAGTCCAAGAGGCAACGGATCTTGGCCAAGCTTGGCAGACAAGATCAGTCGTTGCTACTCCTCTTGGACTCTCCTTCTACTTCTTTCCCTTCCCTTTCCTCCCCCTTTATGTGGTCTCAGTCCCCTATCCTATAACTCATCAAGGTCTCCAGGTCAAATAAATATTCTGTAGACGGGACTCTGGGACTGAGAACTGTAGAGAGAGTTCTTACAAGATAATCATTATCCAATTGAACCATTGCTCTCTGAATATTTCCATTTTGTACTGGCTCTAGGATATATACTTTTTTCTTACCCAGTTTTCACTTTACATCCAATGTGAGGTCCTGCCGCGGGGTCATAAATTTATTTCTTGAGTTTTGTTGTTGTATTTATGTTGAAATTTACCTTTCCTTTTCATCCAACGTTGTTCAAAACCTGTGAAATCTATTGTTGTTGCCACTACAGATTTATTCTGATTTGATGGCCTAGCAGGCTATCTTTGTAATTCCTCCTTTTTAAGATTTGGGTATATACAAACATATATACGTAATGGGAGTAAACACTTCCATTATTATATAAATCCTACCAGGTTTATTAAAGCCAGGATCAGCTAGCACGTAAGTTTACCAAAACTTTGGCCACACAATTGCCTCAATCTTAAGATGTCCTTTCCAAGGATTTTTTACCTTTATATTTATTAGATTTTATTGACAACACGCCACTTATTTTTGTATATTGTTTAATTTAAGGTATTTTTAATATTTGAGCGGCCTCTTCGGACAAAATGGTGCTCTGTGAACCTCAATCAATAAGGGCTCTTAGAGTCTTATATCCTCCATAAACATTTTTTACTTTTTTTTTGGATGTTTCATACCTTTCAGTAGGTGTCAAACTTTAAACTTATAGCACTTATACGCTTTGTGCCCGGCAATTTTGCAAATCGGACATTTATCTTCGACTTCCGCATAATTTAAAACAGTCTTTGCTCCAAGTATTCCATGACATCAGATAGCATTTGAATTTGCCTTGTTTTTCTAATCTGACTCATTAAATATGTCAATCACTCCTTTAATACTTTTTGCGGATTCATTGTTGATCATCGGTAAATCAACGACCCGATTTAATTGTTCGGAAAACACCATCCGATTATTTTCATACCGCTTGGTTAACAATTCCCAAGCGGCACTATAATTGGCAGCTGAACCTGACAATAGATGGGCTACCATACTCCTTGCTTCGCCCTTTAACGCGGATTTGAAATAATTTAATTTAAGAGTCAGACTTAGATCCTCTCTTTTTCAATTAATTCTGCAAATAATTCCACAAACTGGTCCCATTCTCGAGACTCTCCAGAAAATGTGGGTACCTGAATTTTTGGCAACACTGGTAGTTCGCCTCTCCCGGTTACATTCTCAACTTTCAAATTTTTATGATCATTTATTGTCTCTTCTAATACTGACAAGTCATTCTGAACGTTGAACTTCAAATCTTCTATGACTTTATAAGCTTGGCACATCTGTACCTTCTTGAACAAGAATTCTATTTTTTTAATATTCTATTGTCTATCATACGTAAATCTTTGGTTACACTATCCAAATATTCCTGAAGCTGTCGGGCTCTACCCAAAGATATCTCCTGGTTATCATTAGCGTTTTTATTACTGGAGGTCGCATTCTCGCGCAACTCTCCTTTGCTATCATCTAACTTTTTATTCTATGTATCTGCTTCACTGCTCTCCGAATCATCAGTGCCCTGCCTGCTTGACTTTTGGCTATTAATCTGGCTGATCCTTTGCTATCATCTAAGTATTCAAACATCGTTGCATCTACTTCACTGCTCTCCGAATCAACAATCTCCCTGCTTGACTCTCCTTTGGCTATTAATCTGGCTGCCATATCTAAACCTTTATCATACTTCCTATCTGTGAAATAGTTGAATTCCTTTACTCCACTCTGTAGCATTTGGCTATGGTAACTAATCCATTGCTTCTGTATCAGTTACTTCATTACGAATCTTGCTAGTTAACTTACTAGCATCTAACTCTTCTAACTTCTTTAACCTTTTGTGCAACTCGTGTTGCATCCCTAACAATTTTTCAGTTTTGGTAGGATACATTTTTTTCTTACGCGTATATTAGGATATCGATATAATTATATAATAATAAAAATAGATAGATGTACTTATAACTATTTTAATTTATATCTTATCTGATGATCCTGTTGTTGATACCGTTCGCCACTGTTGTCCGCCAAGTAGAGTTTGCCAAGTAAGTTTTGCCGATAGTCTGCTGCTGCCTATCTGCCAATGGCTAGGGTTTGCAGATAGTTTGCTGGTGGTTACCCGTTTCTTTACATTCGCCTCGCCTCCAGTAGCTTCTTCTTTGCAACTATCTTGTTGCTTTGCTGGTGTTTCTAGTTGCCAACTTTCAACTAAATACATAGCGTATACATAAACTAATTAAAACTTTTTTTTTTTACTTTTGATATTAGGGCTTCGAATACGAGACAATAATTGTCAAATGAATCTTTACGACTTCTTCTTTGTTTATGTTTTTCTTTCGAATTGTATATTTCATTGTTGCATCTGATTTGGTGAAGCCAGTTCAGATGAACACGATGTTTATTCTTAAACAACTAGCATTCGTCTAACTTGTATAAAATATTATGAACTTTTCAAATGACAGTCGTTAATATTTTCAGCCATTAAAATTTAATGCTTTGTTTTTTCCTTGAGCTCTTTATGACCAAGTATGACCAAGTAACGGATGTCTCCGGTAACGAACCCCCAAGCCCCGACGAGCGCGTCCGACGAATGGAAGATATTTTCAAGCTTGTACAAGAGAATCAACTGAACTCTACCCAGAATCAAAAGAAATACTACGACCTGTGACGCCGTCCAAGAATCGGGGCGTCCAAGCATCGGGAGCATAGTCATGCTCAAGCAACATGTGCTGTCCATTGACTAAAGATTTTTCAAGGAGGACCACTTGTGGGTGGGTGCGCCTGCCCAACTTCCCCCTCCCTTCATAAGAGGGCCCATCGCACCAATACTCAGCAGGAGTTATCTAAAACATTGTATCTTAGCTTTAATCTTAGCACTTTTGTAAACCGCACTCATAGGACCTCCGTTAGTACACTTAGAGGTCAGGGTAGTTTTAACACACTTTATATTTCACAGCAGGATGTCACAGCAAGGGAGAAGACGACGGATCGCCGAAGAAATGGTAGCGGTATGGGAAAGGGAACACGGCCCTGTCACGCCCAGCCCCACCACAGGCGGTAGTCCACCGGAAGACCCAGTCCTGCTCTGCCGCATGGAGCTGGCCCCGACCGACATCCCGATCGAGCGATCTTCAGGGAGCAAGGATCAAGAGAGCGGCAAGAAACCACCCGATGAGGCTCAACGAGCTTCAGATTCGACACGACCGGAGCGCGCTTTGATACTGTTGGTGGTCGAACTCTCTCCCTTGACACTAAACATTGGACCCTCGGAGTCGGCCGGCCCTGTTCGGCTGGAGGATCCAACGGTATTCACTGGTCCGGAGGTGCAAACCTACCCGTAAGAGACGATCGTCTTGGCCGCAGCCGCGTTGTTTGGGTCAGTTCCAGTGCCCGTGTGCCCACCGGATATGGCACTCCAACCCCACTTACCAAAACGGAGCCCCTTGTCTGGCCAGCAGAGCGCGTTTTCCGTGAGGGAAATGTTCGTCCTGCCGTACCCAAGCCGGACCCTGGTGAAGTGCTCGCCGTCCCGATGGAGGACTACAGAGCCCCCGCCGCCGATGACTGTGGATCCAGTTCCGCTTACACCGGACACCCCTCCGCGGCCCGTTTTTTTGAGTTGTTTGAGATGTCAATCTCCAGAAGTCGTGGAAGCAGCCATGGCAGACACCCCTCTGCGGCCGGTGTATGAGCCGATAAGCCCCCGGCAAACACCGTTGTTCGCCTGACAACCGTCAGGGTCAGTGAGACTCCATCTGACAATGAGATGGACTCCATTGAGCCCTGGACCAACGTCGCGAGGCCCTTTGCGCAGGTGTATGGCAATTTATATGCCAGAGGCCACCCCGGGGCTTCCAATTGGGTCCTCACACCACCGGAATGGCTCGTCGACACCCCCCTATAGACGAGTACCCGCCGAAGTCCGAGATCGGGTGGCGGTGCTCCGTCATGATGGACCCCACAGAAATCACCGTTTCCTCATGTGGGCAGACGACCGACTGTTCCGCATCGAGGTTAAGGTACACGGGCGAGTCACGGTCCATTTCGTCCGTTTAAAATAAGGACACCGTGTGACGAGTCACACAGAGGTGAGCCCATGTCCAAAGTTCCCCTTGTTTTGCTTGAGTGCGGTAGGGATCCAAATTACAAAAGATGTTTAGAATTATCAATAAAGTCTATACTATTATTGTTTAACATACCCAGCATTATTTCTTTATTTGTCACCTGAGTTATTCTCCTGCAGACCAAGTCAGTCACTGATCTCAAGGCTCAGTCACTCAAGGTGAAGAAGCAACGGATCTTGGCCAAGCGGGCTTCGCTTCGGCAGACGTGATCAGTCGTTGCAGTTCCTCTTCACCATCCCTTTCTAATAACAACACTAACATTTCCTTCCACGCTTCCCTTTCCCAGTCCAAGAGGCAACGGATCTTGGCCAATCTTGGCAGACAAGATCAGTCGTTGCTACTCCTCTTGGACTCTCCTTCTACTTCTTTCCCTTCCCTTTCCTCCCCTTTATGTGGTCTCAGTCCCCTATCCTATAACTCATCAAGGTCTCCAGGTCAAATAAATATTCTGTAGACGGGACTCTGGGACTGAGAACTGTAGAGAGAGCTTCTTACAAGATAATCATTATCCAATTGAACCATTGCTCTCTGAATATTTCCATTTTGTACTGGCTCTAGGATATATACTTTTTCTTACCCAGTTTTCACTTTACATCCAATGTGAGGTCCTGCCGCGGGGTCATAAATTTATTTCTTGAGTTTTGTTGTTGTATTTATGTTGAAATTTACCTTTCCTTTTCATCCAACGTTGTTCAAAACCTGTGAAATCTATTGTTGTTGCCACTACAGATTTATTCTGATTTGATGGCCTAGCAGGCTATCTTTGTAATTCCTCCTTTTAAGATTTGGGTATATACAAACATATATACGTAATGGGAGTAAACACTTCCATTATTATATAAATCCTACCAGGTTTATTAAAGCCAGGATCAGCTGGCACGTAAGTTTACCAAAACTTTGGCCACACAATTGCCTCAATCTTAAGATGTCCTTTCCAAGGATTTTTTTACCTTTATATTTATTAGATTTTATTGACAACACGCCACTTATTTTTGTATATTGTTTAATTTAAGGTATTTTTAATATTTGAGCGGCCTCTTCGGACAAAATGGTGCTCTGTGAACCTCAATCAATAAGGGCTCTTAGAGTCTTATATCCTCCATAAACATTTTTTACTTTTTTTGGATGTTTCATACCTTTCAGTAGGTGTCAAACTTTTAAACTTATAGCACTTATACGCTTTGTGCCCGGCAATTTTGCAAATCGGACATTTATCTTCGACTTCCGCATAATTTAAAACAGTCTTTGCTCCAAGTATTCCATGACATCAGATAGCATTTGAATTTGCCTTGTTTTTCTAATCTGACTCATTAAATATGTAAATCACTCCTTTAATACTTTTTGCGGATTCATTGTTGATCATCGGTAAATCAACGACCCGATTTAATTGTTCGGAAAACACCATCCGATTATTTTCATACCGCTTGGTTAACAATTCCCAAGCGGCACTATAATTGGCAGCTGAACCTGACAATAGATGGGCTACCATACTCCTTGCTTCGCCCTTTAACGCGGATTTGAAATAATTTAATTTAAGAGTCAGACTTAGATCCTCTCTTTTTTCAATTAATTCTGCAAATAATTCCACAAACTGGTCCCATTCTCGAGACTCTCCAGAAAAATGTGGGTACCTGAATTTTTGGCAACACTGGTAGTTCGCCTCTCCCGGTTACATTCTCAACTTTCAAATTTTTATGATCATTTATTGTCTCTTCTAATACTGACAAGTCATTCTGAACGTTGAACTTCAAATCTTCTATGACTTTATAAGCTTGGCACATCTGTACCTTCTTGAACAAGAATTCTATTTTTTTAATATTCTATTGTCTATCATACGTAAATCTTTGGTTACACTATCCAAATATTCCTGAAGCTGTCGGGCTCTACCCAAAGATATCTCCTGGTTATCATTAGCGTTTTTATTACTGGAGGTCGCATTCTCGCGCAACTCTCCTTTGCTATCATCTAACTTTTTTATTCTATGTATCTGCTTCACTGCTCTCCGAATCATCAGTGCCCTGCCTGCTTGACTTTTTGCTATTATCTAAGTATTCAAACATCATTGCATCTACTTCACTGCTCTCCGAATCAACAATCTCCCTGCTTGACTCTCCTTTGGCTATTAATCTGGCTGCCATATCTAAACCTTTATCATACTTCCTATCTGTGAAATAGTTGAATTCCTTTACTCCACTCTGTAGCATTTGGCTATGGTAACTAATCCATTGCTTCTGTATCAGTTACTTCATTGCGAATCTTGCTAGTTAACTTACTAGCATCTAACTCTTCTAACTTCTTTAACCTTTTTGTGCAACTCGTGTTGCATCCCTAACAATTTTTCAGTTTTGGTAGGATACATTTTTTTCTTACGCGTATATTAGGATATCGATATAATTATATAATAATAAAAATAGATAGCATTCGTCTAACTTGTATAAAATATTATGAACTTTTCAAATGACAGTCGTTAATATTTTCAGCCATTAAAATTTAATGCTTTGTTTTTTTCCTTGAGCTCTTTATGACCAAGTATGACCAAGTAACGGATGTCTCCGGTAACGAACCCCCAAGCCCCGACGAGCGCGTCCGACGAATGGAAGATATTTTCAAGCTTGTACAAGAGAATCAACTGAACTCTACCCAGAATCATAAGAAATACTACGACCTGTGACGCCGTCCAAGAATCGGGGCGTCCAAGCATCGGCAGCATAGTCATGCTCAAGCAACATGTGCTGTCCATTGACTAAAGATTTTTCAAGGAGGACCACTTGTGGGTGGGTGCGCCTGCCCAACTTCCCCCTCCCTTCATAAGAGGGGCCCATCGCACCAATAGTCAGCAGGAGTTATCTAAAACATTGTATCTTAGATTTAATCTTAGCACTTTTGTAAACCGCACTCATAGGACCTCCGTTAGTACACTTAGAGGTCAGGGTAGTTTTAACACACTTTATATTTCACAGCAGCATGTCACAGCAAGGAGAAGACGACGGATCGCCGAAGAAATGGTAGCGGTATGGGAAAGGGAACACGGCCTGTCATGCCCAGCCCCACCACAGGCGGTAGTCCACCGGAAGACCCAGTCCTGCTCTGCCGCATGGATCTGGCCCCGACCGACATCCCGATCGAGCGATCTTCAGGGAGCAAGGATCAAGAGAGCGGCAAGAAACCACCCGATGAGGCTCAACGAGCTTCAGATTCGACACGACCGGAGCGCGCTTTGATACTGTTGGTGGTCGAACTCTCTCCCTTGACACTAAACATTGGACCCTCGGAGTCGGCCGGCCCTGTTCGGCTGGAGGATCCAACGGTATTCACTGGTCCGGAGGTGCAAACCTACCCGTAAGAGACGATCGTCTTGGCCGCAGCCGCGTTCTTTGGGTCAGTTCCAGTGCCCGTGTGCCCAACGGATATGGCACTCCAACAATATCGGCAAGTCATGGTTACGCCCCCACTTACCAAAACGGAGCCCCTTGTCTGGCCAGCAGAGCGCGTTTTCCGTGAGGAAATGTTCGTCCTGCCGTACCCAAGCCGGACCCTGGTGAAGTGCTCGCCGTCCCGATGGAGGACTACAGAGCCCCCCGCCGCCGATGACTGTGGATCCAGTTCCGCTTACACCGGACACCCCTCCGCGGCCCGTTTTTTTGAGTTGTTTGAGACGTCAATCTCCAGAAGTCGTGGAAGCAGCCATGGCAGACACCCCTCTGCGGCCGGTGTATGAGCCGATAAGCCCCCCGGCAAACACCGTTGTTCGCCTGACAACCGTCAGGGTCAGTGAGACTCCATCTGACAATGAGATGGACTCCATTGAGCCCTGGACCAATGTCGCGAGGCCCTTTGCGCAGGTGTATGGCAATTTATATGCCAGAGGCCACCCCCGGGGCTTCCAATTGGGTCCTCACACCACCGGAATGGCTCGTCGACACCCCCTATAGACGAGTACCCGCCGAAGTCCGAGATCGGGTGGCGGTGCTCCGTCATGATGGACCCCACAGAAATCACCGTTTCGTCATGTGGGCAGACGACCGACTGTTCCGCATCGAGGTTAAGGTACACGGGCGAGTCACGGTCCATTTCGTCCGTTTAAAATAAGGACACCGTGTGACGAGTCACATTATCGTTGCAATCTAAACTACGCCCATGTAGGGCCCTTTTTCATTTTTACTCTTATTTTTGATACGCCCATGCCCTAGAGAAATCAACGCGTGAAATACCAGGATTAGCAGGTGAGCCCATGTCCAAAGTTCCCCTTGTTTTTCTTGAGTGCGGTAGGGATCCAAATTACAAAAGATGTTTAGAATTATCAATAAAGTCTGAACTATTATTGTTTAACATACCCAGCATTATTTCTTTATTTGTCACCTGAGTTATTCTCCTGCAGACCAAGTCAGTCGCTGATCTCAAGGCTCAGTCACTCAAGGTGAAGAAGGAACGGATCTTGGCCAAGCGGGCTTCGCTTCGGCAGACGAGATCAGTCGTTGCAGTTCCTCTTCACCATCCCTTTCTAATAACAACACTAACATTTCCTTCCAAGCTTCCCTTTCCCAGTCCAAGAGGCAACGGATCTTGGCCAAGCTTGGCAGACAAGATCAGTCGTTGCTACTCCTCTTGGACTCTCCTTCTACTTCTTTCCCTTCCCTTTCCTCCCCTTTATGTGGTCTCAGTCCCCTATCCTAATACTCATCAAGGTCTCCAGGTCAAATAAATATTCTGTAGATGGGACTCTGGGACTGAGAACTGTACCCCAGCCAGAGCTTCCTTCCTACAAGATAATTATTATCCAATTGAACCATTGCTCTCTGAATATTTCCATTTTGTACTGGCTCTAGGATATATACTTTTTCTTACCCAGTTTTCACTTTACATCCAATGGAGGTCCTGCCGCGGGGTCATAAATTTATTTCTTGAGTTTTGTTGTTGTATTTATGTTGAAATTTACCTTTTCTTTTCACCCAACGTTGTTCAAAACCTGTGAAATCTATTGTTGTTGCCACTACAGATTTATTCTGATTTGATGGCCTAGCAGGCCATCTTTGTAATTCCTCCTTTTATATATTTATTAGATTTTATTGACAACACGCCACTTATTTTTGTATATTGTTTAATTTAAGGTATTTTAATATTTGAGCGGCCTCTTCGGACAAAATGGTGCTCTGTGAACCTCAATCAATAAGGGCTCTTAGAGTCTTATATCCTCCATAAACATTTTTTACTTTTTTTGGATGTTTCATACCTTTCAGTAGGTGTCAAACTTTTTAAACTTATAGCACTTATACGCTTTGTGCCCGGCAATTTTGCAAATCGGACATTTATCTTCGACTTCCGCATAATTTAAAACAGTCTTTGCTCCAAGTATTCCATGACATCAGATAGCATTTGAATTTGCCTTGTTTTTCTAATCTGACTCATTAACTATGTCAATCACTCCTTTAATACTTTTTGCGGATTCATTGTTGATCATCGGTAAATCAACGACCCGATTTAATTGTTCGGAAAACACCATCCGATTATTTTCATACCGCTTGGTTAACAATTCCCAAGCGGCACTATAATTGGCAGCTGAACCTGACAATAGATGGGCTACCATACTCCTTGCTTCGCCCTTTAACGCGGATTTGAAATAATTCAATTTAAGAGTCAGACTTAGATCCTCTCTTTTTCAATTAATTCTGCAAATAATTCCACAAACTGGTCCCATTCTCGAGACTCTCCAGAAAATGTGGGTACCTGAATTTTTGGCAACACTGGTAGTTCGCCTCTCCCGGTTACATTCTCAACTTTCAAATTTTTATGATCATTTATTGTCTCTTCTAATACTGACAAGTCATTCTGAACGTTGAACTTCAAATCTTCTATGACTTCTTTATAAGCTTGGCACATCTGTACCTTCTTGAACAAGAATTCTATTTTTTAATATTCTATTGTCTATCATACGTAAATCTTTGGTTACACTATCCAAATATTCCTGAAGCTGTCGGGCTCTACCCAAAGATATCTCCTGGTTATCATTAGCGTTTTTATTACTGGAGGTCGCATTCTCGCGCAACTCTCCTTTGCTATCATCTAACTTTTTATTCTATGTATCTGCTTCACTGCTCTCCGAATCATCAGTGCCCTGCCTGCTTGACTTTTGGCTATTAATCTGGCTGATCCTTTGCTATCATCTAAGTATTCAAACATCGTTGCATCTACTTCACTGCTCTCCGAATCAACAATCTCCCTGCTTGACTCTCCTTTGGCTATTAATCTGGCTGCCATATCTAAACCTTTATCATACTTCCTATCTGTGAAATAGTTGAATTCCTTTACTCCACTCTGTAGCATTTGGCTATGGTAACTAATCCATTGATTCTGTATCAGTTACTTCATTACAAATCTTGCTAGTTAACTTACTAGCATCTAACTCTTCTAACTTCTTTAACCTTTTGTGCAACTCGTGTTGCATCCCTAACAATTTTTCAGTTTTGGTAGGATACATTTTTGTATTACGCGTATATTAGGATATCGATATAATTATATAATAATAAAAATAGATAGCATTCGTCTAACTTGTATAAAAATATTATGAACTTTTCAAATGACAGTCGTTAATATTTTCAGCCATTAAAATTTAATGCTTTGTTTTTTTTCCTTGAGCTCTTTATGACCAAGTATGACCAAGTAACGGATGTCTCCGGTAACGAACCCCCAAGCCCCGACGAGCGCGTCCGACGAATGGAAGATATTTTCAAGCTTGTACAAGAGAATCAACTGAACTCTACCCAGAATCATAAGAAATACTACGACCTGTGACGCCGTCCAAGAATCAGGGCGTCCAAGCATCGGCAGCATAGTCATGCTCAAGCAACATGTGCTGTCCATTGACTAAAGATTTTTCAAGGAGGACCACTTGTGGTTGGGTGCGCCTGCCCAACTTCCCCCTCCCTTCATAAGAGGGGCCCATCGCACCAATACTCAGCAGGAGTTATCTAAAACATTGTATCTTAGATTTAATCTTAGCACTTTTGTAAACCGCACTCATAGGACCTCCGTTAGTACACTTAGAGGTCAGGGGTAGTTTTAACACACTTTATATTTCACAGCAGGATGTCACAGCAAGGAGAAGACGACGGATCGCCGAAGAAATGGTAGCGGTATGGGAAAGGGAACACGGCCCTGTCACGCCCAGCCCCACCACAGGCGGTAGTCCACCGGAAGACCCAGTCCTGCTCTGCCGCATGGAGCTGGCCCCGACCGACATCCCGATCGAGCGATCTTCAGGGAGCAAGGATCAAGAGAGCGGCAAGAAACCACCCGATGAGGCTCAACGAGCTTCAGATTCGACACGACCGGAGCGCGCTTTGATACTGTTGGTGGTCGAACTCTCTCCCTTGACACTAAACATTGGACCCTCGGAGTCGGCCGGCCCTGTTCGGCTGGAGGATCCAACGGTATTCACTGGTCCGGAGGTGCAAACCTACCCGTAAGAGACGATCGTCTTGGCCGCAGCCGCGTTGTTTGGGTCAGTTCCAGTGCCCGTGTGCCCACCGGATATGGCACTCCAACCCCACTTACCAAAACGGAGCCCCTTGTCTGGCCAGCAGAGCGCGTTTTCCGTGAGGAAATGTTCGTCCTGCCGTACCCAAGCCGGACCCTGGTGAAGTGCTCGCCGTCCCGATGGAGGACTACAGAGCCCCCCGCCGCCGATGACTGTGGATCCAGTTCCGCTTACACCGGACACCCCTCCGCGACCCGTTTTTTTGAGTTGTTTGAGATGTCAATCTCCAGAAGTCGTGGAAGCAGCCATGGCAGACACCCCTCTGCGGCCGGTGTATGAGCCGATAAGCCCCCCCGGCAAACACCGTTGTTCGCCTGACAACCGTCAGGGTCAGTGAGACTCCATCTGACAATGAGATGGACTCCATTGAGCCCTGGACCAATGTCGCGAGGCCCTTTGCGCAGGTGTATGGCAATTTATATGCCAGAGGCCACCCCCGGGGCTTCCAATTGGGTCCTCACACCACCGGAATGGCTCGTCGACACCCCCTATAGACGAGTACCCGCCGAAGTCCGAGATCGGGTGGCGGTGCTCCGTCATGATGGACCCCACAGAAATCACCGTTTCGTCATGTGGGCAGACGACCGACTGTTCCGCATCGAGGTTAAGGTACACGGGCGAGTCACGGTCCATTTCGTCCGTTTAAAATAAGGACACCGTGTGACGAGTCACATTATCGTTGCAATCTAAACTACGCCCATGTAGGGCCCTTTTTCCTTTTACTCTTATTTTTGATACGCCCATGCCCTAGAGAAATCAACGCGTGAAATACCAGGATTAGCAGGTGAGCCCATGTCCAAAGTTCCCCTTGTTTTTCTTGAGTGCGGTAGGGATCCAAATTACAAAAGATGTTTAGAATTATCAATAAAGTCTGAACTATTATTGTTTAACATACCCAGCATTATTTCTTTATTTGTCACCTGAGTTATTCTCCTGCAGACCAAGTCAGTCGCTGATCTCAAGGCTCAGTCACTCAAGGTGAAGAAGGAACGGATCTTGGCCAGCGGGCTTCGCTTCGGCAGACGAGATCAGTCGTTGCAGTTCCTCTTCACCATCCCTTTCTAATAACAACACTAACATTTCCTTCCAAGCTTCCCTTTCCCAGTCCAAGAGGCAACGGATCTTGGCCAAGCTTGGCAGACAAGATCAGTCGTTGCTACTCCTCTTGGACTCTCCTTCTACTTCTTTCCCTTCCCTTTCCTCCCCTTTATGTGGTCTCAGTCCCCTATCCTAATACTCATCAAGGTCTCCAGGTCAAATAAATATTCTGTAGACGGGACTCTGGGACTGAGAACTGTACCCCAGCCAGAGCTTCCTTCCTACAAGATAATTATTATCCAATTGAACCATTGCTCTCTGAATATTTCCATTTTGTACTGGCTCTAGGATATATACTTTTTCTTACCCAGTTTTCACTTTACATCCAATGTGAGGTCCTGCCGCGGGGTCATAAATTTATTTCTTGAGTTTTGTTGTTGTATTTATGTTGAAATTTACCTTTTCTTTTCACCCAACGTTGTTCAAAACCTGTGAAATCTATTGTTGTTGCCACTACAGATTTATTCTGATTTGATAGCCTAGCAGGCCATCTTTGTAATTCCTCCTTTTATATATTTATTAGATTTTATTGACAACACGCCACTTATTTTTGTATATTGTTTAATTTAAGGTATTTTTAATATTTGAGCGGCCTCTTCGGACAAAATGGTGCTCTGTGAACCTCAATCAATAAGGGCTCTTAGAGTCTTATATCCTCCATAAACATTTTTTACTTTTTTTGGATGTTTCATACCTTTCAGTAGGTGTCAAACTTTTAAACTTATAGCACTTATACGCTTTGTGCCCGGCAATTTTGCAAATCGGACATTTATCTTCGACTTCCGCATAATTTAAAACAGTCTTTGCTCCAAGTATTCCATGACATCAGATAGCATTTGAATTTGCCTTGTTTTTCTAATCTGACTCATTAACTATGTCAATCACTCCTTTAATACTTTTTGCGGATTCATTGTTGATCATCGGTAAATCAACGACCCGATTTAATTGTTCGGAAAACACCATCCGATTATTTTCATACCGCTTGGTTAACAATTCCCAAGCGGCACTATAATTGGCAGCTGAACCTGACAATAGATGGGCTACCATACTCCTTGCTTCGCCCTTTAACGCGGATTTGAAATAATTCAATTTAAGAGTCAGACTTAGATCCTCTCTTTTTTCAATTAATTCTGCAAATAATTCCACAAACTGGTCCCATTCTCGAGACTCTCCAGAAAATGTGGGTACCTGAATTTTGGCAACACTGGTAGTTCGCCTCTCCCGGTTACATTCTCAACTTTCAAATTTTTATGATCATTTATTGTCTCTTCTAATACTGACAAGTCATTCTGAACGTTGAACTTCAAATCTTCTATGACTTCTTTATAAGCTTGGCACATCTGTACCTTCTTGAACAAGAATTCTATTTTTTAATATTCTATTGTCTATCATACGTAAATCTTTGGTTACACTATCCAAATATTCCTGAAGCTGTCGGGCTCTACCCAAAGATATCTCCTGGTTATCATTAGCGTTTTTATTACTGGAGGTCGCATTCTCGCGCAACTCTCCTTTGCTATCATCTAACTTTTTATTCTATGTATCTGCTTCACTGCTCTCCGAATCATCAGTGCCCTGCCTGCTTGACTTTTGGCTATTAATCTGGCTGATCCTTTGCTATCATCTAAGTATTCAAACATCGTTGCATCTACTTCACTGCTCTCCGAATCAACAATCTCCCTGCTTGACTCTCCTTTGGCTATTAATCTGGCTGCCATATCTAAACCTTTATCATACTTCCTATCTGTGAAATAGTTGAATTCCTTTACTCCACTCTGTAGCATTTGGCTATGGTAACTAATCCATTGATTCTGTATCAGTTACTTCATTACAAATCTTGCTAGTTAACTTACTAGCATCTAACTCTTCTAACTTCTTTAACCTTTTGTGCAACTCGTGTTGCATCCCTAACAATTTTTCAGTTTTGGTAGGATACATTTTTGTATTACGCGTATATTAGGATATCGATATAATTATATAATAATAAAAATAGATAGCATTCGTCTAACTTGTATAAAATATTATGAACTTTTCAAATGACAGTCGTTAATATTTTCAGCCATTAAAATTTAATGCTTTGTTTTTTTCCTTGAGCTTATTGGAATTTAATATACATACATACGTAGATGGAAAAAACTTATCATTAATATGAACAATAAATTTTGATTAGTTTTTTTTTTTTAAGAAAGTTTTTTTTGGTCTAGTCTATAATAGATTTTCCCAAATAAGGAACAAAAATGTAAAACAAAAAACTAGTTTTGTTCTGTTTTCTACGATATTTTCTGAATATTAAACAATAAACTCAACAATTGTAACTCAAAACATAAATAATGTGTCGCTAGCTAGAATAGTTTTTAAGATAAACGCATTTTTTAAATTGCGGGGACGAAGAAGCGTGGCAAAAATTTGAAAAAAACCTCACCACTTTACATACCACATGAACCTATATACCAAATTTGGTGGCTCTATCTCTTATAGTCTCCGAGATCTACGCGTTCATACGTACGGACAGACGGACAGACGGGCGGACAGACGGACAGACAGACGGACTTGGCTTGATCGATTAAGCTGTTGAATATATTACTTTATGGAGTCGGAAAAGCTTCCTTCTGCCTGTTCAAAACATTTTGACGACTTTAATATACCTTTTCAACCTATGGGTGTAATTTTTTTTGTGTTTTGTTTAAATTTTCCACGGTATACTGTAATTTTTCTTTTGAAAAAAACTATAATAATCAAAATGGAATTTTGCATCCGATGAAATTTTTCCCATTCATAATATAAAACGTATTTGATAGAATACGCTGGATGCTGGATCTGGATATGGTATTCAATAGCCACACACAGATGGAAATAGTGCTATATTCGAGCTTCAGCCAGTCAAGGTAGCTTTGGCAAGACGACATCAGCGATAGCCAATGCTTGAAAAGTTCAAATATCATCAGCATACTGTCTATAAGATAAAGCACACGGGAAGTCCTACCAGATCCTTTGAATAAAAAGCCATGAGTCCTGTGGTTATAAATGATTCCCTCTGCGTATGCAACTTTCTGGATTCAACACAATATATATATATTATACAAATATATATATATATATATATAAAAAAATAAATATATATATATAAAAAAAAAGAGTTTAAAACAATAAATATGCAGTTCGATGCAGTAAAGACTTCAAATTTGTAATGCAAAACTTTGCGTTTTTATTTTCCCAACTTCTTTTCGTTTCTCAGCTTTGACAAATTTCTCGTAAGCTACTTGTCGAGATGCCTCGGTCTGAATTTTATTGTAAAAACGTACAACAAGTAATGGAAAAACAAAAACCAAAAGTTTATATTACCAACATTAGAGAATAGCATTGGAGCTGGGGCTAGAGTTGTAGCGTTTCCCCTTCCCGCTCCAACACCAGATAAAAAACCAGAGGGCCGGGATTAACTTCGACCGCTCCGAAGTTTGATCGGCCCACAATCTTAACATTGGAAATAACAAAGTTTTTGATCAAAGTCACTGTTTTCAACCGATCGTTCCAACGGGAGCTATATGATATAGTCACCCGATCTTTATCAAATTGGGCACAGTCATTAACAGTCATATTAAACCAACAAATGTTTGATCTGAAAGAAATCGCGTTAAAAGTAAGGAAGTTATTGACAAAAGTCACTGTTTTTCACCGATCGTTCCTATGGGAGCTGTATGATATAGCCAACCGATCTTTATCAAATTTGGCACAGTCGTTAACATATATATTAAACTAATAAATGTTTATTTTGAAAGCAATCGCGTCAAAAGTAACGAAGTTATTGACAAAAGTCACTGTGTTCAACTGATCGTTCCTATGGAAGCTAGCTGATATTGTCACCCAATCTTGACCAAATTTGGCACAGTCGTTTATAGCTATATTCACTAATATTAAATTTCAAGACAATAGCTCAAAAAATAACGAAGTTATTGAGAAAAGTCACTGTTCGTGACTTTGCCGTTTGTATGATACCTATATGATACAGTGGTCCGATCCGGCTGAATCCGAGATATAGAACTTCTGCAGTATTTACAAGCCTAGGTGCATTCAGCTCTATAGCTCTTACGGTCTAGGAGGAGTTCCCGTTAATCCAGACGGACGGGCGGTTAGACGGACGGACGGACAAGCCTATTTGAACTCGTCTCGTCGTGCTGATCAAGAACATATATACTTTATATGGTCGGAGATGCTTCCTTCTATGCGTTGCACACTTCTGACCAAAATTAATATACCCTTATTGCAATGGTATAAAAATACAATTCAACTATGCCTTTGTACTAAACAACTAACCTAGTATACAGCATGGCAAAACGAGTGCTTTCGTAAGGTAGTCTACTCGGCTACCTTTGCTTTCGGGTTTACTAGCTCTTTTGCCAGTGCACGTTTGCTTGTCAAAGAGAAAGGTTGGTTACGGACGATTTTTTATCGATTTATACATACAAGAGCTAGTTTGGCAGCCGAGTAGACTACCTTATACACAAGCACTCGTTTTGCCATGGTATACAGTCTCAGTCGAAACTTCACGGAGTAAAGACGTGCTATCAATCGCCATCGCCAGTGGTAACAGTTACAAAAGCTACAACCTTGCAAGTACAAAGAAACAAGTGCACAAGTAAAATGCTCAGCAAAAACAATTACACAAAAACAAAACAGTAGTTCACGAAGTCGAACTCAGCGGGCGCCAGCCCAACAACAACGACAATGTCGCGACCGCCCGATATAAGCTTGCCAACACCGTGGGACAAATCCACCAACACGGAACCGAAATTTGTTGTAATAAGAAGAATAGATAACAACAGCTTCGGAAATGTGTCACCTTTCATAATTAAAATATCAAAGAAGCTAACTTCGGCAATGCCGAAATTTATATACCCTTGCAGTCCTTGACAATAATTTTTTTACATTTTGAAATTTCTGCAACTGAATTCATCAATACACAAACAAAACATTCAAATTATTTCTATTTTTATAAAAAATTTTCTTCTTCTTGCATCATTCCCTAAGCGAGGCACAACACACATACACATACACATACAGTTCTTGTAGCGCTGCGTCTGTGTGTGTATGCATGTGCTCTGTTTGATTTGATGAAGACGTAGTAGGCAGCAAGCAGCGGTGTTTGCTGCCGGCAGCGCTGCTTGGTCTACTACGTCATCATTTGAACCGATTTGTATTGACTGTAACTTGTGTTCTATTTATCCGATCAGATTCAAATTTTGGGATCTGTCAATTTATATCAAATACTATCATATTGGTAAATTTCATGGGGATACTCCAATTTTTGCAAATATGTTTGTTTTAGAGCTATATTATATAGTGGTCCGATCCTTACAATTTTCATACGTTATTTCACCCGTGTAATAAGAAGCCCACAAAAAAAATTTCATCCCAAGAGCTCTTAAGATGGCTGAGTAAAACGCGTACGCACAGACAGACGGACAGACGGTCAGGCGGACAGTCGGACATGGCTATATCGACTCAACTTCTCATGCTGATGAAGAATATATATACTTTATGGGGTCGGAAACGTCTCCTTCTGTGCGTTACAAACATCTGACCAATTTTATAATACCCTCTGCAAGGGTATAAAAAGTTATAGATAACGCGTGCATTGGAGAAGTGGAATCATGTACCAAAACCCGAGATGGAAATCTTTTGGTCAAGACAAAAGGCACAACTCAAGCGCAGCGACTAATTAAAATAACACAGTTTCACGACTTCCCAGTGTGCGCAAGGGAACATAAGTCGTTGAACTCTACAAGTGGCGTCATATACTCCAATGACCTGCGGAACCTTGATGAAAAGGAAATATTAGAAGAACTGAGTACACAGAAAATAACATATGTACAAAAAATGAAAAAAAATGCAAAACGGTGAACTGGTTGAAACCGGACTTGTCATTTTAACATTTGAGACGACAAAACTTCCAACTACAATGATGATTGGATTAAGGGTTAAGGTTCGACCTTACATTCCACTACCTCTTAAATGCAAAAAATGCTTTAAGTTAGGACATACAAAAAAAAAACTGCCCAAAAGAAAAACAACATCCAAGCCAAATCTGCTCCACAGACATGCATAAAGAAGGTGAAGTATGTATCAAGCCTAAATTTTGCATCAACTGCAAATATGACATAAATGACGAATTCAACCATAGCCCGTTAGACAAATCTTGTCATGCGTTCGTAAAACAAAAAGAAATGTTGGCAATCAAAATAATAGAACGAGTCGATCACAAAACGGCTACACGAATTTATTACACACGCCACCTACATCAACCCACGCCTTACTCAAAGATTGCATCAACGCAGTCAAACATCTCCAACACCACAGGATCAAAATAAAGCACAACCTCGCCGAGTCAAAAGATACGATGAAGAGCGACCCAACACCCATTACCGGAACAACACAAGGCACCCAAGAAGACATGGAAGTAGACCCAGCATTGAGAAATGACCATCCAAGAAAATCGATACCGGAATCAGATCGTACGCTGAGAAGTCACTCAAAACCTAATCCTCTTACCAAACCCCTAAAAGCTAAAGACAAATCTGACAAACTAGAAAGTCATTTTAAAAATAAAACCAACTAACTAACAAATTCTTCGTAGTTCTATGAGTTTGCGTTGATCCAGACGGTCAGACGGACAGACGGACGTAAGGACATGGCTATTTGAACTCGTCTCGTCGTGCTGATCAAGGATATATATATATGCTTTATATGCTTCCTTCTATGCATTGCACACTTCTGACCAAAATTAATGTACCCTTTTTGCAAGGGTACCCCCAAAAAAGGTAATGTGCATTTAAATGAGTTCACAAAACTGGAAATTAAATTTCATGCACTTGCCTTGGTTCTAGCGTTTATTGCGCTTTACGAATAATTTGTGGATATCGACGCAGCAATGACAACGAGTCTGGCCTGGTCGATGGTGACGATGGTGCAGCAGGTGGTGATGGTAATGGTGGGCAGTTATAGTGGTCGCACATTGATCAGCCTGTGTACATTAGCGCAAAATCTAAATATACTTGTTAGTTGAGCCAACACCGAGACAGGTTTACGCATCAGCCACAATGTCAATTCCGATGCAAATTCCAGAAGCGTCAACAAAAGGGATATGGAATTTAATAGCCACACACAGATGGAATTAGTGCCATATTCGAGCTTCAGCCAGTCAAGGTAGCTTTGACAAGACGACATCAGCGATTGTAAATGCTTGAATAGTTCAAATATCATCAGCATCAGGGACGTCAGATTTAGCAAATAGACATGTACTGTGTATAAAATAAGGCACACGGGAAGTCCTACAAGATCCTTTCAACGAAAAGCCATGAGTCCTGTGGTTATAAATGATTCCTTCTGCGTATGTAACTTTCTGGATTCAACACAATATACATACATATATATATGTATACTTAAATATATATATATAAAAAAAAAAATTTAAGACAATAAATATGCAGTTCGATGCAGTAGAATCTTCAAATTTGTAATGCAAAACCTTGCGCTTTTATTTTCCCAACTACTTTTCGTTTCTCAGCTTTGACAAATTTCTCGTAAGCTACTTGTCGAGGTGCCTCGGTCTGAATTTTATTGTAAAAACGTACAGCAAGTAATGGAAAAACAAAAACCAAAAGTTTATATTACCAACATTAGAGCATTGGAGCTGGGGCTAGAGTTGAAGCGTTTCCTCTTCCCGCTCCAACACCAGATAAAAAAAAACCAGAGGGAAATAACGAAGTTTTTGATCAAACTCATTGTTTTCCACCGGTCGTTCCTATAGGAGCTATATGATATAGTCACCCGATTTTTATCAAATTGGGCACTGTCATTAACAGTGATATTAAACAAACAAATGTTTAATTTAAAAGCATTCACGTCAAAAGTAACGAAGCTATTGACAAAAGTCACTGTGTTCGACATATCGTTCCTATGGAAGCTATCTGATATTGTCACCCGAACTTGACCATATCTGGCACAGTCGTTTATAGCTATAATGAATTCACTAATATTATTAATATTTACAACAATAGCTCAGAAAATAACGAATTTATTAAGAAACGTCACTGTTCGTGACTTTGCCGTTTGTATGATAGCTATATGATACAGTGGTCCGATCCGGCTGAATCCGAGATATACAACCCTGCAGGGGTTTCCGCTCTTTAGCTCTTATGGTTTAGAAGGATTTGCGTTGGTCCATACGGACGGACGGACAGACATGGCTATTTGAACTCGTCTCGTCGTGCTGATCAAGAATATATATACCTTATACGGTCGAGATGCTTCCTCCTATGCGTTGCACACTTCTGACCAAAATTAATATACCCTTATTGCAATGGTATAAAAATACAATACAACTATATCTTTGTACTAAACAACTAACCTAGCATATGACTAAAATTACAATCAGCCACACACGGTGTGGCTACCTTTCTTTTTCACTTTTGTACGCATTTTTGTACTCTTGCAAAAAGGGTATAATAATTTATTATTAGTGCAGCGGGGCTACGAAATTAGTTGGTATAGTACGTTTTTACTTGGTGAGATAATATAAAGTTTGTCTTGTATTTAAATTATTAAAGATTTATAGTGTGCTATGGTGTGGCAAGACTAGGAGCATTACTCGAAGGACCAGGTCCGGGACTCAGGACCCAGGCGACACATTTCCACGCACTGCTGGCCCCTGTAACTGCGCCGGTCAGCGCTGCTCACGTACTCGGCATTGTGACAAATGGATTTTCGCATGAAATCCCCAGTGCATGTGCAAAACCTCAACCCTGCAGCAACCCTTCTTCTACTGTCTAGTCTCCTACAGAAAACAAAAAACCCCCAAAAAGTAATGTGAATCTGACTGAGTCCACAAAACCAGGCATTAAATTTATGCACTTGCCGTGGTTCTAGCGTTTATTTCGCTGTACGAATAATCGACGCAGCAATGACAACGAGTCTGGTCTTGTCGATGGTGACGATGGTGCTGCAGCTGGTGATGATAATGGTGGGCAGTTATAGTGGTCGCACATTGATCAGCCTTTGTACATTAGCGCAAAATCGAAATATACTTGTTAGTTGGGTTAACACCGAGACAGGTTTACGCATCAGCCACAATGTCAATTCCGATGCAAGTTCCAGAAGAGTCAACAAAAGGGATATGGAATTCAATAGCCACACACAGATGGAATTAGTGCCATATTCGAGCTTCAGACAGTCAAGGTAGCTTTGCCAAGACGACATCAGCGATAGCCAATGCTTGAAAAGTTCAAATATCATCAGCATCATAGATGTCAGATTTAGCAAATAGACATGTACTGTGTATAAGATAAAGCACACGGGAAGTCCTACCAGATCCTTTGAACGAAAAGCCATGAGTCCTGTGGTTATGAATGATTCCTTCTGGGTATGTAACTTTCTGGATTCAACACAATATACATATATATATGTATACTTAAATATATATAAAAAAAAAATTTAAGACAATAAATATGCAGTTCGATGCAGTAGAAACTAAAAATTTGTAATGCAAAACTTTGCGCTTTTATTTTCCCAACAACTTTTCGTTTCTCAGCTTTGACAAATTTCTCGTAAGCTACTTGTCGAGTTGCCTCGGTCTGAATTTTATTGTAAAAACAAGTAATGGAAAAACAAAAACCAAAAGTTTATATTACCAACATTAGATATATTATATTATTATTTTACCAATAGCATTGGAGCTGGGGCTAGAGTTGTAGCGTTTCCTCTTCCCGCTCCAACACCAGATAAAAAAACCAGAGGGCCCGGGGTAAACTTCGACCGCGCCGAAGTTTATATACCCTTGCAATTTGTTGGTACTCTTTCCTCACTTGTAGCCCACAAATTGGAAGAGCGTTTTATATACAAAGAGTAATGTTTGCGAGAGATCGGCCCACAATCTAAAAATACGAAATAACGAAGTTTTTGATCAAAGTCACTGTTTTCAACCGATCGTTCCAATGGGAGCTATATGATCTAGCCAACCGATCTTTATCAAATTTGGCACCGTCGTTAACATATATATTAAACTAATAAATGTTTATTTTGAAAGCAATCGCGTCAAAAGTAACGAAGTTATTGACAAAAGTCACTGTGTTCAACGGACCGTTCCTATGGAAGCTATTTGATATTGTAACCCGATCTTGACCAAATTTGGCACAGCCGTTTATAGCTATAATAGCTCAGAAAATAACGAAGTTGAAGCGTTTATTTTATTGTGTAACATGCGCTTGTCGTTCAAAATTCGAAAAAGTAACTGAAAATATTTATTTGTGGAAACAGCCAATTTAGCTTGTTTTTAATACACCAATGAGTACATAGTGTTATCCATAATTTATGACCGCACGTATTTACGTATGTCGTCACGTATCGATCCGTAAGATATCGGCTTAAAGCTCAGCCCTAGATAAAAGAATATAAAAGAAAAGATAATTGGCGAAAAGAAAATTAAAAGATTAAATCTTTCTTAACCAAACTACCAAAGGAGACAGAGGTGCTCAATCCTTGCTGCCAACTTCACTACAATCTTCTCTGTATTTGGCTGGTAAGATTAATTATACGGTAAAGATACGCGATGTTATAAAAGTGGCATATTGCATTAATCGTGACAGGTCTCCACTGGATTTTAATGGTGAATACTGGTCAATGCGTAATGCCATTGTTCAGGCTGAATTATTAATAGCACCCACACTAGACTTTGATCTCAACCTCGATCTGGCTCCTCAGTGTTTACTTTACTATACAAAGCCTCTACAGGATTGGGTGGGCCCGATTGTATGGAATTCGGTGCCCGTAGCCAAAGCTACTGCATCGTATTTGCAAGCCTTTCACCATAGCGCTAAATTATCAAAATTTAAGCCATGGCATGTGTCCATTGGTTGCCTCTTATTGGCCACGCAATAGACGTCTGCATGAATGGCAAAAAAACCACATTCAAATGTACAAAGTCAAAATTGAATTGAGTGAATACTTGTACAAAACGAAATGAGAATGAGTGAGTGACTGAAGTCGTGTTTCACTCGGCTGCTGAAAAATATACCCGAAAAGAAACGAAGTGAGTGAGTGAGCAGCAGAAGTAATGAAATGTTGTATATTGAATACATTCGAATATTGACAGCTGTTTTCTGCTGTGTGTATTATCTGTTAAAAAACGGAGGAAAAAATAAAGAAAATATAGAAATGTATTTTTTGTTGTGAATTATTTAATTTTTATATTTATTACATATAATTTATATTTGAAAAATAATTTATAGACGGTCACAACCACACATTTTGTTAGTAAAACTGAAAGTGAGTACACAAAGTATTCTGCGAACTACTTGAGTAGTTTGAATGTTCTCGAAGTTTTCATTTCATTTTGCTCTCCTTTCGTTATACTCTGTTTTTCGAGACGAAACACAACATGTTCCCCTAGCGAAACAGTACTATACACATTCGTCTCATTCTGTCTTTTTCACTCACTCATATTCTACTCAATTCAAATGTACTCAATGTGGCTTTGTTTTGAATGCATTCACGCAGACGTCTACCACGCAAACCTATGGCAGACAAGAACCACTAACAGATGAATCGGCCATGTGATGTACCCATAAAAATCAATGGAAAATCATTGAGAATGTCATTGAAGTGTACAAGCAGGAAGCCACTCTAAACGCAATACAGAGTTCGAATTTCTATTTAATATATCTAACCAAGCTCATAGTTATAATTACCCCACCTCTCAGAGAGAGAGAGAGAGAGGATTCTAGTAATGATACTGTTAATGTGCTTAATCGAATACGGGTGCTCCCGAACAGAATCAGAGGCTTCTGACTGCCTTAAATCATCTTATCTATTTTTAAACAGCCTCCGCTTCGAAAGATTTTTCGCCGCTGGACTAAAACTGTAAGTCAAACCATAAAAGAAAAATTATTTAATTGATTCGGGTTATACGTTTGTGGAGCCTTTGAATATAGTGGGCGTTTGTGCCATTGCCAATATGTAAATTTATTAGGAAATTTAACTGTTTCGTTTTTATTTTTATCCTTTTCTCTCCCGGCATCAGTTTGATTTTGTTAATTTTTTTTTTTTGTTAATTTAATTAAATTTGGGTTTTTGTAACCAAATCTCCGGATAACCAGTAAGATAATTATGTTTGATAAACGAATTGTTTCATCGGATACATTTCAAATTTGATGATAAATTCCAAACTTATTTATCCGACCAGAATTTAGTTTACGACTGTAAAATATGAAGATGAGCTTGAATAGCCAAAAACAAAGTCGATAATCAGTAACCTTTAATTTAGGAACCTCCGCGCATTAACTTTATTAATTTGGAATAATATTAAGTTCCTTTGTTTCCGAAAGAGATATGTAGAATGAATTAAATTAGGAAATGAATCCTGCTTTGGTCATAAATTTAGAAATTATTAAAATATTGTTCTTTGAGATGAACTCCTTATAAGCGTTAAATCTTGGGAACCATGCAACCGACTGAAAAATAAAAAGAGGCCGTAGGACATGTTGGAGGGATCCTTAATTCAGGCGTGGCCCGAAGATTATGGTAGGGTGGGCGTTTCCGTGACATGCCAATAGGCTATCATGAAGTAAACCAACATGTGTACATCTTGATACTACAGAGTTGAACGTGTTCCTGTTTCTGTTCTCCTCAGGCCTTCCTTCTGTCGTCTTTAACCCTGTACCGTTATCCCTTGGTACCTTCTTAAGTACGCGAATTTAAAATTTTATGTTTGTATCGAATGTGAGCAACTATAGTTCTGGCTAATCTCCACTCCCAGCCGACCTGACCCTAGCCGAACCTATCGGCCAGCACTATGAACATACTACAGATAAGATAAAATTTTTGGCGCCCAACGTTGGGCCCGATTCGGCTGCCCTAACCAGATATTTATTTTCTTACGGTAGTCGTGTTATCAGAACCGCTGGGTCTATACTATCGACTAGAATCCCATTTCTTCTGTGAATTTTATGTAATCATAGTAGTGAGCAGTGTTAGCAGTGATTGGAATTACTTAAGTTAAATACCTTGCTTAAATACCCGCACTGACTAAGAAACGCTGGTCATTGACTTAGTAATCCCCGTTTGAAAAAGCCGTAATATATTGTTCGTCCCTGGACGCCGAATTAGTGGCCAAGTTCTACCGTCGGACCGGACTCAAGTGATAAATGTCGGCCTTCAAACTGCACCCTTTTGTCGTGTCTTATAAAGAATGAGAGGATTGTTACCTGGATTCAGCTTTGGCGGATACACGCTACCGACTGCCGGAATAAAATTTTCAATTCTTAGGATCTAGTAGTATCTTGTAGTATCTAGTGTTAGGCTGACTTTTGACTTTTACAGAAATGGTTGTATGGTTTCCTGGTTTTAGATGAATTTTGCCGATTTACCATAATATTGCATTATACCCAATTTTGATATAAAAAAGTTTCATATATATTTAGATGTACAATAATACAAGTATTAGTAGGTTATGTCCGTATTTGATAAATCCGATATTTTGGACAGATCTGAAGAAATTAGTAGAAGCTGTCGCATTTGTGTGCGGGAGTTGGACTTCAACGCAGAGTGGATAACCACCCCCTTCAATCATTCATTTTACATTAGTTGCTTTTCGCTTCGCGAAGGAATTAAATCCGTGTGTCCAGTGTGTCGTACTTCCGTACAGTCCGTTACTAATTTGGCGGATGAGTTAATGTTAGCAGGCGGCGTCGACATGCGGAACTTAAGATCATCACGTACTGTAGCGGGATCAACTGAGGGTAATCCAGAATTGGAAACACAGGCCGACACGCTAGAGGCATCCGACCTGCCGGCATCGCAAGCAAGCGAAGGCCCGAGCCCTTTCCGAAGGCCTTACCCAAGTGAATCAGGTAGTAGCTCAATCAATGACTCAGGTCTCACAAACCTTGGCGGAGACCATGTCTCAGGCTGTAGCCCAAATGACCCAGTCTTTAGAGATAACTCTACAACGAGCGGCGTCTAATGGCCCACTACGTCCAGACAACGTAGCCCCTATAGCATCATATTGTCTGGACGTTGACGCGTACAATGCGAAGTACGTTCAAGTGGCCCATACGACACCAGGACATAGCCTGTTTCGCGCGAGTCCAAGCAGAGCGCTGTCCACCTCCCGCCCGACCGACCGTGGGGCAAATACAAATATAACGGACAAACAATTAAAAATATGTTTAACTACAGCTAATTACGAGCTAAATGAGCTAAAATAGATGTTTTCACAAGAGAAAGAGAGGCTTCTGATCTGATTACGGGATACAGAAGATTGTAATCAGAACATAGGACTCGAAAAGGTTCATGCAAAGAATAGTTAGAACTACAATGTTTTAATGATAGAGGAATAAAATTTCTGGGTCTACGGGGTACAGATAGGTTTACCATGTTCAATAACTCTACGATTAATTAATGAAGGAAGATTGATTAAAAGAAGCCTACTGGAGTATGATGGCAATTTGACATTGCGATCCCAATTAGGCCGCGAACGGGAGAAAGACAAACATTTGAAGGTTTATTTCAAACCCCTCCACGGGACAGTCAAGGTCAACGACCCAATCAGACTACGTATCCAATTACCTCTATGATGAATGGTGAAGCATCGCCAACCTCCGAATTGGGTGCTGATCGGGTTAGTCAAATAACAACGAATTGGAAAATTTGATTTTCAGGACATTCGTCCATATCGGTAGATGACTTTATATATAGAGTCGAGGTCCTCACAAATCTAACACTCAATAATGATTTATAATGATGATGGTATCTACGCGAGCAACTTATTTGAAGGAGCTGCTAGCGACTGGTTCTGGAGGTTTCACCGGAGCGTTCCACAAGTGACCTGGTCACAGCTACGGGTGGCACTAAAAGCACAGTTTCAAGACGGAAGAGCCGATCTAGAAATTCGCACGGCCATGTTTCAGCGAAAACAACGTCTAAATTAATCATTTGATGTTTTTTACGACGCTATCGTAACACTGGGCGATAGACTAGCCGTCCCTTTGACAGAGTCCGCATTGTTAGATGTGCTGAAGGCAAATTTACTACAAGAAATTCAGCATGAAATATTGTACGTACCAATAATGTCGGCTTCGCATTTGCGCCACGTTGTCGGTGACGACAACCATGCCTCGATCAGTCCCGAAACGGTAGGTTCATGAATTAGAATTTTCAGCTACCAATGTAGAATTAGAAACCGACCCGGATATCCGGATCTATCCCGAGGCAGAAATAGCTGCTATTATCTTAACTTGTTGGAATTGCGGGGAAAATGGACATAGATATCATGATTGCGATGCAGAGCGGAAGATATTTTTCCACAGCTGCGGTCAACCTGATGCCTACCAACCATCTTGTAATTCGCCGTGCACTGTCGAAAAGTGCACTCAAAAACCAAGGTGCATACAGCAGATGGACAAAAGCAAGCCATTCTAGGAAAGACTTATACTTCTGTTAGCTTTAAAGGAATCGAAAAACCACTTACTCTTTATGTTGTACCCACGCTGGCACAGAATCTCTATTTAGGCATAGACTCTTGGAGAGGCTTTAATTTGTTACCGGCCTTTTTGGCGCATAAAGGAAAAGAACCAACCGTATCTTGTATTAATCTCGATAGCGAATTAAATGTATCATTATCCGAATCCCAGAAAAACCACTTAGTTAAAACCATTCAATTGTTTCCATCCTTCGAGGCAAAAGGATTTGGAAAAACTGGCTGGATGTCACATGAAATCGATGTAAGTGAGGCCAAAGCGATCAAGCAGCAGCACTATGCTGTATCTCCGGCCATAGAAAAATTAATGTACCAAAAGATAGATCGTATGCTTGCCCTTGGGGTAATAGAAGAATAAAATAGCCCGTGGTCATCACCTGTTGTACTAGTGCGCAAACCAGGAAAAGTTCGATTATGTTTTGACAGTCAAAAACTTAATGAAGTAACGATTAAAAATGCTTATCCTATGCCTTTAATTGACAGCATTCTTAGTCGGCTACCGAAAGCAGAATTTATTTCAAGTATTGATCTAAAGGATGCTTATTGGCAAATACCGCTAGCCGCCAGCGCCCGAGAGAAAACGGCCTTTACCATACCAGGAAGACCTCTCTATCAGTTTACTGTAATGCCGTTTGGATTGTCAAACGCACCTCAAACAATGTCCAAACTTATGGACCGAGTGATACCACCAAGTTTGCGAAATGAAATCTTCATATACTTAGACGATCTTTTAGTAGTTTCGGAGTCCTTTGAGCGACATATTTCAGTATTATCCGAGTTAGCTAATAGAGTAATCCTAGCGGGACTTACAATTAATGTGAGAAAAAGCAGTTTTTGTCTCAAAGAAGTCAAATATCTTGGCCATGTTATTGGTAATGGAACCATTCGAACGGACCCTGATAAGGCGATCCAAGAATTCCCAGTGCCCAAGTCTATAAAGCAAGTACGTAGGTTTTTAGGTCTCACGGGATGGTATCATAAGTTTATAAAAAATTACGCTGAAGCAAAACCGAAAATTCATTTGGTCTGAAGAACCACAAAATTCATTTGATCGATTAAAATATTCCCTGTGTACAGCACCTGTACTACATAGCCCTAATTTTAACGCTCCTTTTGCTATGTGGGAGGTGTACTTATGCAAACAGATAGCGACGAAAATAAGGTGCCAATCGCCTTCATGTCACGAAAACTAAATCAGTGTCAAAGAGCTTATTCCGTAACGAAAAAACAATGCCTTGCAACTGTCCTATGTGTAAAGAAATTTCGAGCTTACATTGAGGATCAAGAATTTTCTATTGTTACAGATCACGCGCCCTAAAATGGTTAATGACGCAAGTTGACTTAAGTTCTAGATTGGCGCGATGGGCACTTAGCCCTACAAGCATTCTCATTTAAAACAATGCATAGGAAAGGCTCACAAAATATAGTTCTTGACGCTTTATCCCGAGTACATACGGATGATATATCAGCTATTACCTTAGCGAATGGCTTCGATCTGTCGTCAGACGCCTTCGACGGTGACGAGTATACAGATTTAAAAGCTAAGATTCAATTACAGCAATCCCAGCTACCCGATGTCAAGGTTATAGACAAATACATTTATCGGAGAACAGAACACGCATCCGGTGATCGTGCAGCGGATGACATGTGCTGGAAGCTTTGGATTCCCAAATCGTTAGTTCTGGATGTAATAAAACAAAATCACGAAGATCCCGTAGCGGCGCACAGTGGAATAAATAACACACTGGAGTGGATCAGGCGCTATTTTTATTGGCCCAACCTAATAGGTGATGTAAAGAAATTTATTGCGAACTGTTCCATTTGTAAAACTACAAAGCATTCGAATACCTATTTGCGTCCCCCAATGGCCAAATCAGGAGGAAACTTATAAGGTTTTTCAAAAATATTACATAGACATTTTAGGCCCATATCCCAGGAGCAATCTCGGAAACATAGGGATCTTCGTAGTTCTCGATCACTTCACTAAATTTCCTTTTTTAAAAGCTGTTCGAAAATGTACTGCAGATGCTGTAATTACCTATCTGGAAACAGAATTGTTCCATTGTTTTGGCATTCCCGAAGTAGTTGTATCAGACAACGGACCTCAGTTCAAATCTCATCAGTTTAAGACACTGCTGGAGAAGTATAAAGTTCGACATTGGCAATGGTCCAATTGTATCTATTATTATTGTGTCAAAAATGGTAGCAGGGGTTGGTGTTATGATCAATGGGGAGTGGTTATGTCTGGTTACTTTAGCTAGTTTGCACTTTTCGCAATTTTTGATGTATGTTACAACATCTCGTGACATATTTTTCCATAAAAATCTCTTTTTATTTTTCCTAGCGTTCTGTTTACCCCGCAGTGACCTCCCTCTATTGGGTCATTATGATATTTATTTAGTGTATTTTATTTGGTATTACTTTTACTTGAGGTAGAACTGCTATTTCTAAATTTTTTAATAATGTCTTTTCCTTTTTGTTTTAGTTCATTAAGTGTAAGTGACCTAAATAGTTTTTCTGACATGTCTATCTTCAGTTTATAGATTCATTGTGCACCGGCTTCTTTTTTTAAGTTTTGGAAGGAATCGATCTAGATCTATTCTTCCATTAACGATCAAATCGCCTATGCTGAAGGAGATTAATTTTTTTTTATTTTTGGTAATAAAATATTTGCATTTTTATACCCTTGCAAAAACGGTATATTAATTTTGGTCAGCAGTGTGCAACGCATAGAACGAAGCATCTCAGACCATATAAAGTATATATTATTTTGATCAGCACGACGAGACGAGTTCAAATAGCCATGTCCGTTGAAGGCCGTTCTTTCGCAAACATTGGACGTTTTGGATAAAACGTTTTTACACTTTGATATCTATGGGTAAGGAAAGAATTACCAAAACAGTTGCAAGGGGTATAAAAAACTTCGACGCGGTCGAAGTTAACCCTGGCCTTCTGGTTTGAATTTAATTTGTGCGTATTTTTTGGCTTCGTTAGGATTTATTATTTTATATATTCTTGGTGTTTCTATTCTGTTATTGTTAATTTTGTTTTCCTTATGTGTTAATTTTTTTGTTTCTGATCTTGTTGCTACTTTAAGTATTTTATTAGCTTCTATGTTTTTTATATTTTCAAATTCAATTCTAGAGAGAGCATCCGCTGCGAAATTTTCTTGTCCCCTGATGTATTCTATAGTGAAATCGAACTTTTCTAAATCTAACCTTATTCTAGTAAGCTTTGACGATGGGTTTTTTAGAGAAAATAGGTATGTTAATGGCTGATGGTCAGTTCTAATTAGGAATTTTTTTCCGTATAAGTATGGTTTAAAATATTGAATTGCCCAATGATTGCGTTAATTGCCCAATGTATGCTTTCCCTTTTGTAAAGATGCATATGATATGGGTAATTGGAGTCCTTCATATTCTTGGCTGAGGACGGCTCCACATGCGATCTTGCTTGCATCAGTTGTGATACAGAATTTTTATTGAAGTCTGGATATTGGAGTATTTGTGGACTTAATAACTTGTTTTTTAAGTATTCGAAAGCTGATTGACAGTTTGCATACCAGTTGAATTCTACATTTTTCCTTGATAATTTATTAATAAATTGTGCATGGTATGCAAAGTTTGGAATGAAACTACGGTAGTAATTACAGAATTCTACAAATCTTTTGGCTTCGTCGCCATTCTTGGGAGTCGGGTAATCTTGAATCGTTTTGAACTTGCTTTCCTTAATTCCATTATTTGTGCAATTGTGTGCTAGAAAAGTAAACGACATTTGTCAGGGTGCAATTTTAAGTTATATTTTCGACAGGTTTCAAAAACATCACTTAAGTTTCTAATCATGTGACTTTCAAAACACCCAATTACAATTAGATCATCCATATAAAGGAATGTTTGGGATGGTGTTAAACCCGTGAATGCAAGGGACATCATTCTTTGAAACGAGTTTGGTGCAATTTTTAATCCATATGGTAATCGCTTGAATCTGAATGAGCCCTTATCTGTAGAAAATGATGTTATGTCCCGAGAGTTTTCTTCTAATTCTACTTGATGAAATCCTGACATTAAGTCTAAACCAGACACGTATTTAGCGCGTCCTAGTTGGTCGAGGATATCGTCCATTCTGGGTGGGGATGTATCCGCTACTAGTTGTTTGTTAATTTTTCTATAATCAACTACCAATCTCCACCGTTTTTCCTTGCTGCCAGGTAGCGACTTTTTAGGAACCAATAAAATAGGACTTGATTGATTTCTTGATTAGGGATAAAGATGTTATTATTGTTTGAGGATATCGTAATGCGTACAATTTTTTCTGTTCTAGGTGAGATATGAAATACATGTGTGTTTTGACTGATCCCTATATTGATTATAATTCTATATCTTGATTTACATGGATCTATTATCAATTTGTTGGTGGAATAATTAAGTGTGCAATTGATTTTTTTTATAAAGTCAAGCCCCATTATTCCGTCACATGGGATGGAAAAATCTTTTTCTATTACTTGGAATGTGTGTACCGTTGAGAGGTTGCTGATCTTTAGTTTGGTTTCACCTATTGTAAATAGGACGTCTTGCCTTTTCCACTAAGTTTTGTCCGTCTTTGTATGTCAACTGTATTGTCTTTTCTTAATAATTTTTGTTTTATTAGTGATATCAGTGACATCAGCTCCCGTGTACAATAGTAATATTATTGTCCCTACATCGTCAAAGTTTAAAGTTATGTAGCTATTAAGGTTGCAATTTAAACTATATATTTTTATTTGTTCGATTTTTTACATCAGAGGACTTTTGGAGTTTTCCGAATTTTCTTCTACGTTTGTAAATCTGACATTATTATTTTGTTGTGTTTAAGGAGGATAATTAGTTTTTGTATTTCTATTGCTCTAATTTCTTCGATTATAATTATTATTATAGTTATTGTAATTCCTAGTATTGTTATAGTTAGTATTATCATTTGGGTTTCTATTTTGGTAATTATTATTATAATTTCCATTATTATTGTACTAGTTCCTATTTGTGTAACTGTTTCTTTTAGTATAAAACACGCTATGATCCTGTTCCATATTTGTAGATGTATTTACAAATTTAGCTACAACATCATTCATTTCAGTAAAATTGCCTGCTTCTATTATTGTTCTGACCTTTTCGTTTTCACAGTTCTTTATGATTGATTTCACTGCTGTTTGAGTTGCATATTTCTTTGCTGTTTTAGGGTTTACGTTGTCTATTATAAATGCGCGTTGTAATGATTTAGTGAGATTTTCTATTTCTGACATAAATAAACTTGCGTTCTTGCCATTTTGTTTTAAATTCATTAATCTTGCCTCTGCTACCTGAACTGTTTCACCTTTAATTTCTTTTTTTAATGTTTGGATTATACCATTTACAGTGTTTTCATTTGTTACTAATAGTCTAACGTCCCCTTTTAGTTTTGTTTTTATGACTTTAATAGCTGTTTCTTCATGTTCTGCTTTTATTTCATTGATAAATTCCAGTGAATCTAAGAAACATTGAATTGTTTCTCCTTCACCATCATACTCTTGAATCAGCTTAGAAGCTGTATTACGAAATTCAATCTTTGTTTGCACCATCTTTGGTTTTGTATTAATGTCTAGAATGTCTTCTGTGTTATCTTCTATATCTTGCTCTTCTGTGTCTTTTGCTACTAGAGGTTGAAAAGTTGCTTCTATGTAGATTCGAATCTACTGGTATCGTGAATTTTATGTTTTGTTTTGTTGCTATACTTGTTAGTTGTTTATTTAAACTGTACAGTGAAGATTTTACTACTTGATTCATTGCATATGTCTTTATTGCTATTCTTCATTTTTTTGTAACTTTCAAAGATAGTTTCTTGTTAGGTGCTTATTAATGGTATGAGGGTGTATATAAATTGTCTTATTTATACATTTGTACGCTTTCTGAAATTTTTCTTTCAATATTTCTATGTTCTGATCCATTGAAATTTTGTTACTTTTGGTTTTATCTTTATGGCATATTTAATTCCCTTAAAATAATTTT
The DNA here is from genome assembly GCA_018150345.1 of Drosophila equinoxialis. Lineage (NCBI taxonomy): Eukaryota > Metazoa > Arthropoda > Insecta > Diptera > Drosophilidae > Drosophila > Drosophila equinoxialis. The sequence continues at coordinate 169,369 of JAECWI010000059.1, read as the reverse complement.
GTTCTCTTGGTATTTCATTTTGTAATATTGCAATATATAAAAAAAATTTTGATTCTTATTTTTTTTTCTTTGTTTTTTCAGAATTATTTTTTTGTTTTCAATTTATGGCATATTTAATTCCCTTAAAATAATTTTGTTCTCTTGGTATTTCATTTTTCTTCTTCTTTATATTGTAATATATAAAAAAAATTTTGATTCTTATTTTTTTTTCTTCGTTTTTCTTATTTTTTTGTTTTCAATTTGTTTAAGATTCTATTTTCTAATATTTAATTGTTTTAAAAAATTTTCCTTATAGGGTATTTAGACTTCGTCAATGGGAATATTTGATCTTGTGGAGTTTGCTGCGATCAGAACTTTATGTGTGCTTGCAAGCTTTGTGAATTTTACTTGAGCTTTTTTTTCAAAAGCTTGCTTTGCTTACTTGCTTTGCTTATGTTGTTTGTGCACTTTTGACTGCACATATTTGACATGTGCTCTTCTTTACGGTATGTTGGGGTATATTAGGCTGATTGTAATTTATTATTTAATTGTCTATGTATATATATTTGTTTTTTTTTTTTGTGTAGTTTTCATTTAGTGTATATTTGAAAATATATGAGTTTTTTTTTTTTTTTCTCTTTTCTTTTGTTTCGAGGGTATTTTGGCAATGATAAACTTATTCAAAAAAAAAGGAATTTATAAACAAAATATATTAATATTTTTCCATTTTATTTCTTTTTTTTTTGTGTTTTTACATTAATTTATAGTGGCAGCGCAAAAATCGCCTCTTACCACAAAGGTGCTATTATGAGCACTCTTTTTTATTAAATTAAAAATAAATTTTGTTTTTTTTTTATACTTTAAAGCTGCATCTGCTGTTGTTGCCGCCTTGCCTGCTGATTTCTCTGGTGCGTTTTCTCCAATTCATCTATCCTGCTCCAAAGTTTGCACGCTTCTGCCCAGGCGGGTCTGTAGTGGCGGGTCGCTGTTAATTTGCGCCAAAAGAGCCGCACGCTGCTTCCTAAAGCGGAACAGGTGGCCGCCTCGGCGCTTTGGCCTTAGGACAAGGGGGGATTGCCGTCAGCGCGTCCTCCTCTCGCCCCTTCTTGCCAGCTCCGCTCGTGCCGCAGGTTGCCTGTTCCGGTATTCCTCGATAGTCAGCGGCCGTGGTCCGTCCAGCGGGCAGTCCTCCAATGCCTTCTGTAGCGCTTTTTGGTTGCATGTTGTTGTTTTTCTTCTTTTGCCTCTTTATTTTATGGCAATGCTTCAATTTGTTTTGTCCATTTAATTTTTGCCGATATAAGGCAGGATCGTCATGAAACAGGCAAAGGCAAGGTTTGACTTGAAGTGATTTATTGGGGCCGCAATCCCGGTATTTATAGGGGAGCATTTACATTGGTCTTATGGCTAGTGTCCTTAACGGTACTTAAAGCTAAACATTATGCTTAAGTTCTAATTACTTATAATCTATCCCTAAAACTATATGGCCTAATCTTATCCCTAAAGGTATACTACAGTGGTGCGTAAATAAACAAAGAAGACGGTTTTCCGACGTGCGAACACGCGACTATAATTGTCCATGCGCGAAGCAGGGAAACTCCAAGTTGATTCCACAAACTTCTAACGACTGTCCTTGCGATTTATTTATGGTCATCGCAAAGGCCAGACGTCCTGGAAATTGTAAGCGTTTTAAATCGAATTGTAAGTGCGTTGGAATCATCGGTATCCGCGGGATCAAGACATCCTCTCCTTTGTATTTTCCTTTTATGATTGTCGCCTAAATGAGGTTATTCATCAGTCTTTTCACAGCCAGTCTTGTTCCATTGCATAGTCGAGGTTGATTAATGTTACGCTGCATGATGACAACTGATCTTACTTTTAATTGCAAATTGTGGGGTGGTAATCCAGGCAATTCCAGTGAATTTAAGAACTCAGTGGGATAGTTGATTACGTCACCCTGGTTCATTACGGTGTCGACTGATTTGAAGGAAACCAACTGTCCTGGAAGAAAATTCTGAATGGTCGCATTAAGATCGTCGACATCTTTATTTTTCGCCTCTAATATTGCTCGTTCACCCAGCCAATTATGGTTATTGAACTTTTGCGCTATATCTGGGAAAACTCGCAGAATAAGTTCCACTTTTGAGTCTGTGATGTGAGGGTCGAGGTGTCCAAAGTCGAACAACTGCTTTGCAAAAACATTTTCGAACAGAAAATGCCTTTAATTCGACTTGCATTTGCATTCGCGTCTTGGTGTCCGTTGTAAAAATGGTTCGCTGCACCTTGGGCTCACCCTGAGCAACATGAGCCAGAACCACTGACATAGCAGCTTGATCCATGGTCATTCTAGAAGTAACATTGTAGGCTTTGATTCATTAACACCTGATAATTCTAAACACAACATAGTAGGCTTTGATTCATTCTCCGACATATATGTATTTAAAATACACTCTTTTTATATATGTATGTATAACGACGAAAAAAGTTGAGGATCAAAAAGTAGATGAGCAAAAAAGAAAATAGGAAACCTCGTGGTTCACAACTTCGACTAAGAGATACTCTCTGTAACTATGTCAAAAACTGCAGGGACTTTGGAGAATACACATATGTTTTTACAGATGTAAAACATAAAGCGTAACGATTTTTTTGAGTGGTTACACGTATTTGAAGTGCCCAGTTTCTGCCGTTAGTTTTATTTTTAAATTTTAACGCGTTAGTTTATAAATCGGTAAGTGGTGGGTAATTGTGTCGATAAAAATGATCAGCTGAGCTTAGAAGTTCGATAATTATGCAAGTGCAACCCTAGCGAGGAGGCATTAAGCGCGATCGCATGCATTGGTCACACTCTTTTCTGACGAACTTCCACCCTGGCTAGACGCCTAAACCACGCTGCTCCTCTAGAAAAAAATATAAACAAATTTAAATCTGAAATTTTCTCGGCCATCAAGCCGAATTATTAATTAAATACTAATTTGGAGCATATAGGACAGCAATTGTTGTGCAGTTTTGTGAATCTGATTATCGTAAGTTATTTTTTTTTTGTGGATATTTGGGTATTTGGAAGTGTCTAATAAGTTCTTTTGAAAACTTAGCCGTAATTAAATTGGATGTCGAAAATCTGAACGGGCAATTTCATATTTGAGTTCCGAAAATCAGTCAGAGATATTTTTGAGACACCGAGGGCTCAAAAGCTGCACACCGTGAAGGGCACAGACAAAGTCAACTCGCTTAGAATAGCCGCCCGAATCGGATACGGGCAGAGAGAGTTTCCTTGTTGCGGATTGAGAGTCCACTAGATCGCCTGTATTGCCTAGGAGTGCCAAACGCTTGATTTAACTTAAACATTTTATTCCTAAGCATCATCCAGCGGACGACGGACCGGACGGATGGGTAAGTCATAAGTTCTTGATAAGAAAAAATTATGTTCGTTCTGGCATTTCCCTTCATTAGCGAGTTCTGCGTCAGATAAGAAAAAGCTGTCTTTAGTTTGGTAACGTCAAAAGCAAATTATTAAAGTTAAAGTAACTCGCCTTTGACTGTGTGAGAGGGTCTATAATTTAGAATTTAAATAATTTAACTTGGAGACTTCCAAATTTCATTTGACCTTTTTTTTTGATTACCGATAAGTTTATATACATATATATCCACCTTACAATAAAGATTCACCAAAACATTACAATATTATTCCTAACTTGTGCTTTTGGATGCCTGAAATGATCCAATTATTTAATTTGATTACCGTTTATTATAAGAATCTTCATTTTAGTTTGTATAATTCGGATTATGTTTCCGACTTTTTGAAGTATTTTGGTATTCCGTAACCCTGGTGAATAAATAGCATTTCTAATGTTTGAGCAAAAGTGGTGTGATCTTCCTTGTGCCGAAATGTGAGCGGTGAGTTGAATTATACTGGGATTTTCCAGAATCTTGCGACAGGAAAATCATTGGTTTGGAAGGTTTAGACGCGAATCTATAATACCATCCTCATAGCTTCCCAATTCGTGTAACACTAATATAATCTCTTTCTCTATCCTTCTAGTTGATTTCTTGAATTATGTAATTGTGTAATATTCGTGCTCTAGGGACTTTGTTTTATTTTATGTAGTACGGGTGTATTGAGCAAGGCTGGTCCAAAAAAAATATTGTAAAACCAAATCGAGGCTAAAAACTAGTAGTCTAGTTGTGATAGTCACAACACAGATTCAACTACAAACTATGTAAACACTCCAGCGTACAAAAAACGGCAAATATGGCGCCCTGTGCCGCCAGTGGACATTTACAGAATTTTGAAGCAACAAACATAATAGACCAAGAACAACACTACAATAAACATTATACTTTAGAAATACCCCGACTAAAGTAAGACATAATTATCAGGTAGATAAATACAACTGCGCGCATTTATACAGGTATTTACTAGGGACAAATTAGTGTGTAGCTCCAAGTCACACTGTGCGGACGTGTAAAACTAAATTAATATTAAGTCAATCATAATTCAATGTTATTTATAGTTGCCCTGAACACGACCACCGATGAGTGATCGAAATATATCGGAAAGAAAAGGAATACATGAACAAATTGTTTTTCATTTTCATCTATGTACTTTTACGAAAATTGACCTCGAGCCGGCTAAACATAGCACAATATTGTAAAATTTAAAGGTTTAAGTAACGAACCCATTTATGTTTGGTTTTAAATTCCCTTATTTTCTATTTCGCTATTTTTTAAGGATGTGAGTTTCTTATTTAGTCTTATTTATTAACAATGTTTCTTTGCCCGCCTGAGACTTCATTTCCTACAATCTGCTGTCCTGACAAGTCATTCGACCCAAATGTTCCTAGCCAAGGCTTCATGAACTCAGCCACTGTTGAGGTCTTACAACGTCCTTCACCATCGCCAACTTTCGCAACGTCTTATCGACCGTGCCTATTCACCTTTGTGACTTTTTATGGTCCTAAGTATTTACCTCTCAACTTTAGTCCTGTCCCATACTACGGCTCGATTACCCATTTAACAATTAGCAAATGATACCAGCCCGCAGTGTTCAGAGCCCTTAAAAAATATTTTTGATTGGTAGAGAGTTAAGGATAATTGGCAAAAACTCCTAACATTGCAAAATCGATATCGAAGGTTCTATCTGTTTTAAATGCTTTCAAGTTCTCTTTTTAAATAAAAAGAACACCAAACTGTTCCCATAAATCTTAATAAATTGATTCTCCAGGCTAAAATCCGATTGAAATACTCTGACAATATATTTTTCAGTGTCAATTTCGTACTGAAAGGCTGCATTGGTAATTTAGTGTATTGCAGTTATTCAAACATTAATTTTTATAAAAACTTTTGGACTCTTTTTTGTTAAAACAGGGCTGAATCCAAAATTTCAAAATAAAGCAATTTGAATACCTTGTAATACCCTCGCCAAAAGAGTCAGAAGTATCCCGTAAATAGAAGGAAGCATCTCCGACTATATAAAATATATACATTCTTCACATTCAGCATAACGAGATGAGTTCATTTGGCCATATTTGGAAATTTTGACTTTTTATGTAAAACATTTTCCAACTTCTGGTTGAAATACCCCAGCGTCTCGCAATCGTTTAAAAGTTCAGCAATTTAAGATCCACACGTCCATATGAACACCTAAATTCTAAATCAAACTTGGCATATTGATCCTTTATTGAAATATCTATCTTTTTTTAATAATGCTATCTTTGGACTAACGCTTCCTAGTAAATGTTTGCCAGTAAGTGGCCCAAAAATACTTATTTTTAATAAATTGTGGTGTGAATGTTCCAAAACGTCAGGTGGGAAATGCCGTGATATTTCATAATTATTTCTTAATTGCGATAAAGCTAACATGTTATTTATATGTATGTAGGAACCGGTGATCAAGCACGGTCAGACAATAAAAGAACTAGAAGCGGTCATCGTTTCTAAAGCCAGTTCGTAGTGCTAAGCCAGCAGAATATAATGAAATGAAAGGATCCAAAATATAGTACAAGTGGTTGGCGGGTGCCAATTTCTTCGGGTGGTGAGTGAGTGGTGAATTAATAACGCGCGATAACTTCGGTTAAAACAACTTATACTTATACTGTTTCGGGTTAAAATATATGTACAATTCGAAAAGAAGCAAAAATTCAATGGAAAATAGAACGGGTGTTCGGGTTGAAATTTCGTACGTAAGTGAAATGGCGGCGCCCATCAGAAAAACTAGTCACCCCTCCTGGTGTGACCGTAGACGCCGAGGATCAAAAAACCCTCCCTCACTCCTCACTGCTCTTCGCCGCTCACTGCTGTTCACCCGGTGGCGTGAACATACCGCCCCCCTTGCAACATGTTGCAATTGCCACCTTGGACATATGTAGGATGGGGGACGGCAGCGTCCTGGAGCGCCTAGATGCCGGAGATGACCCAACCGAACACGGTGCTCTGGGCTGCGGGAGTACCGCTATGACCGGGCACACAGCCTGGTTGGATGACCTCAGGATAGAGGTCTGCCCCGAGCACTGCGGATACCGACGCCGGCGGATGGAAGTTGGGGTCGGCCAGGATCAGGGTGGCAAATTTTACCCGGACACTTCCCGGATGGGAGTGCGGATGTGCAGGTCCTCTTCGACCCGGAAGATAACATTCCGCCGGAACGTATGGTCGGTCCTCGACTCGAGGACGGCCGTGCAGGCTTGGTCGACCCCGACTTTGGTCACTGTCAACCACAGGGACCGGGCAAATGATGAATTGATGCGGCTCCCAGCCGCGCATGCGTCGAGGAGGGTCTCGAAAGATTTTGAGCCATTGCCCAACCTGAGGACCGCTGTTGCATGACGGTCGTCGTCCTGGCTTGGAGCAGAGAGGAGAGGGAGATCTCTGGTGTGCCTTCCGGAGAAGCGGAGCGGTCGGACGAGGACCGGGAACGGGAAGGTGATGCCGGTGCAGCACGTCTGGAGGAGGATGACTGGCTGCGAGGCTGGGCTCCAGAGCGTTGTCTCGGCGGTTGGTTGGCCATATGGAGCAACGTATGGTGCCTTTGCCCACATCGTCGGCAGCCGTGGCGAGTCCGACACGCGTCGGCGGAGTGCTCGTGCGCCAAGCAATTGGGGCAATACTTATTGATAAGTACCGCCCGGAGCCGCTTCTCCCCTCTGAGGTTCAGGAACCGCTGACACTGCCGGAGTGCATGAACCCCCCGGCAGACCCGGCACCGGTACACGTTCGTCCCGTGTGTAGCCGGACGCTTGCTGCGGCGGTGCGGCAGACGCTTGGGGGCCATGTTGCGGTAGAAGTGCGAACTGAAAGGGCTGTAACGAAAAAGATTACGTAGGGGGAGTTCATTAGTCGCTGCACGGGAACGGACAACATGCACGGAGACGAGGACATGCGAACGGAACATAGAGGGATTGGACAACACGATACGTTATTAGGCTCAGGACTCCTGTTGTCTTGCAACAAGATGAGCTTCGCTACGGGTCTTCGGATAGACCCACGCGCTGTTGTGACATCAGCCACTCGGGCGAGGCCGTCTGCCCCGGGCAGAGTGCGCTCAATTCGCCCCAAGCGCCACTCATTTGAGGGGAGATTGTCTTCGGAGACGATCACGAGGTCCCCGGTTTGGAGGCTACGAGCCGGTGCTTTCCACTTATTACGCTTGTGGAGCTCCTTGAGGTATTCACTCTTCCAGCGGCGGCAGAAAGTCTGCTGGATTGCCTTTAGTCGCTGCCAGCGATTGATCAGCGACATAGGCTCGACCAGGATCTCCGGTTCCGCGATGGACACGAGCGGTCCTCCAATCAGGAAATGTCCCGGGCTTAGTGCCAGCAGATCCTCTGGGTCCTCGCTCATGGGAGAAATTGGCCTGGAATTTAGGCACGCTTCGATCGGACACAGAAGAGTGGATAGTTCCTCGAACGTATACTTGACAGCCGAAGAGGACTTGTAAAACAAGGTCTTAAAACTTTTGACCCCGGCTTCCCATAGTCCTCCCATATGGGGCGCGCTCGGCGGAATGAACTGCCAGGATAGAATGTGCTGGGGAAATGCCTTCAGTACACCAAGTTTGGTGGCGTTCAGGAAATCTCTTTCGAGCGCCTTTGAGGCCCCAACGAAGGTTTTGCCATTGTCGGAGTAAATGCGCTGTGGGCATTGTCTTCGTGCGACAAACCGGGAGAAGGCTGCTAGAAATCGTTCCGTGGTGAGGTTGGAGGTCGGATCGAGGTGGATCGCCTTCGTGCTGAAACACACAAAGACGCAGACATAACCCTTCGTTATGAGGCACGCGCGCCCGGTGTAGTTCTTGATCTCAAACGGCCCTGCGAAGTCAATGCCCGTGTGGGTGAAGGGCCGGGAGTACGTGATGCGCTCTCGAGGGAGATCACCCATCATCTGAGTCTGCAGTCGTCGACGATGCACGATGCAGACCTTACACCCCTTGATGTGGGACTTCACTAGGTTCTTTATCCGTGGGATCCAGAACTTGGTGCGCAGATACCGAAACATCAGTTGATTGCCGCCATGCAACGTGATGCGGTGGGCGAATTCGACAAGCAGGCGCGTGAAGGGCGTATTGTAGGGGAGAAGAATCGGGTGACGTTCGTCGTACCGGAGGGACTCAGCGGCCCAAAGTCGTCCGCAGGCGCGGAGTATCCCATGCTGGTCGAGGAAAGGGTTTAAATTGAGTGCTGGATGTTGGAAGGGGTCGCCCTTCACCCAGGCCCGTATCTCCGCGGTGTATTCTCGGCGCTGGGAGGTCCGGATCAAGGCGCGCTCAGCGGAGAGCAATTCCTCATTGAAGAGGTGGGCTGTGGGAGGCGTCGACGTCCTTTTGGCGGCGAAGCGTAGGATGTACGCGGTGACTCGCAGTGCTTTACCGTAGTCTGAGAACCGCTCGCTTATGTCATCGAGTAGGGTGATCGCGGCGGTGTGGCACTGGACTCGTTGCTCCAGCTGGGTGTCTGGAAATTCATTATGGAGAGTTGGCCAGTACTCGGGGTCCCTCTGGAGCCAGTCCGGCCCATGCCACCAAAGGCTACTGGCCGATAACTCGGCCGCGGAGGTTCCGCGGCTTGCCAGATCAGCAGGGTTGTCCTCGGAACGTACATGTAACCAGCTTTGGCCACCGGTGCTCTTGGAGATGCTGGATACCCGATTGGCTACAAAAGTGGACCAGCTACATGGGGGTTTGTTGAGCCAGGCCAACACAATGGTGGAGTCGGTCCAAAACTGGGAGGTAGCAGGTGGGATCGGGAGTTCAGGAACGATCGACGCCCAGAGATCGGCTAGCAAAACCGCTCCGCACAACTCCAGCCGAGGCAGCGAGACTGTTTTGACTGGAGCCACGCGGGTCTTAGGCGTTAATAAATGGACGCTGACTTGATCGCGATACCGAACCCGCACATACAGGGCTGCTACATACGCTTTCTGGGATGCGTCACAGAAGCCATAAAGCTCCCACGAGAGCGTATCGCTGGTGTTTAGCCAACGGGGAATGCGAAGTTGACTGAGGCCTGGGTAATCCTGCAGTAATTCGTGCCATTGCTGCAGCAGGAGAGGTGGCAGGGCGTCATCCCAGCCCAGTTCGGTTAGCCAGATTTGCTGCATGAATATCTTTTCTCGGATAACAAATGGGGCTAGCCAGCCAGCGGGGTCGAAAAGTTTGGCGATATGGGACAGAACCTGCCTCTTCGAGATCGACTCCTGCAATGGTGGGTCAGCTACGGTGAAGAAAAAACGTCCTCGGCGGCTTGCCAGCGGATTCCCAAGGTTTTTGCCGTGCTCGCGTCTTCCAGCTCGAGAAAGTCCTCTCGCAGCAGATGCTCTTTCGGGATAGCTTGAAGTACTTCCTTCTTATTGGAAGTCCACTTCCGAAGCGGGAGGCCCGCAGATTGGAGGGCAGCTTGAAGCTCTCGTATGGCGAGACGGGCGTCGTCTGCAGTGTGAGCGCCGGCAAGGACATCATCAACATACATGTAGTTCCGAAGGATTTCGCTCGCCAGAGGGTAAATCGCTTGCACGTCTTGGGGTAGTTGTAAAAGAACTCGGATCGCCAAGAATGGCGCGCAGTTAACCCCAAACGTGACGGTTTGTAGCTCATAGTCTTGAATATTGCCGCAGCGATCCCGGTAGAGGATCCGCTGGGGTCGACTCGGATTTGTCGATACATCTGTGTTATGTCAGCGTTGAAAACGAATTGAAAGAAACGCCATTTCAGTACCTGAAGCGTGAGATCGGCCTGAAGCGTAGGCCCGGTGTGCAAGACGTCATTAAGGCTGACGCCTCGTGTGGAGGGGCTTGACGCGTTAAATACCACGCGTACCTTGGTGGTGGTGCTATCGGGCTTAAACACAGCGTGATGGGGGAGATAGAAGTTTTTGTCATCTTTAGGCGGCGTCACCCGACTCATATGGCCCAATTCCTCGTATTCTTGAATGATGGCATCGTACTGTGTTTTTAGGACGGGATCCTTGAGAAGGCGTGCTTCATTCCGCAGGAATTGAGCTATCGCGATCGGTCTTGAATGACCCAAATCGACGCTATTCGGACATTGGACGGAAGGGACACAATATATCGGCCGTCCTTCCCTCTTCGGGGGGTCTCCTGAAAATTCCGCTCGCAGAATACATCATCCTGCTTTTCCGGCTTTGCAGGAAGGTCTTCCACCTCCCAAAACTTGGTGAGAAGTACATCAAGTTTTGCCTCTGGATTGACTCGCGTCCGTGCCGCGAAACCTAATCGAGTCACCGGAGTGTCAGGCATGATCGGTCCACACAGAACCCATCCAAAGATGGTTTCCAGTCCGACGAAATCACCCATATCCTTTTTGATCCGCTCTCCGAGGATGTGTGAAAACAGGTCTACACCAATAATCATGTCAATAGGCGCGGGCTTGTTGTAATGCGGGTCAGCCAGGGGGCGGTCGAGGGACTGCGTTGGAACCGTGTTAAGAAATGGAGCCGTCGGGATGGCCCCCGATAATTTGGATACGACCAGGGCGGAGACCTCAATCTTGTTCAGCCTGTCGCACGGAGGAGACAGCATCAGCAGACACACCTTGTCGGCGCATCCTCCATCACTCTGGCCCATGCCAGTAACTGCGGCGTCTACTGGATAAAAGGGGCGCTGAACCATGTTGAAGACACGTTCGGATAGGAAGGTTGAATCGGCTCCCGAGTCGATCAACGCCCGAATATGATGTTCCACCCCGCGATGGTGTAGAGTGACAATCGCCGTGCCTAAAAGCCCTCTGCCTGGACTAGTTGCAAAATAGCTTTGAGCATTTGTGAGCTGATTGCTCGTGGACGGACGCTCTGTTGCGCCGAATGGTGTGGTTTGCGCGGCGGACGGCGACACGTCACTAGGGTGCAGCAGGGTGTCATGACGTTCCTTGCAGGTATGGCAATTATGCGCACTGGAGCATCCCTTCACTTGATGACCGCGGGCAAAACAATTTAAACAGAGTCCCTGCTGTCTGATGGTTTCCACACGCCTCTGAACAGGCATGTCAAGGAAACAAGGGCAGAGTCGTATTGGGTGATTCTCCCGATGGCAAAGCTTGCAAGACGCTGGTTTGAGCTGAGCTTTCGCGGTAAACGCTTGAACCTTCATAGTCGCAGGGGACTTGCGGGTGCCACTGGGGATGGCTTGAACACTCGGCACCGACTTATGTTCTTCGGTGGCATCCAGGACACGATACCGATCGGTGAGAAATTGGTTCAAATCGTACCAAGTGGAGACGACAGTGTTGTTTGGCACTGATTGTTCCCACAGGAGGATTGTGGACTTCGGCAATTTGCTAGTGCATATGGCGATAAGCAAGACATCCCAATTCTCAGTGCTAACACCCGAACGCTCAAGAGCGGTAAGACCCCCTTGGAACGCGGTCTGCAGTTCTCGCAATGCTTTGCCCGATTCTAGCGCCGCCCCTGGAATCTGAAGGAGCTGTCTGGCTTGAGTCATGACAAGCACACGGCTATTTTCGTACCGTGCTGTGAGGTTCTCCCATGCGGCCTGGAACCCTTCATTTGTCAGGGGGACTTCGCCACGATGGTTCTTGCTTCCCCACGAGTCTTGGCGTTCAAGTGATAGAGCTTCTCCACTTGAGACAAATACGGATTGGCGATGTAAATGGCAGCGAACAAATCGCGGAATGTGGGCCATGCTAGGCTGTCGCCATCAAAGGTCTCCACCTCACACGGAGGAACTCTATGACCCGGAGGTCCCGACGGAGCACTGGGCTGACGTCTAAGACTCGCCATCTCTGCCGAGAGCTGCTCGATGCGTTCTCCGAACAACGTCCCGCATCGCACATACGCCGCGTAAGCGGATTCGTGCTTCGCTTTGATGTGGCTTATGTTGGCTAGGCTGTCCTCGTCTGGTTGGGTCGACAGGGCCTTGTGACACCCGGAGTATTCCATCTCGACAGTTGCCCAAAGGGATTTGAGCTGCTCTAAGTGGATTTTAATGGAAAATAAGGGGACTTCAGAAGTTAGGGCTTCACTCTCACGAGCTTCGAACACAGTCAAAGCGTCGCATGCCACAACGAAATCGGAGAGGGACATTCTTGATCGTTCGCTACGCTGTTGGGATACGGATCGGGTGACGGGAACGTCAGAACAGTGCGTCACAATAACGTGCGGAATCTGAGCCTCTACTGAAAGCTTGGAACGCCCTTTGAGTTCGCTGGCGTCTTTAGCCGAGACTATGCGCCCTTTATGTAGGCTGGACGAAGACGGACGGGACCTTGGGGATTCGCTGAGGCTGCGAGCAGACGTGGACTTGCGGGGGAATGTCCGTACGCTTCACGACCACCGGAGTCTTCGGAGGCCGAGCCTTCTCCGGAGTTACAGAGGGAGACAAAAGACTTTTAGACTTCGGCGTAGTCTTGGACGGCTCCGTGGACATACTCAGGGGACGTCCTTACCGACGAAGACCGCGCTGGTGCGCTTTTTCAATTCGGAAAGACAACGAAAAAAAAAAGAAAAAACAAGAGAAGTGGACTGTATGAGGGCGCAAGAATTTTCTCACTGTGCCCGCAGGATTGCGGGAGAATTCTCTTAAGCGTGGCTTGGAAACGGAGCCCTTTTAATGGGGATATATGCGGAACAATGTACGAACGCACGAATGCAGATCGAAAATTACACGTAGCTACAGAGGAGTGATTACAAAACAAGTTTAGCTGGATTCGTAAGTAAAGATGGGAGTACGTATAAGACAAAACACGCAAACGATGTATAGGCCAAGGAAAAAAATGTGGTTTTATATAAATCTGGGTCGGGATATATATATATATGCGCAGGCCGAAAAAAAAAAAAAATTATATATAATTTATAAATATGGACGGATATATAAATATGGGCCCGATAGTGCTGGAAGAAATATATGTATTTATTTATAAATATGAGCGGATATATATATGTGCGCAAATTGCTGGCCGGAAAAATTATATATAAAATTAATAAATATGGACGGATCTATAAATATGGGCCCGATAGTGTTGGAAAGAATATATATGTATTTATAAATATGGACGGATATATATGTATATGCGCGCAAAATACTGGCCGAAAAAAAAATTATATATATAATTTATAAATATGGATGGATATATAAATATGGGTACGATAGTGCTGGAGAAAATATATATATATGGATTTATTAATAAATGTGGGCGGTTACATATGCGCGCAAAATACTGGCCGGAAAAGTCATATATGTATTTATAAATATGGACGGATATATATATGCGCGCCAAAATGCTGGCCGAAAAAAAATTATATATATAATTTATAAATATGGATGGATATATAAATATGGGCACGATAGTGCTGGAGAAAATATATATATATGGATTTATTTATAAGTGTGGGCGGTTAAACATGGGCGCAAAATACTGTCCGGAAAAGTCATTTATGATTTATAAATATGGGTGGATATATGAATATGGGCACGATAGTGCTGGAAAAACACATATGAATTTATTTATATATATATATAGCTATATATGGGCGAAAAAAAAAACCGGGAGTCGGAAATAATGTGGTTTGAATATGGCGCGCTTGAGCCGCCTATCGATATCACGACTCGACTCACGTGCCACCACTACTTCGAAAACAGCTGTCGGTCGCTGTTTATAAATTTGGTTTTTGTTTTTGTCGTATTAATTGTTTTTAATTATATATTTTTTTTCTTTGTGGTTGTGCGAAGAGTAAAGAAATATAAAAAAGAACAAACGAACGCTTTTACACACCGCGAGTGTTGTGCGCGAAAGAAAAAAAACAAAGTAAACGATCAGTGCATATGGACGGATTCTTTGATGTATGTATGTATGTACGTACATGCGTAATTACACAGGTAGGTGTATGGTGTATGGAGGTATGCACGCGCGTCGTTCACAAAAAAAGCGTAAGTAATTTGTGATTTCGATTTGTTAAATCAATGTGCGTCACCGAGATGGATGTATGACGATGTATGTATGTAAGCCAGTGCACCGGCTTGCGGAGACGCGCGTGAGAAAATTAATTTGGAATTAAACCGATTCAATCCCACTTGAAATCGCGGTGCGTACGTTAATTGCTATTTCAAATTTGTTTCGTTTTGTGGTAAAGTGCGAATGAATTATATGTACGTGGATATATACATATGCGCGTACATCAACAGATGTATGTAAGTGGATATGCCGGTGGGCGAATACGCGTGTGAGGAAATTAATTGGGCACTGGAAATAATCCGAACACATAAGAAATCGCGGTGAACACTTGGAATACTATTTCCCTTTTTTTTTTTTTATTATAACACTTTAATAATTTCTTTGCTTTTCTTTTACGCGGACTTGGCGAACAGCTGTGGAAAATACATGTACATGTGATGCCACGAGTTTTACATATGTATGTACGTATGAAAAAATTGGACAAGTGCGGCTGAGAAGAAAAACATAAAGAAAAAATGAAATGAATAATGAAATTTTGTACTTATCAGGAATTCCGCCGATGCAAGATGGAGGAGCGGAAGGACGTCCGGCTCGAAGGACCAATGTTTGTGGAGGGGCGGAAGGATCCAAAATATAGTACAAGTGGTTGGCGGGTGCCAATTTCTTCGGGTGGTGAGTGAGTGGTGAATTAATAACGCGCGATAACTTCGGTTAAAACAACTTATACTTATACTGTTTCGGGTTAAAATATATGTACAATTCGAAAAGAAGCAAAAATTCAATGGAAAATAGAACGGGTGTTCGGGTTGAAATTTCGTACGTAAGTGAAATGGCGGCGCCCATTAGAAAAACTAGTCACCCCTCCTGGTGTGACCGTAGACGCCGAGGATCAAAAAACCCTCCTCACTCCTCACTGCTCTTCGCCGCTCACTGCTGTTCACCCGGTGGCGTGAACAGACGGTCACACTGACTTCTAAGTTTACAACGACAGCGCGCACACGTTTCGGGTGTTCATTTTGTAAAAGCCATAATATTTATTTATAACACTAACATCATTGGGATATACCAACAATCAAAAGGCAAGGCAGGAACGGATCGAAGTGCACAATAAAGAGCGCGGGAGAAGTGTACAGCGCTAGAGAGGATTGTGGCTACAACGATTCCAGTTGCAAGATTGATTCAAGGTTGCAAAATCGATACAAGGCTGCCCAACGGAGGCTGTGTAAATTGCTGAAGAAGTGTACAGTAGTTTACCAGTGTTGGTGTTAACTGTTTGTTAACTGTTGGAGAAGTGCACAGCGGTTAACCAAGGCTGGACGCAACGAAACTTGGTCTACAGAAACCAGCGTTGAGTTCTAGGAGTAAACTGCGTTAGTAGTGGCGGTAGACAAAATCTGGTGGCGACGGTTTGAACGACGGAGACTAGCGTTGAGTTCTAGGAGTGAACTGCGTTGGTGGCGACGGTGGACAATAGAAACTAGTGTTGAGTTCTAGGACTGAACTGCGTTGGTGGTGGTGGTGTGATCAAAATCTGGTGGCGGCGGCGTGAGAAAGTTTTGGCAGTGGCAACAACTCGAAGGTTGGCGAGAAACTGCAGTATTGTTGCTAAGAGAGGATTTCGGATGGAATTCGGCAATAAGACGAACAACATCGATCAATCGAAGACGTCGACAAAGCAGAGCGTCGTGGGACCAACGAAAAACGGAAAAAGCGTATGTTATTCAGAACTAGCGAAGACTGATAACAATTTTCAAAGCTAGAAAATAATACTAACATAGTACTAGAAGAATTGTACGTAATTTTAAGTTTGGCAATTGAGATGGAGCTTGCAGATATTCTGGCTCTAAGCGTGGTGGCTTTGCGATCGAAATTATCCGAACTAGGGCTCCCTACGACTGGCAAGAAACGGCATTTGCAGAATAGGTTACTCACCCATTATTGTTTGCAGGAGAAAGATGACGAATCAGACGATCAGTCAGTTATAACAGCGAATGGGGAACTAGAGATTGCAGCAGGAAACGTAGTTAGACCCGAGAGATCATGGTTTACTTTGAAAGATGTTGAGGACAGCGTGTCATAGTATTCTTAATTCCTAACATTGCTCAATGGATTGAAGAACTAGAAGAATGTGCAGCCACGGTACAGTGGAATGAATTACAGTTATTTGTGTATGGAAAACAGTTATTGTGTGGGGCAGCAAAATCTTTCATAAGGAGTCAGAGAAATATTAAAAACTGGAGCTCCTTGAGAACAGCTCTTCGTGCTGAGTTTAGTGTAAGAATATCTTCAGCTGCAGTCCATAAGAAGTTGAATCAGCGCCAACAGAAGAAAGGCGAAACTCTAAATGAATATTTATATGCATTGATGGAAATTGCGAAACCGGTAGACGTAGACGAGGAGAGTCTGATAGAGTACTTCATTAAAGGTATTCCGGACACAAAAACTAACAAAATGATTTTATTCCAAGCTCGTAATATTTCAGAGTTAAAGTTTCAAATCGAAGTTTATAAGAAGGGACGTGATTCATACAAGGCAGCAAACAAGTCGAAGTTTGTATACCCTTGCAACTGTTTTGGTAATTCTCTCCTTACCCATAGCCATCAAAGTGTAAAAACGTTTTATCCAAAAAGTCTAATGTTTGCGAAAGAACGGCCTTCAATCTTAGCATAGGATATAGAGAACTTTTTGATGAAAGTCACTGTTTTCCACCTATCGTTTGTATGGGAGCTATATGATATAGTCACCCGATCTTGATCAAATTTGGCACAATCATTAATAAGAACATGAAACTGACAAATACCCACTTTTATGACAATAGCTATAAAATTAATGAAGTTATTGAGAAAGTCACTGTTCGTGACTTTGCCGTTTGTATGGGAGCTATATGATATAGTCACCCGATCTTGATCAAATTTGGCACAATGAATAAGAACATAAAACTGACATATACCAACTTTAATGACAATGGCTATAAAATTAATGAAGTTATTGAGAAAGTCACTGTTCGTGACTTTCCCGTTTGTATGGGAGCTATATGATATAGTCACCCGATCTTGATCAAATTTGGCACAATCATGAATAAGAACATAAAATTGACAAATACCAACTTTTATGACAATGGCTATAAAATTAATGAAGTTATTGAGAAAGTCACTGTTTCGTGACTTTGACGTTTGTATGGGAGCTATATGATATAGTGGTCCGATCCGGCTGAATCCGAGATATACAATGCCTGCAGTATATACAAGCCTACGTGCAAAACTTCAGCTCTGTAGCTCTTACGGTCTCGGAGGAGTTAGCGTTGATCCAGACGGACGGACGGACGGACGGACGGACGGACGGACATGGCTATTTGAACTCAACTCGTCGTGCTGATCAAGAATATATATACTTTATATGGTCTGAGACGCTTCGTTCTATGCGTTGCACACTTCTGACCAAAATTAATATACCCTTTTTGCAAGGGTATAAAAAGATTGTCCTAAGTTCGATCGAAAGTGTTTCAAATGCGGTCAGGCAGGTCATCGTGCAGCTCAGTGTAGCATCGAAACACGGATTAAACGAGAGAAGCAAGCAAATGTTATTCAACATGACAAAGTTGAAGTTAGTTTGAGTACGTTCACCCCGTCTGGGTTAGAACTAAAGAAGGTTAGCTATGAGAATGTTGAATTTAACGGGCTCATAGATACAGGAGCAGATATGTGCTTGATTCGTCGAAGTGTTCTTTGGAAGCTAGGAGTTAAACAACTAACAGGTTCTGGAAAGTGTTTGGTAGGAATAGGAGATGCGAAAATTTTAACGTTTGGTAGTTTCTCTTTAATGGCGATCATCGACAAAATTAAATGAGTTTCATGTAGTTCCCGATGAGGACATGGGGTTTGAAGCTATTTTAGGAAGAACAATTCTAGATAGTGTTGACATGAAGGTAACAAAAACTTAGCAATGAGCAAAAGGTAGTAGAAGCAAAGACTGAATCTGTTGAAGATTGGATGAAGCAATTTGAAGATGTCTGCACAGTTTTTGAAGGGAAGGACGATATCGGTTTAGAGTTGTCTCATTTAAATCAAGAACAGGCTAAAGAAGTCGAAATGGTAGTTCAGCGATACAAGCCAAAACGCAATCCTGATGCGAAGACCGAAAAGAAAATTATTTTGAAAGATGATATTCTCGTATACCAACACCCAAGACGGTAGGCCTACTGCGATCAGCAGATCGTAGACAATCAGATACAAGAATGGCTTGAGGAAGGAATTATTCGAGATAGTACTTTGATGTATGCATCCCCTATAGTATTAGCAGCAAAGTCAAACGGAGCTAAAAGGCTGTGCTACGATTATAAAAAAATTGAATGAAAAGATAATTGGCGATAATTTTCCGATAGTTTTTATGGACAGTGTAATTGATCAATTGCAAGGAGGAAAAGATATTACTACACTGGACTTGAAAAATGGATATTTTCATGTACCAGTTGAAGCAAGTTCGCAAAAGTTCACTGCATTTGTTACTCAGAAAGGACAGTACGAATTCTTATATGTACCGTTTGGTATCTCCAACTCTCCAGTGGTCTTTACGAGATTCATGATGGTATCAATGCAGGAGTTGATTCAGAAAGGTATAGCGATCGTGTATATAGATGACATAATCATTCCAAGCAAGGACATTGAAGAGGGAATGTCAAGAATTAAATTAGTTTTGGGGGTAGCCGAGAAGAATGGATTACAGCTAAACTGGAAAAAGTGTCAGATTCTTCAAAATCAAGTCAATTTTCTAGGATACGTGATTAGTGAAGGTATAATAAAACCGAGTGAAGAGAAAATTTCGTCGGTACACAATTTCCCAAGACCACAGGATAAGAAAGCAATGCAAAGGTTTCTCGGTTTAATATCGTATTTCCGAAAATTCATTGAGGGATATGCTTTAATGGCGAAGCCACTTTCCGATTTGCTAAGGAAGGATAGTAAATTTGTGTTCAGCGAGATCGAGGAGATATCATTTGAACGATTGAAGGCAGCATTAACGACTGACGCGTCAAAATATGGTTATGGGGCAATTCTAATGCAGAAGGATACTGAGGATAATTTGTTCCATCTAATTCAGTACATGTGTCGAAAAACGAAGGCATGTGAGCAGAATTATCATTCTTACGAGCTAGAAGTTCTAGCCATAATTGAGCCTCTAAAGAAGTGGCGAGTTTACTTTCTTGGCTTGCAGTTCACTATAGTTACAGACTGTAATGCATTTATTATTTTTTTTTTTTTTTTTTTTAACGTTTAATTTATTTGTTGAATCTACTCTTAAATTAGAGCCTAACAACAAGTTTGAGATATTTTTCTTAATCTAGTACTTATGATATATCCAGGGGATATTGCAGGCGGCCCTAATCATTTATTATTGGGTTGGTCTGTCATTTCTTTTAAGACGAGTTCTATTATTAGTTCGCGTAAGGGAATTGGCAAGAACATTAGGGTGTACATCCAGCTTCGCAGAATACTTTAGTTGTTACTACCTATTTCATATTTTACGTTAGGTATATTTAGATCATTTTGAATGTTGTCGTTCCGTATGTACCACGGAGCCCCAGTGATTGATCTTAAAATCTTCGACTGCGCCCTTTGTATAATGTCGATATTGCTGGTACTTGCATTTCCCGATGGGTTTCAGTACGGAGTTGTATAGGAGGACTTTATACTCCAGACGTAGAGGGGACCGAGCATTGATGATCCAATGTAAGCTACTCGCTTTCAGTTTAAGCTGTAACTTTTTTGCCTCGATGTGCTTGCGCCAAGTTAGTCTTCTGTCTAGGTGGATACCAAGGTAAGTGACATCCGCGGCTTGAGGAATTGGTACGTCGTTTAGCATTATAGCTGGACAGTTTCTTTTGTTAAGCGTAAATGTAACATGTTTGCATTTTTGCTCGTTGACCCGGATACGCCAGGTTGCTAGCCATTCCTCTACCACCTTGAGGTGTTCCTCTAATTTTGCAGAGGCTTGTATTGGGCATTTGGATCTGCTGAGGATTGCCGTGTCATCGGCAAAAGTGGACGTTGTAAGTCCTAAACTCGTTGGTAAGTCTGCAGTGTACAGCAGGTAGAGCAATGGGCCGAGTACACTGCCTTGCGGTACACCAGCTTGCCGGATTTTGAACATTAGACCCTCCAGCCAAACTCTGTCGAAAGCCTGGGCAACGTCGAGAAAGACAGCCGTACAGTATTCTTTTAGTTCGAATGCTGTTCGTATTTCGGATGTTATACGATTGACTTGTTCAATTGTCCCATGTTTTTTCGCGGAAGCCGAACTGGTGTGAAGGGATTGTGTTCTCCGACGCCAGAAATGAGTTTAGACGAATCTGCAGGACCTTTTCAAAAAAGCTTCGAAAGACATGGCAGCAAACTAATTGGCCTATAGGATGATGGTTGGGTTTTGTCCTTTCCCACTTTAGGAATCATGATGATAATGGACCTTTTCCATGCTCTTGGGAAGTAGCCAATTCTTATTATATCGTTGAACATTTTGCAGATGTATTGTATGGCGATGGTAGGGAGTTCTAGGATCATTTTTGGTGTGATTAGGTCATGGCCAGGGGCTTTGTTCGGCTTCATGTGGTTTTTAATAACTGCAGTGATCTCATCCGATTGGAGTTCCGAGTACTCACGCTCCGTTAATGTGCTTGAAGGGGGAAGTACAAATGAGTTTGATGTTGGATTTGGCTGGAAAACTAGTTTAAGGTGTGTGGCAAATACGGATGCCCTCTCTTCGTCACTGCGGGCCCATCCACCGGTAGGACCCCTTATTGGTGAAACTGTATCTGTAGGAGCGCTTAAAGTTGGGTGGGCTTTCCACAGAGGATGTTTAGTGCTGGATGGACTGAGCTTTTCTATGTATTTCCTTTGAGCCCAGATTTCCTCTTGTCTTAACTCCTTGGAGAGGTTGCGGCTGGCATGCCTTAGGCGAAGTTTTGCTGCTGGTGATCGAGTAATCTGCCATTCTCTTCTTAGACGTCGTTTTTCCGTTACTAATTGTTCTATCCGCCGGTTCGTAGGCCTGTGCATGTCAATGTCCTCTGCAGCATCCAGTTTCGGCGAACAGTCAATGTGGGCACTGATGTACATTTTAAATTTAAGCCAATTTGTTTTGTTGTTTGTAAGTATATATGGGCGATCAAGTACTTGAGGTCTTGTTAACAGTGTGAATAGCACTGGAGAGTGATCGGAGGTTAAATCTAGCAGTGTTTCCGCAGTGATCCGATTACGCGGAATCCTCTTGGTTACTGCGAAATCAATCAAGTCAGGCACTTTTTGTGGATCTGTGGGCCAATAAGTAGGCCTACCCGGTGAGACGCAATCCATCTTATTGAGGGGGTTGACTATTGTGTTGTACAACTGCTTGCCTTTAGGATTTACCAGGCGAGATCCTCAGTGCGTATGTTTGGCGTTATAGTCCCCTGCTGCAATGAAGCGTTCTCCGAGTGTGTTAAAGAAACCGGTGAATTCCTTTTCAGAGATTGAGAAGCGTGGTGGGCAGTACACTTGAGTCTAGGAATAGTTGCAGTTCATTTTTGTGCTTGGAGACGCCGTTAGCATTCCAAAGACATAGACTTAGGGAAGCCATTATTTATTCTCGATAAGCTTCTGGATAAGCAGGTTTTGATTCCGCATCAGTTCCTGCATACAGTTTTGCATGAACGTCATAAAAGCAGTCATGTTTTGATTAAGTGAGATCAATAGGGCCTCTATACCACTTGGAGTTTGCTGACCAAGTTCTGGTGCGCTAGGTTGCGGATTCTGTAGATGGTGGAGTGACGGGGTCTCTTTCGCGGGCTCCGTCTGTCCAGTTCGGAGTACACTAGCGAAGGATACACTAGGATTGGTTGTAGCAGGCATGTTAGATGATCTAACAGCCTTGGCGAAGAATACCTCCGGTGTAGTTTTGGAGGCGTTGAAGGTGATTTTTGGTCCAGCTGGGGGTTTACGCCCGTTTAGGTGCGATTTAAGATCCTTGAAGACAGGACATCCCCTGTAGTTGGCTGTGTGGTTCCCTCCACAGTTACTGCATAGTCTTAGTGCGACGTTGTTTCTGTCCTTGGGGCAAATGCCATCTTTATGATGTTCGCCGCAGCCAACACACACTGACCTAAGATTGCAATTGTTAGCGGTGTGGTTGTATTCCTGGCAGTTTTTACACTGAGGTGGTTGGTATCTCTTATGGGGCTCCTCTACGGTGATTCTTCTGTGCAATAGGAGCTGAAGGTTGTAGATTGGATGCACTTCATTTGGCTTCGTCCGCTTTGCATCTGGTTGGAGCTCGATTTTAAAGAGCGGCTGTGCGACTTTATTCCTGTTGATGATGTTGACAACGGACTTAACCGCAAACCCTTTTTCGGCCAATGCGTCTGCTTTTTCTTGGGGTGGGACCGATGGCTCGATCCCCTTTAACATAACCTGGAGCCCTTTACTGCTTTTTAGTTGGTAGGTATAGAAGTTGATGTTAGCATTACGGAGGTACTTTTCGATGATGCGGAAGTTGTCCTCAGTTTGGGTTTGACATTTAATTTCTTTTATGTTACCCCTGTGGAGAGGGGTTACAACAAAGTTATTTGCCCCTACTGTTTCTACTAGCTTCGAAATCAGGACGCTGCAGTTGGCTCCACGGATGTATAAGGGGGTGGTCTAGCCGATTATCTGCAGCGCCGGCTTGATCGTCTTGCTGATCGGCAAGAATTTTAAAACGATTCCCGCTAAGAAGTGCTACTCGTTCATTAGGTTTGGTTATTTTTGGCGTATTGCCACTTTTTTTCTTTTTGCGGGCTTAGCTTCCGCTTAGTTATTTTAATATATCTATCCATTCCAGTTTGGACAGAAGGCGTTGGGTTTATTGTCGTGGCTGACTCTGGGCGACTTGTCGTTGACGGCTTGAGGCAGGTCAATACTTCGGTAGACGTTGCAGTAGTTGCTGTCAACGAGCTGACGGTGCTGGTCGGTGCAATCGGTGACCCAGTTATCGATATTGATGGAGAAGCACACTGCTCTCTCCACGGTAAATTGCTGTTGATTGCTGAGTGGCTTGCACTTTCGGTGTTATTGCTTACGGTAGCATTTAGTGGGGTCGGCGACACCACCGAAAAGTACGCGTTGTTGCGTTGGACCGAGAGACGACGCTCACGTTGTTGTTGTACAAGTAGTTCTTGTAGCTGTTGCTGGTGGGGATCGAGAGAGCTTGGGCCCGGAATTGGTGGACATGGCTTTTCTAGGCTTTCCTGTTGCAACTTAGTATTTATTGCTATTAGAACTAATAGCAATATGATTGTAAATAGGCGTCTCTGCGGTGACTGAGAGCCCTACACAATTTTTGCAAACGCGGTCTTTTTTTTTTTTTACACTAAATTTTGCGGAGTGCATTAAAAAACACGTCTGCACGCGGCGGCGGTTGAATTGCCACAATGCATTTATTATGACCATGAAAAAAACAGGAAGTTCCCTTGAGAGTAGCCCGGTGGGCCATGTTCTTGCAGGATTTTAGTTACAGTCTAGAGCATCGGTCAGGATCAAGGATGAGGCATGTAGATGCTTTGAGTCGAGTCGCCTGTTATTCAATATCGATAGTATTATTCATCGTCTGAAAGAAGCTGAATTGGTTGATGATTGGACAAATGCTATAAGAAGTCTAGTTGAAAAGGGCGTGTATGAGGATTTCTATATTTTGAATGAGGTCTTGTTCAAAGATGCCAATAAGCAGTTGATCGTATTACCCGAGCAGATGGAGAATGAAATTATCTTACTTGCCGATAAACAAGGATATTTCTCAGCAAAGAAAACACAGGTTTTGGTCGCAAAATCATAATATCATCATCGTTTCTAAAGCCAGTTCGTAGTGCTAAGCCAGCAGAATATAATAAAAAAAGACGGTCACACTGACTTCTAAGTTTGCAACGACAGCGAGCACACGTTTCGGGACAGACCTACAGTCCGTTCATTTTGTAAAAGCCATAATATTTAATTGTAACACTAACATCAATGCTAATAACGAAACCGGAATATAAATAAATACCACATTTATGCATACTTTGAAGCAGGGAACTATTAATTCCCAAAAATTTTTCGAAAAAATCATCTATGTCATAATTGTTACAAAAACCCTCAATTTTAATTCTTATTTTTGATTTTTAAAATAAAACTCAAGAATAACTTTTATTTTTGATTTTTAATTTTTTCCCTCAACCCATAACTGTTACTTTTGAGAAAAAAAAAAAAAAAATCATTTGTGATTTATATAAAAAAAAAGTATAAAAATCATTTAATGATTTTTATTTTCGTTTCTCAAAAATAAAACTCATTACTGACTCAATTCGAATTATTAATAGCTTTCTTTGCAAAAATACACATAAAATCTGAAAAAAATTTTAAAATTTCCAATTCCAACACCAATTGAACAGCAACAATTTTCAACAGCTGCAACTTCATCATGTGAGTGATGATAAGCACCAGGAGTAGGAGCCGCAGCAGGAACAGAAGACAAGACTCAGTGGGACAGGAAAAGATGAGTGAGGCAATAAAAGGGAGGAACTGGTCTCGTGGATAGCCGCCTGCTGCTTGTCCTTATGTCAGCCAAGTAGCTGCAAAAGTTACAGGCTAACAAAATTATCGCAAAATTAGTGCCAGTTGGTCAAACTTCTCCATAATTCCCCCAGAGTTTTGGTCCATCCATCCATTCGTCCATCTATCCATTCAGTATTGCGCCAAGCGGCAATCTCTAATTGTTTTAAATGAACTTTTTAAAGAAGAAGTTGATGCGTCCCGGCAGTGAAATTAATATGTTGCCTAATGAGTGTCGAAGTATGATGTGGTTTCTTTTAATTTTCATGAAACTTGAAAACATTTAAGTTTTGAAGGGAAAAGCCGACAAAAGTGCGCTATTCATTATTTTTGTGGTTAGGTGGAAATGCAACAAAGTTTACTTGCTCCAAATCGATCAAAGTTTCATCAGTAAAAAAAGTGAGTAAGGTGAATTTTCCAAGTAATGAATAAACCATGAAACATAATAATAATAAGAGATCGACTCGTTATATTAGGTGGAGTATATCCAGAGGGCAATTGGAAGACCTTTTCCTCTTCTACGATAACACTGAGTGTAACCTTTTGAAACCTTTGAAACATTGCTGTCACCTTACCTTAATAGCCGGTTTAGATGTAGCTTTCAAAGAATGAGAATATATATTTAAAACGTTAATTTTATGCCCAAGCGAGGCCTGGTCTAATAATGTAGTCATATGATTTTGATCAAATTTGGCAGAATTACACTTAACCTGTGACGAGTCACATTACACAGGCCAACATGATTTTTGGTGACGGAAAGGTGAGAGGTGTTCTTAACTAATTCGGGTATGCTGATCACGACCTCATACTTAGTTTTTGTCCATCACGTCTAGATTCTGTGAAATCAGGGGATCTAGGGTCGGAAAATGGGCACCCAAAAGTATACTATAGAAAGTTTAAAACAAAATTTTTACCTTTTTTATCAGATTTCGGAATATCCTGTGTAAGAAAAATAGCTCTTGTTTGCAAACATTACTAATAAACAATTGGTAAGATCTATAAGAGTTCCATAATTCTTTAAAATTAAAAAGCAGACAATTCTTGGAATCTCTATAGCATACTTTTTGGTTCAAAATTAAATCAATATAGAACCATATCCAAAGTGTAAGATATTATGCTTTATAACAAAGAAGTACCGCTTTGATATTTTGTAAATGGCTATTAAATAATATTTAATATATTAATAGGTTAAAATAAAACTGTTTTTAGCATAATATTATGTTTATATTATACAATAAAATACTGCAAATGCGGTCAATTTGAATAAGTTGAACGCACTTTTCTCGAAAACCTGACGTGATGGACAAAAACTAAGTACAGGGCCGTGTTCAGCACCCCTCAATTACTATAGGGCACCTATTGAACTTAAAACACTTTTTCATGACCTCAAAAATGTCGGCCTGTGTTATCATTGCAATTTAAACGACGCCCATGTAGGGCCCTTTTCATTTTTACTTTTATTTTTGATACGCCCATGGAGGGCACATTAAATATCGTAACCTCACAGCTAACTGTAGTTCTCTTTTTTTGATAGTCAATACTTACGATCAATGCCTCCCTCTCTTTCTAGCTACCGTCTTGATGCGACTGCAGCGTCGACGCGTCGCGGAGAGAAGAACCTCCCGACAGCGGACGCTGCGCTGCATGCCGACGCTAAAGAGACCATGATAAAATCCAAAGTGAAAGAGAGAGACGGCGATCGTGACGCGTGCCAAAGCACAAGACGCATCGTATGTTTTCACCGTTAGGACATAAGTAGGCAGGGTAGGTTTGAACAGAGAGTTAGAATTAGGAGAATCTCACTTCGCCAGTAACCACGAGAGTGAAAAGTTGACAAGTGAGCAATCAACGCGTGAAATACCAGGATTAGCAGGTGAGCCCATGTCTAAAGTTCCCCATTGATTTGCTTGAGTGCGGTAGGGACCCAAGTTACAAAAGATGTTAGAATTAGTTAATTATCAATAAACTCTATACTATTATCGTTTAACATACCCAGCATTATTTCTTTATTTGCCACTAAAGTTAGCCTCTCCTTTTCCTTGGCCACTTAACTATTTGGGAGGAGCCGAAGGATCAGTGGACTTCGGCAGGATGAGTTATTCTCCTGCAGACGAAGTCAGTCACTGATCTCAAGGCTCAGTCACTCAAGGTGGAGAGGCAACGGATCTTGGCCAAGCTTGGCAGACAAGATCAGTCGTGGCAGCTTCTATTGGACTTTCTTTCTACTCCTTTCCCTTCCCTTTCCACCCTTTTATGTGGTCTCAGTCCCCTATCCTGATACTCATCAAGGTCTCCAGATCAAATAAATTTTCTGTAGACGGGACTCTGGGACTGAGAACTGTACCCCAGCCAGAGCTTCCTTACAGATGGCGCCCGAGCAGGGACCTTGATGAGTATTATGAGGGAAATATTAAAATATATATATATATATATGTATATATTTTAATATTTCATATATTTTATAATACATATATTTCATATTACATATATTGATATAAACACAAATAGAAAGTTTTAATGGATAGGATGGAATGAGATTCATTAAATACAACGTTTAAATGTTCAACTTAAAAAACGACTTGACTGTTTCAACTTAATTATTCCGACGACTTTCGACTTCTTTCGCTGGCAACTTTACGACGAAGACTACTTCTCGACTCTCGCCAACTTTCTTCCTCTTCTCTCAATCGCCAGGGCTACAAAAAACGACCAGCAACCCAGTACACATCTTACATTCGGCCATGCTGAACTTAGTCATCCGTCCCCGATGACAACTCGTCCGAATCCTGGTTGTTCCGCCAATACTTCATATTGTCTGAGCTAGTAGCTGTGAGCATTGGCCCCTCGATATCTGCTGCGGCTTTCTTAACATCGTATCTTCCGCATCGTTAAGCTGCTATAACCTCGTACGGTCCAAGATATTCACTCGCAAGCTTGCGACCCGCAACGAATTGTGTACGCCGAATCGCTACCAAATCTCCAACTTTATACACGTTATCCAACTTGCGTTTTGAATCATATTGTTTCTTGTATGCTTCCTGGGCTTTAGTAATTTCCCGTTTGGCAGCAGCTCTCATCGACTGTCTCTCTTCATCGAATTTATCGCATACTTCCTCCTGTAACAACTCAAGATTCTAATTGTCTGGCCCATTGTTCATTTGAACACCCAGCATTAGTTCAAATGGTGATCTTTTTGTTGATACATTGACATGAGAATTAATAGCTCTTTGCACATTTGGCACTTACTTAAACCATTTAGCCGGTTCATCCGCAGACAGCTTGGAAATAATCGTAATGATAGGTCTGTTTACACGTTCCATCTGACCGTTGCCTCTTGGAACGCCCGCTGTTGTCCAAACGTGGTGAATTCCGTTCGATTTAATATATTCCACGAAATCTTTAGCTATAAATGCAGATCCTCTTTCACTGATAATTCGAACAGCGTTACCAAATATAGCAGACCAGTCTTTTAACTTTCGTAGTACTTCCTCGCAACTTGTTGTTTTTGTTGGATATAACCAAACAAATTTCGTGAAGGCGTCGACCATAGCAACTATATACTTATATTGCTCTGATGTTGCGTCTAAAGGCCCAAGATGATCCACATGTATCGTTTCTAAAGGTCTATCGCCTTTGTCTATCACCTGCCAAAACTTTTTGTTATAAATTATGCATTTGACGCAGTTATTTATAATTCGGGCAACTTTTGACTCTAAATGCGGCATCCAATAAGACTGCTGAACTGCATGCATTGTTTTTTGCATCGCATAGTGACCAACATTGTGGGCTTCAACAATGATCTCTTTTTCCATTTGTTTCCATTTGTTTCCATTTGTTTCCATTTGTTTCAAAAGTTCATTACCGCCAACCGTTTTGTATAAAAGACCGCCTTTTAATTTAAAATCTTCATAGGGTTGATTTTGCAACAATTCAATCAGAGCCTTTGACATTGTATCCTCTTGCTGTGCTTTTTTAAATCGTGCCGACGTTTCCGATCGTATCATCATAATTCCTTGTGGATAGCGACTGAGACAATCCAAGTCTCTCTCCAGCTCTATGCTCCACATCGAAGTTAAAATCCTGCAAATAGACAATCCATAGCGCAACGTCTCTAGGAACATCCTTCTTGTTTATTGTCTGCTTAAATGCTGCGCAATCAGTAACAACTTTAAATTTGATGCCCAAAACGTATTGTCTAAACTTCTGGCAAGCAAGGTATACTGCTTTCGCTTCCAAAATGTAGCTATGCTGTCGAGCCTCAGTTTCCGAAGACTTTTTGCTCCAAAACCACACTGGATGCAACTGGCAATCCTTTCATTGCAACAATGCTGCTCCAAATCCCATTTTTGACGCGTCTGTGTGAATTTCCGTGTTGGCATTGCGATCATACAGTTTCAGTACTGGTTCGACAGTGAGAGCTCTTTTTAATTCTTCAAAAGCCAAAAAAAATCAACAGTGTTTTTTAGAAAGTGACACTTTTTCCATTTAATTTTAAGTCCAAACGCTGCTGCTGTGTCAAAAACTTTCTTCATCTTATTGAGACATTCTTCTGCTGTCGTTGCGTGGATTATAATATCATCCATATACAGATCCAGCACGTCAGCATTTAACAACGGTTGAAAAACATTTGTCACATATCGGATAAATACTGCAGGTGAATTACAGAATCCAAACGGAACTTTGTTGAATTCGAATAATCCCTCCTTGGTCACATATGCTGTGTATTTTTTACTTGATTCATCTTTCTTTTTGACCACCACGACTCGACTGGCAAAATTGGATGACGATCGGCGAACGATTCCAGCCATGAGCCATTCGTCGACTTGTTGCTTCACTGCTGCAGCTTCAATAGCCGGCAGACGACAAAGACACATCCGCTCCTGTGTCAACCAAAGCGTTAATGTTGCAACCTTTTATATCCACTTCCTTTATGCGTTTTGGATTTTGTACTACACCAATGTTTGCAGTCTCCATGCGCTTGGAATTATACACTGCACTAATATCCGCAATCTTTGGACAGTTCTTTGAAATATGACCCTCACCATTGCAGCGAAAACATTTTGTTGTCCCATTGCATTCCTTTCTAAGATGTTCGCTTGATCCGCAGTTAAAGCAACGGGGCTTTTTCTCGTAATTTCTCTGGCTAACTTTCTTCAAACCTTGTGGCACATCGATCTTTGCCATTTCCATTGCGTGCTGATAGATTTCATATTTTTCTCGTAGCTCTCTGAATGACTGGGCGCAATATAAGTTGATCTTTAAGTCGTTCTACATGTTCAAACCGTCTACTATATAGCGCAACACCGATTTCATATCTATATTGCCTTCTGATGGGATTGACTTCATATGATACATGGACTCTCGAAAGGTTTCCTCTTTCTGCATCTTACGTTCACGTACAATTTCTTAATAGATACCGGCTCGAACAAAAACTATGTCCAACCAGAAATAGCAAAAAATATCAAAATGAATGAACACAAGTTTTACGCGAACACCGTAAGTGGTCGCATTCTAATAACCAGCCATATCCATTTGGGTTTATTTAACGAACCCAATAAACCAATAATGTTCTTCCTATTACCTAATCTGAATCCGTTCCATGGAATTCTAGGTAACGACTCACTAAGAGAGTTAAACGCTATCATTGATGTAGGAAAAGATCTACTATACGTCAACAACTCTCATGTTGTTAAAAGGGAAGCAGATGCGAGCCCATCAAGTCCATACCATCAAATCAGATGAGCTCACTAATCAGCAGAAACTAGGGTTAAAAGCGCTCCAAGAGGAGTACGAATCGCTATTCGCGGACCCAAACAAAAAATTGACTTATGCTACTAACGTCCAAGGAGAAATCCGAACGACAACAGACACTCCAGTCTACACCAAGCATTACCCATATCCAGCCTCTCTAAGAGAAGTAGTAGAAGACCAGCTACAAGAATTATTACGAGATGGTATAATACGACCCTCACGGTCGCCCTATAATTCCCCTGTGTGGATAGTCCCTAAAAAGAGTGACAGCCTTGGGAATAAGCAATATAGGATGGTCATCGATTATAGAAAGCTCAATGCAGTTACGGTTTCGGATAGGTATCCTATACCCGAAATCGGAGAAATGGTTGCACAATTGGGCAACAAGAAGTATTTCTCTGTTCTTGATCTAAAGAGCGGAATTCATCAGATTTCCCTTAAGGAATCTGATATCGGAAAAACGGCATTCGCGGTGAATGAAGGGAAATACGAATTCACGAGACTCCCCTTCGGCCTAAAGAATTCCCCATCAATATTCCAAAGAGCTCTCGATGATATTTTGAGAGATCTCATTGGAAAGATCTGTTACGTCTACATCGACGACATAATAATATTCAGTAAATCGGAGGAAGGGCATTTCCGACATCTAGCTCTGGTATTTTCTACCTTGTGCAAGGCAAACATGAAAATCCAAGTAGATAAATGCAAATTCCTAAGACATAGCGTTGACTTCCTAGGCGAAGTAATTTCAAGGGAAGGAGTTAAAACCAATCCAGAGAAAATCCAAGCCATTAAAAAGTTTCCCATACCAAAAAACCTAAAACAACTAAGGTCCTTCCTGGGAATAGCTAGTTATTACAGAAGATTTATCAAAGATTTTGCTTTATTAGCTAGACCCTTGACTGCGTTATTGAGAGGAAAACATGGCAGAGCCAAGCAAGATCGCAATCCGATTCGGTGAAGCCGAAATCGATGCCTTCGAGAAAGTAAAAAATGCATTAGTGTCACAAGACGTTATGCTACCATACCCCGACTTTAAACAAGAGTTCCATCTAACCAACGATGCCTCAAACATCGCACTAGGAGCTTCTCTAGAACAGAATGGGAGACCCATTACATTTCTTTCCCGTGCGCTATCCAAAGCTGAAGAAAACTATGCCACAAATGAAAGAGAAATGCTAGCAATAGTATGGGCATTGGATAAGCTAAGGATGTATGTATACGGCAAATCCAAGGTGATCATTTACACCGACCACCAGACTCTCACTTATGCTCTCAGCCCAAAAAATAACAACGTAAAGCTGAAAAAGTGGAAAAGTTACCTGGAGGAATATAACTACGAGTTAAAATATAAGCCGGGTGGCTCAAATGTCGTACCAGACGCACTCTCCAGAAACCCTACTAGCATAAATGCTAGTAGTACGTCAGCTACAGTCCACAGCGATGAAAGCTCAGGGCATGAACTCATTCCAGCAATGGAAGTCCCCATCAATGTTTTTAAAAACCAATTGTTTATCCTCACTGGTGATAACGAATCCACCACCTTTGAAATACCATTCCCCACATACCATAGACATACAATAGTGAGAAGTAATTATTCCGAAGACGATCTTGTAACTATTCTAAAAGAAAAAATGGATCCGAGAATAATAAATGGTATTTTCACTTCCGAAAGTATCATGGGAAAAATTCAACAAATTTTTCCGGAGCATTTTAGGAATTACAAGGCAAGATTCACACAAATCCAAGCTGTAGATGTCCATGACCAGACCCAAGAACAAGAAATCATAATTAAAGAACACCTTAGAGCACATAGAAATTCCATCGAAAATAAAAAACAAATCTTATCTGAATATTTTTCCCCGGTATGAAGAAAAAGGTAGAAGCAATAGTAAACTCTTGCCAAACATGTAAACTCTCGAAGTATCAAAGACACCCTCCGAATCAAGAAATACAACCAACCCCTATTCCGACATATCCAGGCGAAATAATCCATATAGATTTATATTCCACCCAAAATAAGATAATTTTAAAAGCCATAGACAAATTTTCTAAGTATGCGCAAGTTAAACTCGTAAACTCAAAAGCAGCAGAACATCTTAAAGTGCCCCTACGTGAGTTATTGATAGCCTTCGGTATGACGAAAACCGTGGTAATGGATAACGAAAAGTCTTTAAATTCTGCATCAATAAAATTTCGTTTAAACAATCAGTTAGGGATACAAGTCCACACTACCCCACCATATACTTCATCTAGCAACGGCCAAATAGAAAGATTTCATTCCACATATACGGAAATAATGAGATGCTTGAAGTTAGAGCACCCCGAAATGGAATTTGAGGATTTAATATTTAAGGCTGTAGATGAATACAATAAAACAATCCACAGTACAACCAATAAAAAGCTAATAGAAGCATTTTTCCCAACAAATTTAATCCATACACCAGAAAAATTAGCACTCGAAAGGGAAAGGATTTCAGAAAACATCTTAAAGAAACAAAACAAAGACCTAGGGTACCATAACAAAACAAAAAAACCCGTAAAAACTTACGATCCAGGCGAAATCATCTACGTTAGGATTAATAAACGATTAGGTTCGAAACTAACGTCTAGATATAAAAAAGAAATAGTAGTCGAAGATCTTAATAATAAAGTTAAAAGCAGGTCAGGCAGGATAGTTCATAAAAACCACTTGACCACAGATTGCTTATGTTACCACTTTGCTGGGGTCACACAACCATATTAGACTACACTAAGTCAAGAGTGGTTGGTTACTAAATTAGGGAACGAGAGTTACCAACCCAACACCCTGGTTACTAAATTGGGGAACGAGACCACGAAAGAAGACGTGTCATCGACTCTTCCCTGTTCCCAGAACGATTGATAATATATATATGATGATCATACATACATAAAACACATACATAAAACATGCATACATAAAACATACATTCATATGAAACATAAAACATACACACACAAAACATACATACATTTTACATACATACACACATGCATTATTTCGATTGTAACAGACACACAAAGATAGACAAAACTTAGAGACCCAAAAACATTATTAATAAAAGTCACTCCTGTTTTAACATCTGAATCGAACAGACGTTTGAGTTACTCGGGGAAAAACCAAATACACACACATTTCACACACCCTGATTCAAACCATCTAGCTCCCGGTGGTAATTGGCGCAGCTGGGTCAGGAATGGACCTACTTATGCTCACATTGAGAACTATTATTATTTTGTTTCGTAAGTAAAGTGCATTGAAAACCCAAAAAAAAAAAAAAAAAAAAAAAAATATTGCTGTGCATTGGTAATTGGAACGGAATCAATTGTTGATAATCGTTTACATGGCAAAACCAATCACACAACACAAAAAAAAAAAAAAAAAAAAAAAAAAAAAAATTTTCTATACAGCATTTACATATATACAAACATACATACATGTACATGTTCCACACGTGAAAATTGGCCTACAGAATCAATTGCTGATAACTAAAGGTCAATCATAAGTGAAATTAAAATTATTTTAGTAAAAGTGTTAAAAGGTGTGGGCTGAAATCATACGTTGATAATCACCACATGAAAAAAAAAAAAAAAAAAAAAAAAAAAAAAATTGGCCTACAGAATCAATTGCTGATAACTAAAGGTCAATCATAAGTGAAATTAAAATTATTTTAGTAAAAGTGTTAAAAGGTGTGGGCTGAAATCATACGTTGATAATCACCACATGAAAAAAAAAAAAAAAAAAAAAAAAGTGGAATATGTATATACATGGATGCATATACACATGTGTATGTGTAAATCTCATAATTCAATGGAAATGTTTATATGCTGCAAAGCTACAAGATCTCTTTTACGAAATACACATTGTTTGTCGCTCATTCTGCTTTCAATTTCATTATTCGGCGGAATTGCCAAAACGCTACAAAACCACAATACTTAGTATTGTATTTCAGGCGAAATCGATCTGGAATTGCCAAAACGCTCAAAACCACAATACTTAGTATTGTATTTCTAGTGAAATCGATCTGCTAGCAGAACTACGCTGAGAAGTCGACGCCAAGAAGCTACAATTTCTGGCGAAGCTGAGAGAAGATGACGCTGAGGTGACGACGCTAAGAAGCTACAATTTCTGGCGAAAGTGATCAGCTAGCTGAGCTGCGACTGGCAGACGAGGCAGCAAAAGCGGCAAATTCTAGTGAAATCGATCTTCTAAGCAGAGCTGCAGAGAAGTCGACGCCAAGAAGCTACAATTTCTGGCGAAGCTGAGAGAAGATGACGCTGAGGTGACGACGCTAAGAAGCTACAATTTCTGGCGAAAGTGATCAGCTAGCTGAGCTGCGACTGGCAGACGAGGCAGCAAAAGCGGCAAATTCTAGTGAAATCGATCTTCTAAGCAGAGCTGCAATTGGCAAACGAAGCATTCATAAGTAGTAGCGTTTTATTGTAGGCTCATTTACAAAAGTGAGCTTGAGTTGCAAAGACGTGAATAAAATTAGAAGTTCAGTGTAAAGTTGTGACACCAAGTTTAAGAACAATACACTATTAATACATAATTAAAGTCATAAAGGTTTGTTACAAAATATTTTGAAAGAACATTAAGAACAATACAAACGTTGCAATGTTAGTGACATACAATGAAAAAAAAAAAAAAAAAAATAATAATAAAAAATGAAAATATATATATATATATTTACGTATATATGTATGTATATATATATATATATATATATATATATATATATATGTATGTCGGTATATATGTGTGCGTGTATGTGTTGTGTGTATGTGTATGTGCATAGACAATTATAATTATGTTTAAAACATTACAAAATTTTAAAACACTCAAAAAAAAAAAAAAAAAAAAAAAAAAACATAATACATAAAACATAATAATAATGATAATAATACAGATGTATATTAGTGTACGTGTGTGCATGTGTGTGTGTATGTGTGTCTGGGTGTTACATGTATATAAATAAATATAATAATGGTTAAAACATTACAGAATTTAGAAACACTCACGTCGACAAATCACGTCAACATAAATGCCAAAAAAATCTACATACCAAGCAGCCACAAAAAGAACATCTGCCAGACGAAGGGCACTCATTTATAAAGTTCCAGTTCATTCACCCAACGACGTAGCAATGGATTCTGGAAACGCTTCAGTGTCACTTCCCACAACTATATCGACTCCAAACGTTACGCCTACAATAAGCAGCATAGCCAACAACCCAACATCTTTAAATCCAACTGACATCCTCGCCTTTATCAAGGAGCTACCTACTTTTGACGGCATCCCTAATAAACTGCAAGACTTCATTGTCAATGTGGAAGAAGTCATCGCTTTGATCAGAGGAACTGACCAGACGCCATACAGCTCCCTTCTGTTAAGAGCCATCAGGAACAAAATCGTAGGTAGAGCTAATGACGCCTTAAAACTATCCAATACTGCACTCATCTGGGATGACATCAAGGCTAATCTCATACAGCATTATGGTAGCAAGAAAAGCGAAGCTATGCTTATTCGCGATTTACAAAACTTTCCCGATAGCTTGTCATTAGGTCAACTATTTTATAGTATTTTAAAAATAAGATCACAATTGACAGAGATTTTACAAAACACAAATCAAAACTCAACTGACAAACCAAAATTATATGACGAGATATGCTTGAATACCTTTTTAATTAATCTACGAGAACCCCTTAAAACTTTAATAAAATCAAAAAACCCACAAAATATCAAGGAAGCCTATGAACATTGCCGTGTCGAAAAGACCTTCTATTCGCAAAAACCAAATACTAGCCAGAATTTTCGAGCACAGGTAACACCATACTCACGCCCCCAAAACATAAGAAATCAACCAAACAGCAACCCCTATTCTAACAATAGAAGCCAGTTATTTAGAAATAATTCAACCATTTTTCAGCCTAACATTAACAACCACGCTAATAATAACTACCATAACAGAAATTCAACTGTAAATCCTTTCAATTCAACAGGCCCAACTAGGAACCAATTACACAATATCAATGAGCAACAATCTTCAACTGAACTTTGTAATATTAATGACGCAGGAAATTTTTTCGAAACTGCCTCCGAGAACCAACAGGGTACTTAACAAAAAAATCACACGGATCGACACTCCCTTTTATATGGATAAATTCCGTTACAGCTCAACCCATAAAATTCTTAATAGATACAGGTTCCACAAATTCATTTGTAAGCCCAACCATAGTGAGCAATGTCGATCGCAAAACTCTTGATAACCCCATAACTGTACAGTCAGTGTTGAACCAACACGTCATAAAAGAAAAAAACCACGATTCAATCACATAAAGAGTTTAATGAACAAATGAAGGTAGACTTACTTCTTTTCGATTTTCACCCACATTTCAAAGGTTTGCTTGGGATGGATGTCCTTAGTAAGTTAAAAGCCAATATTAATCTGGACAGTTTTTGGTTAGAAACTCCAAAATCATGCTTAAAAATTTGTTTACAAGACAACCCAGTAACCGAAGTACACATTATCCCAGCTTCTTCAAAATGTTTAATAACCCTTCCGGTTCGGATGAAGGAAGGTAATTTCTACTCTCAACAGACAATGTATAATAAGGACTTAGAGATTTCAGAAGGACTATACAATTCAGTTAACGGATATAGCAAGATGGTAATCGTAAATAATTCACTCGAAGATCAGCAATTATATTTAGAACAGCCATTAGAAACCATACCCTATGATCAAAATCACTATTTTGAAATATACAATATAAATTCGGACAATCAAAGTCTCCCACATGTCGACAAATACGTTACCAAATTAAAAACCGATCACCTAAACTCCGAAGAAAAAATTGCATTAATACAACTCTGTAGCAAGTACACAGACCTTTTTTATGACGACAACCAAAAACTAACATTTACCAGCGATATTAAACATTATATACGCACAACTGACGACACGCCAATCTTTGTTAAATCATATCGATACCCCTACGCCTTAAAGAAAGAAGTAAAAGACCAAATAGACTCAATGCTAAAGCAAAACATAATTAAAAACAGTTATTCGCCTTGGAGCGCCCCTGTTTGGGTAGTTCCGAAAAAATCAAACTCCCCTGAAACGCAGAAATGGAGATTAGTTCTAGATTATCGTAAACTTAACGAAAAAACAATTTCAGACCGTTATCCAATTCCAAATATAAATGAGATTTTAGACCAACTTGGTAAATCTAACTACTACTTCTCAACTCTTGATTTAGCTAGTGGATTTCACCAGATTGAAATGAACCAAGCAGATAGGAGCAAAACAGCTTTTACAGTCGAAGGTGGCCACTTTGAATTCATCCGTATGCCGTTCGGGTTGAAGAATGCACCTGCAACGTTCCAAAGAGTAATGGACCATGTCCTTGGAGATCTAGTAGGTTCCATTTGTTTAGTATACCTAGACGACATTATAATTTTTTCACCATCTCTACAAAAACACCTGATAGATATAAGGCAAGTATTTGATAGACTCAGATCCGCTAATCTTAAGCTACAAATCGCAAAATCTGACTTCCTTCGGAGAGAGGTTAATTTTCTAGGTCATATTGTAACTCAAGATGGGGTCAAACCTAACCCAAATAAGATAAAATCCATTCAGGAGTTCCCTATCCCAAAAAACAGGAGACAAATTAAATCATTTCTAGGTCTCCTTGGCTATTATAGAAAATTTATTAAAGACTTTGCCCGCATAACAAAGCCATTAACACAACAATTAAAAGGTACAAAAGCAGTAACGATTGATGAAGAATACTGTAAAACTTTTGAATTCTGTAAAACATTACTTTGTAACAATCCAATATTGACCTACCCAAACTTTAAAGAACCCTTTATATTAACTACTGATGCAAGCAATTATGCCCTCGGCGCTGTTTTATCCCAAAAATCATCTGGAAGCGACAAACCTATTTCTTACGCCAGTCGCACATTATCCGATGAAGAAACCCGTTATTCAGCTACAGAAAAAGAAATGCTTGCAGTCCATTGGGCAGTAAAACACTTCAGACCCTACTTATTCGGAAAAAAATTTATTTTAGTTTCAGACCACAAACCATTAACATGGAACACAGGACCATTTTCCACCAACGACAAGGTCGCCCGTTGGAAACTACAATTACTAGAATACGAATTTCAATACAAAAAAGGCTCTCAAAACGTAGTTGCAGATGCACTGAGTCGTATCCGGCCCGAAGCAGATATTATTGTTAACAATATGGATGTCGAAAATTTTTCAAATAACAAAGTAATATCTTCTCTGTATAATCTTGAATCAAGCATAATAATTGTCGAAAAACCACTTAACGATTTTAATTTGCAGATTGTTTTAGCTGAAGGTTCTCCTGCTTCTTACCAGGTTTCTACTCCCTTTAAAAACAAATTAAGGAGAACAATCACAGAGCCCAGACTTAACTCAGAAACTGTACTAGGCATTCTAAAAAAAATTTTAAAGATTAACAGGACATTAGCAATTTACACATCAGACAATATTTTTCAAATAGTACTAGATGTGTTCTCTCAACATTTTTCTCACAATAAATTATTTAAATTACTTAGGTGTACAACTCTTTTAGACGATATCACTAATACGACCGATCAAGAAAAAATAGTCAATGATTATCACAATAATAACAATCACCGGGGTATTGATGAAACATTAATGCACCTTAAAAGAAAAGTCTACTTTCCACATATGAAAAGCAAAATAGCGCAAATAATAAAGGGTTGTGAAATTTGCCTCACACTTAAATACGATAGACAGCCGCAGAAACCACCTTTTGAAGTACCAGAAACTCCTTGCAAACCAATGGACATAGTCCATATAGACATATACACGATTAACAAAAACTATAATCTTACACTAATAGATAAGTTTTCAAAATTTGCGTGTGCCTACCCTATACCCAACAGGACCTGCATAAACGTCGTTACCGCCATGAAACATTTTTTCAGTCTTTTTTGGAATCCCTAAAAAAATAGTTTATGACCAAGGTGCGGAATTTTCTGGCAGTATATTTAAAGATTTCTGTAATCAATACGACATCCAATGTCATATAACTTCCTTCCAGCAGTCATCCAGCAACTCTCCAGTAGAACGATTGCATTCGACACTGACTGAAACCTATAGAATAATAACAGAATTAAAAAAGAAAAATAAGCAGATTAACAAACACGAGGAAACTCTTTCGGAAACACTTCTCACATACAATAACGCTATACATTCATCTACAAAATACACACCTTTTGAACTTTTTACTGGACGCACACCTATATTTGAACAAACAATTAAATACGACACTAATCATGAATATTTACAAAAAATTAAATTTTTTTCAATCAAAATTATACCAAGAGGTAAAAGAGATTTTACATAAAAATACTAAAAGCAAACTTGATAAACTCAACGAAACTCGGAAATCCGCAGCCCCCTTATCAACTAATGAGAGCATATTTCGAAAAGAAAACCGTAGAAATAAGTTAACGCCAAGATTTTCTAAACATAAAGTCTTACGAGATAATGGTAACACTCTTATCACCACACGCTTGCAAAAATCCATAAATCTAAAATAAGGCGAACAACAAAATAATAATTAGTATAATCTTTGCTTTTTACATATGTCATTCATTATACCCAAACGCATTGTAAACAATATACAGCATTCGTTTTAACATTTGAAAAAATTTTTGTAACATAAAATGCTACAAAAACAACTAGAAAAATTAAGTTTTCAGCATACCATTAGATCCTTTTGTGTTGCGTTGGAATCACAAGTGGACAACAAGCCCAAGTCACAAGGAAAATCAGCGGTATCCACCCCGACACCCCATTCTAAACGCATTTGCTTCATTTTGGGGAGGGAGGAGTTACCAACCCAACACCCTGGTTACTAAATTAGGGAACGAGAGTTACCAACCCAACACCCTGGTTACTAAATTGGGGAACGAGACCACGAAAGAAGACGTGTCATCGACTCTTCCCTGTTCCCAGAACGATTGATAATATATATATGATGATCATACATACATAAAACACATACATAAAACATGCATACATAAAACATACATTCATATGAAACATAAAACATACACACACAAAACATACATACATTTTACATACATACACACATGCATTATTTCGATTGTAACAGACACACAAAGATAGACAAAACTTAGAGACCCAAAAACATTATTAATAAAAGTCACTCCTGTTTTAACATCTGAATCGAACAGACGTTTGAGTTACTCGGGGAAAAACCAAATACACACACATTTCACACACCCTGATTCAAACCATCTAGCTCCCGGTGGTAATTCGCGCGCCAGAATGGAACCTTTAAAATCGTCCATGTCATCGAATTAGAAAAATATCAAATGGCCATATCCGTTTTAAAAGAAGTCGTCAGGAATTCGACAAACCTAAGTCCGTACCAGCCTTTTTTGGTACAGAATGAACTGAGGAGGCTTCAGCCGATGCAGTTTAGAAACAAAAGATCGCTTGATATACTCGGCACGGCATGGAAATGGTTAGCGGGCACACCTGATCATGAAGATCATATGATTGTGGTAAATAAGATCAATAAACAATTGGTAAACAATAATCGGCAGGTCGTAATTAATAATCTAAAAGAGAATAAGATAAATGATTTAATTAAGATAACCAATACTATATTAATTAGTGGTAAACCCGAATCTAATAATAAGTCAAAAGAAATTGAAATAACCAAATTTAAATTGAGTCTCCTAAGAGAAGAAATAACCAATATTATCTCCGCAATAGATTGGGCCAAGGCCAATACAGTAAATTCACTAATATTATCCTCTGACGAAATAGATTTCATCGAAACAATTAAAGAAGAGAGTTTAACATTTGTAAACATTGAAGAATTAATAGAGTTTGCCGAGGTCAGTGTAATTTATGAGTAATTTATGAAATTTGTAAACAAATCCTAGCAATACCAATTAAATATCAAAAATTTATAGAAGAAATAGACTTTGAAAATATTATGAAATGTAACAAGAAATACTTCGGGTTAACCAATAAGAGTAAATGTAAAATTCATAATGGTAAGACAATTTGTAAACTGGAAGATCTGACTAATTTAGAAAACAGTAAGTGTATAGGAGCCTACTTGCAAAGAAGGAATCCCCAATGTAAGGTCATCAACAACCAGCATGTAAAATCTCATTCGGAAATAATGCCCGGTACCTTGCTGCTGAATCAATTCCAAGGGGACATCAGCATCAATGGAGAAAACATCACCCTAGAAGGCACCTTTATAATCCAAGCGGAAAACGCGACAGTCATTATAAAAGACTCCTGGTATATTGTAAAGACACGCTTTGAAGCCGAGGTTCAACCGCCGCTGTTACAATTGCTATCAAATAAGCAGCAGAGAGGTGAAAAGCTATCGCTGGAAATGATCAAGGAGCTACATTAATAATACTAATAATCTGGAGCGTATCCAAAGAAACAACTTGATTATGTCTTCATCAAACTGGATTATGTTGTTGCGACCGAGGACGTCCGCACTTAAAGGGGGAGGAGTTAAGCACTTCTATTACAACTTGTACCATAACATAGAAGCCATAAACCCAAGTCCGTCAACACATGCCCATTAACCGCATGCCCATTGGCCGACCCTATTTCATCATCACATGCAATACCCATTGGTCAACCCCACTCAATCGTCACATTCTCATTTGTCGCATGATCACCAATCCCAAGTACCAGTACGATCGCTAGGGTAAACAAGAAGCCTGCACCCCACTTTCCCAGGCCCTAGAAGAATGGTGTCGGGTTCGGTGCATCCCAGAATCACTTTACAAATTTCGGCAATAAACAAAGAATGGTCCTGAACACTTTTGTAAACAAAGAATGGTCCCACGCACTTAAAGTGGACTATTGGACTCAGCCAGCGCCGCCGCCTGCGACGACGTCGATCACCCAAGCCTTCATCCAACATAATCAAATCATAGAAAATCAGTCTTGAGCCTAAGTCCTATTCATACGGTAAATTCGCTTAAACTCCGTCAGCATCTTTCAGTTATAAGTAAAATATACTGTATTGTAATAAAAGTGACATTTTAAATAAAACTTTATTTTTTTAACCCTTGAGTGAAGGAAGTGTTTAATTGGCGCCCGAGCAGGGACCCTGCTAAATACAACGTGATCGTGTGTTAGTGAAAGATACCAGTGATTCGTGACCAAAAAAACGCGTTAAAGGCCTTTAGAGTCAGTGAAGTAAAAACACTATATCGAACTACACCACGAATCAGACAGGGTCATTTTAATCGCTGCGAATTCCTCTAAGACCAGTTCGGAGGAAAACTGAAAACCCAAAAGTGTTTGCCCAGGAGCGTTAGTACCTTCGAAGTTGGA
The DNA here is from genome assembly GCA_018150345.1 of Drosophila equinoxialis. Taxonomy (NCBI): domain Eukaryota; kingdom Metazoa; phylum Arthropoda; class Insecta; order Diptera; family Drosophilidae; genus Drosophila; species Drosophila equinoxialis. The sequence continues at coordinate 126,194 of JAECWI010000059.1, read as the reverse complement.
AAAGCGAGACCTCCTACAAACCAATCAGTAAAAGCACCGAGGATGATAGCATTAATGTAAGTTAAGAAAAATAAATTTAAGCAAAAATAAATCAAAATAAATATTTTATTCTGAAAACACATGTGGGTGAAAAAAAATTGTGAATCATTTCCAAGAATCAACTATTGTTTAAAAATAAAAGAAACAAAGAAAAGTAGAAGCTAAAATTTTTTTTATATAAAGTCCTTAATTGAATTTTTTCCCCACTAAAAAAGAAAGAAAATAATGAAAAATTAAGAAAGAAAATAATAATAAGTAATATTGAAAAAAGAAGAGAAAATAATTCTGAAATTTTGAAAAAATATTTTTACCAAAAATAACCACATAATATTGAAATTTTTCTATAATACCACAAGCCATTTCCATCCAAGATTAGCGGACATACCGCTATAGTTTTATCAACACAAGATTAGCGGACGTACCGCAATATTTTTATCAATATAAGCAAAAAAAATTTAATTTTCGTGGATTATATTTTTCGTATTCGCGATACCGTAACATCTATTTCCTTGAATTAATCCTAATTTAAAGAAAAAAAATCCATTTCGAAAATGACTAAAGACAACTGGGTTAATGCCGCAGTCCTCCAGCAGGGTGGTATTCATGCAGCAGGTCCTGATGCTCCGACAGCATCCACCTCAAGTGCATCAACAGCAAACAGAATCGAGGCACTGTCAATACAGGGACTAGATGTAGCTGTCCAGACAATTTTGTCGTCTCAGTTACAGGAAATAGTGAAACAAATGAATTATTCTCAGCCAGGACATATTCCCTTTAGGGACCAGACAGCTAGCGTTCAGGATAATTGGCATGAACTAGATAAAGTGCCAGACATCGTAAAGAATCTTGACAAATTCTCAGGTAGCCGTAAAGAGTTCTCAACATGGTTTGCTTCCGCCACACGTTTGATGGAATTGTATGCCCCCATTCAGGGAACACCCAAATATTATGCAATTCTTGTCAGATGTCATTAATTCTAGACCAAATCGAAACTATGGGTTATACTCCCGAGACTATGGAAGCCTTGGCTAAACAGGTCAGAGATAGGGCTCTAGATACCTTCATCAGAGGTCTGAACGGAGATCTTTCAGACAGAATGAGCTTAGCTCAACCCAAAGATCTGAGGCATGCATTGCAATCGTGCGAGATGTTGGATAATAAAAGGGCTAGGAACATTATCGGCCATCGTGACACTCGTCCACCTGTAGGACCAAAACCCCCGCAGTATGCTAAAATTAACATGCAACCCCAACGATCATACATACCAGCAATTCCACCCAAACCTTACAACAACAACAACTATTATAATCAGAAACCCATGCAAAACGTGTTCATTCCCCCAAACAAATTCCTTCAATCTAATAACCCCGTATTTTTTAACGCACCACCGAGGCCATTTCCCAATAAAGTGCAGAGGCAATTCCATATCGAGACTGGTATGTCAGGTGAACAATATATCACCATACCGCCTCAAGAAGAGCACTACTCCGATATGTCCGATTATCAGGCTGCTTATCAGGGCCAAGAAGACCTTTTTAAATTAGTCCCATACTCAGAGGTTCAAGAATATCAGCAGCAGGAGGAATATTTTACCTCACAAGGAGACAACTCAGAGTTAGTCCCACAGAACAAAGAGGAAACCAGACCACAATCACAGGAGCCTCAACAACCACAAATCGAGGACACCATTAATTTTTTAGGTTAAAGTGTTCCTCTTTGCCCTACTTTGTTGTCCGGGACAAAGACGGAACCTCATACAATTTCTTAATAGATACCGGCTCGAACAAAAACTATGTCCAACCAGAAATAGCAAAAAATATCAAAATGAATGAACACAAGTTTTACGCGAACACCGTAAGTGGTCGCATTCTAATAACCAGCCATATCCATTTGGGTTTATTTAACGAACCCAATAAACCAATAACGTTCTTCCTATTACCTAATCTGAATCCGTTCCATGGAATTCTAGGTAACGACTCACTAAGAGAGTTAAACGCTATCATTGATGTAGGAAAAGATCTACTATACGTCAACAACTCTCATGTTGTTAAAAGGGGAAGCAGATGCGAGCCCATCAAGTCCATACCATCAAATCAGATGAGCTCACTAATCAGCAGAAACTAGGGTTAAAAGCGCTCCAAGAGGAGTACGAATCGCTATTCGCGGACCCAAACAAAAAATTGACTTATGCTACTAACGTCCAAGGAGAAATCCGAACGACCACAGACACTCCAGTCTACACCAAGCATTACCCATATCCAGCCTCTCTAAGAGAAGTAGTAGAAGACCAGCTACAAGAATTATTACGAGATGGTATAATACGACCCTCACGGTCGCCCTATAATTCCCCTGTGTGGATAGTCCCTAAAAAGAGTGACAGCCTTGGGAATAAGCAATATAGGATGGTCATGGATTATAGAAAGCTCAATGCAGTTACGGTTTCGGATAGGTATCCTATCCCCGAAATCGGAGAAATGGTTGCACAATTGGGCAACAACAAGTATTTCTCTGTTCTTGATCTAAAGAGCGGATTTGATCAGATTTCCCTTAAGGAATCTGATATCAAAAAAAACGGCATTCGCGAATTCACGAGACTCCCCTTCGGCCTAAAGAATTGCCTATCAATATTCCAAAGAGCTCTCGATGATATTTTGAGAGATCTCATTACAAAGATCTGTTACGTCTACATCGACGACATAATAATATTCAGTAAATCGGAGGAAGAGCATTTCCGACATCTAGCTCTGGTATTTTCTACCTTGTGCAAGGCAAACATGAAAATCCAAGTAGATAAATGCAAATTCCTAAGACATAGCGTTGACTTCCTAGGCGTAGTAATTTCAAGGGAAGGAGTTAAAACCAATCCAGAGAAAATCCAAGCCATTAAAAAGTTTCCCATACCAAAAAACCTAAAACAACTAAGGTCCTTCCTGGGATTAGCTAGTTATTACAGAAGATTTATCAAAGATTTTGCTAAATTAGCTAGACCATTGACTGCGTTATTGAGAGGAGAACATGGCAGAGCCAAGAAAAATGTCTCAAGCAAGATCGAAATCCGATTCGGTGAAGCCGAAATCGATGCCTTCGAGAAAGTAAAAAATGCATTAATGTCACCAGACGTTATGCGAGAATACCCCGACTTTAAACAAGAGTTCCATCTAACCACCGATGCCTCAAACATCGCACTAGGAGCTTCTCTAGAACAGAATGGGAGACCCATTACATTTCTTTCCCGTGCGCTATCCAAAGCTGAAGAAAACTATGCAACAAATGAAAGAGAAATGCTAGCAATAGTATGAGCATTGGATAAGCTAAGGATGTATGTATACGGCAAATCCAAGGTGATCATTTACACCGACCACCAGACTCTCACTTATGCTCTCAGCCCAAAAAATAACAACGTAAAGCTGAAAAAGTGGAAAAGTTACCTGGAGGAATATAACTACGGGTTAAAATATAAGCCGGGTGGCTCAAATGTCGTACCAGACGCACTCTCCAGAAACCCTACTAGCATAAATGCTAGTAGTACGTCAGCTACAGTCCACAGCGATGAAAGCTCAGGGCATGAACTCATTCCAGCAATGGAAGTCCCCATCAATGTTTTTAAAAACCAATTGTTTATCCTCACTGGTGATAACGAATCCACCACCTTTGAAATACCATTCCCCACATACCATAGACATACAATAGTGAGAAGTAATTATTCCGAAGACGATCTTGTAACTATTCTAAAAGAAAAAATGTAAAAAAAAATTCAACAAATTTTTCCGGAGCATTTTAGGAATTACAAGGCAAGATTCACACAAATCCAAGCTGTAGATGTCCATGACCAGACCCAAGAACAAGAAATCATAATTAAAGAACACCTTAGAGCACATAGAAATTCCATCGAAAATAAAAAACAAATCTTATCTGAATATTTTTTCCCCGGTATGAAGAAAAGGTAGAAGCAATAGTAAACTCTTGCCAAACATGTAAACTCTCGAAGTATCAAAGACATCCTCCGAATCAAGAAATACAACCAACCCCTATTCCGACATATCCAGGCAAAATAATCCATATAGATTTATATTCCACCCAAAAACAAGTCCACACTACCCCACCATATACTTCATCTAGCAACGGCCAAATAGAAAGATTTCATTCCACATATACGGAAATAATGAGATGCTTGAAGTTAGAGCACCCCGAAATGGAATTTGAGGATTTAATATTTAAGGCTGTAGATGAATACAATAAAACAATCCACAGTACAACCAATAAAAAGCTAATAGAAGCATTTTTCCCAACAAATTTAATCCATACACCAGAAAAATTTGCACTCGAAAGGGAAAGGATTTCAGAAAACATCTTAAAGAAACAAAACAAAGACCTAGGGTACCATAACAAAACAAAAAAACCCGTAAAAACTTACGATCCAGGCGAAATCATCTACGTTAGGATTAATAAACGATTAGGTTCGAAACTAACGTCTAGATATAAAAAAGAAATAGTAGTCGAAGATCTTAATAATAAAGTTAAAAGCAGGTCAGGCAGGATAGTTCATAAAAACCACTTGATCACAGATTGCTTATGTTACCACTTTGCTGGGGTCACACAACCATATTAGACTACACTAAGTCAAGAGTGGTCATGTTGGAAACCGGGTTAGCCGCGCGCCAGAATGGAACCTTTAAAATCGTCCATGTCATCGAATTAGAAAAATATCAAATGGCCATATCCGTTTTAAAAGAAGTCGTCAGGAATTCGACAAACCTAAGTCCGTACCAGCCTTTTTTGGTACAGAATGAACTGAGGAGGCTTCAGCCGATGCAGTTTAGAAACAAAAGATCGCTTGATATACTCGGCACGGCATGGAAATGGTTAGCGGGCACACCTGATCATGAAGATCATATGATTGTGGTAAATAAGATCAATAAACAATTGGTAAACAATAATCGGCAGGTCGTAATTAATAATCTAAAAGAGAATAAGATAAATGATTTAATTAAGATAACCAATACTATATTAATTAGTGGTAAACCCGAATCTAATAATAAGTCAAAAGAAATTGAAATAACCAAATTTAAATTGAGTCTCCTAAGAGAAGAAATAACAAATATTATCTACGCAATAGATTGGGCCAAGGCCAATACAGTAAATTCACTAATATTATCCTCTGACGAAATAGATTTCATCGAAACAATTAAAGAAGAGAGTTTAACATTTGTAAACATTGAAGAATTAATAGAGTTTGCCGAGGTCAGTGTAATTTATGAGTAATTTATGAAATTTGTAAACAAATCCTAGCAATACCAATTAAATATCAAAAATTTATAGAAGAAATAGACTTTGAAAATATTATGAAATGTAACAAGAAATACTTCGGGTTAACCAATAAGAGTAAATGTAAAATTCATAATGGTAAGACAATTTGTAAACTGGAAGATCTGACTAATTTAGAAAACAGTAAGAGTATAGGAGCCTACTTGCAAAGAAGGAATCCCCAATGTAAGGTCATCAACAACCAGCATGTAAAATCTCATTCGGAAATAAGGCCCGGTACCTTGCTGCTGAATCAATTCCAAGGGGACATCAGCATCAATGGAGAAAACATCACCCTAGAAGGCACCTTTATAATCCAAGCGGAAAACGCGACAGTCATTATAAAAGACTCCTGGTATATTGTGAAGACACGCTTTGAAGCCGAGGTTCAACCGCCGCTGTTACAATTGCTATCAAATAAGCAGCAGAGAGGTGAAAAGCTATCGCTGGAAATGATCAAGGAGCTACACATTAATAATACTAATAATCTGGAGCGTATCCAAAGAAACAACTTGATTATGTCTTCATCAAACTGGATTATTCTAACCCTTCTAGCAGCTGCGACGATAAAATATTGCATCATCAAAAAATACTGCAGCCACGGAACAGGCAACCATGGTCACCCAATGGAAGTCTCAATCGGGCCTGTCCAATATGTTGTTGCGACCGAGGACGTCCGCACTTAAAGGCGGAGGAGTTAAGCACTTCTATTACAACTTATACCATAACATAGAAGCCATAAATCCAAGTCCGTCAACACATGCCCATTAACCGCATGCCCATTGGCCGACCCTATTTCATCATCACATGCAATACCCATTGGTCAACCCCACTCAATCGTCACATTCTCATTTGTCGCATGATCACCAATCCCAAGTACCAGTACGATCGCTAGGGTAAACAATAAGCCTGCACCCCACTTTCCCAGGCCCTAGAAGAATGGTGTCGGGTTCGGTTATTCTCACTTTATAAATTTCGGAAAAAAAAAAAATTTTTTATTTTTTTTTAAAAAAAAAAAATTTCCCCCCCAAAATAAAATTTTTTTTTTATTCCCCCCCCCCCCCCCCCCCCCCCGCCACCCCCTAAACCCAAAATTTATAAAAAAAAAAAAAAAAAAAAAAAAAATTTTTTTTTTTAAATTTTTTTTTTTAAATTATTTTATTTTAAAAACCCCCCACTAACTACCCAAAAATTTTAATTTTTTTTTTAAAAAAAAATTTTTTTTTTATTAAAAAAAAATTTTTTTTAAAAAAAAATTTTTTTTTTTTAAATTGGGAAAGGGTTTTTTTTTATTTAAAATAAATTTTATTTTTTTAAAAATATATTTATATATATTTTTTTTTAAATTAAATTTATTTATTATATTTTTTTTATTTTTTTTTCCACAAAAGAGTGAAAATTTTATATGCATATTCATTAATATATTTTTGGGGGGTTTTATTTAACGATATAATTATAGTCTAGGGGGTTTACATGAAAATACGACTTTATAGAGATTACACTATGTGAAATGACAATCGACGTTTGGCTCGGCTCGACTTTGGCGTCCGTCTATGACGCTTCGACTTTTCGCGCCCGACTTTGGCGCTCGACTTTAAGTGTCCGACTTTGACACACGACTTATAGCACCCGTCTCTGGTACTCGACTTTAAGTGTCCGACTTTGACACACGACTTATAGCACCCGTCTCTGGTACTCGACTTGACCTTGCATCCGACTATGACGCAAGACCTCAAAACACGTCCGTCTTGTTTGACGCGCAAAAACCATCTCTCTCGTCGTCATCTCTCATTCGTTTGTCATCCCTCTTGATCGTCTTTTCTTACACGCTCACGTTCTCTCTTGATCGTCGTCTCGTCTCTCGTGTACAGTGGGATTGATACACTTCGCAAATGCACATCCCACATTCGGCCATTCTGATTACGCATTCGACCCGAATGCTGGGTCATCTTCTTCATCGTCTCGGTTTGGGCTCCAGGGCTTCATGTACTCTGCACATGTGGACGTCACTTTAGGCCCTTCGCACTTGCCTACTTTTTCGACATCGTATGCGTTGTTGTGCTTCACCTTCTTAACTTGGTAGGGTCCAAAATATTTTGGTTTTAGTTTGAGACCACTGCCAAATTGCGTCCTCTTAATTGCGACCAGGTCGCCAACACTATAAGATCGAGCTTGCTTACGACGTAGGTTGTAGTACTTCTTGTTTTCGTCTTGGATCTTGGAGATGTGTGCCTTCGCCTTGGCACGGAGCTCGCATCTTTCGTCTGTAAATATTGCCTTCGTCTCTTGGTTGATAAGATCTCTCAGTTTATAATCATCGTTGGTCCTCATCTTTACACCAAGTACATAGTAACTCAAATGGAGAAGTGCCAATACTTCTGGTGTACGTCGAATTGATAGCCTGCTGAACTTTGCTAACATGTCGATACCACTTCGTCGGATCATCAACGCTCAACTTCGACAAAACAGGAATGATGATCGCATTTAAACGTTCGACTTGGCCGTTTACTCTCGGAAGTGCTGTAGTCGTCTTAACGTGTTTGATACCCTCGTTGTCGCAGTACTTCAAAAAATCTTGGGATGTAAAGGCGGAACCCCGATCTGAGATAATAAACGTAGGGTTGCCAAAAATCGTGCTTTGAATCGTCAGCTTCGTAATAACTTCATTGCTAGTCGTCGATTTGGTTGGGTATAACCAGCAGAACTTCGTAAATGCATCTATGACTGCCAGAATATGCTTATAGTCTTTGTGTGTAGACTCGAGAGGACCTAGAAAATCAATATGGTAAGTTAAAAGTGGAATATCATCTGAAGCTCTGAAGCTCTGAAGCGGATGCAACAAGCCTTCTTGCTTGCCAACTTTACGACTACTGATAATACAAGGAATACAGCATTCGATATATTTTTGGATTTTTTCCTCGATATGCGGTATAAAGTATTCTCTGCAAATCAAGTCTCTCGTCTTCTTTGCCCCGAAATGTCCTTTGTTATGTGCCTGACCAATAAATCTGCTTCTGCATCGCGTTTGGGACAACAATTAAATCAACGTCATTGACTAATATCGGGATATAGGATATCGGCTTTCAGAAAATAATCATCATAAGTTTTCGAATTGTCTTTCAGAACTTCTATGATGGCTCTTATTTTCTCATCTTGAGACTGTGCCTTCTTTATGCCAACGCTGATTCCATAGTCGTTAATTTGCATAATTGGATATCTGCTGAGGGCGTCGACATGTCTCATACGAGTACCTGAACGGTGTAAAACGTCAAAATTATTCTTGAAGAAAAAGTACCCAACGAGCTACCCTGGTACAAAGGCTCTTCTTCTCCAGCGTCTTTGTAAATGCGTCGCAATCCGTGATGAACTTAAAATGCATGCCCAAAAGATAAACTCTAAACTTTTCTAACGCAGCTGTGACTGCGAGAATCTCTAATTCGTAGCTGCTATATTTTCGCTGTGCGTCTGTGGTTTTTCGACTCAAGTAGTATACTGGATGGAGTTCACCGTCGTCTGGACATCTTTGTGGTAAAACTGCTCCAAAGCCTTCAATGGACGCATCAGTATGGACTTCAGATTCGTACGACTGGTTGTAGATACTTAAGACTGGATTTTCTGTTAGTAACTTCTTCAAGATCTGAACTTCATTTTCTTCTTCAGGGCCACAGACAAATTTTGGTGCATTCTTGGTCAATTCGGTCAGAGGCATGGCTATACACGCATAGTTTGGAATAAACTTTCTAAAATAACCCGTCAAACCTAAGAAACTTTGAACTTGCTTTACGGTTTGAGGCATTTTAAACTTTGCAACAGCCTCAATTTTATCTGGTGATGGATATATCTTCTTATTCTCGACAATGTGCCCCAAAAATTGAATTCTTTTCTTTAAAAAATGACACTTCTTCAGGTTTAACTCTAAACCATACTCTTCGCAGGTTACGATCACCTCTTTTAGATTCTTAACAGCTTCCTCCTCATCTCTGGCCAAAATGATAACATCGTCAACGTATGGCAGCGCAATGCCTCTCTTGGTTAAATGCCGAAATATTGCATTTACATGTCTTTGGAATACTCCAGGTGAATTAGTAAATCCAAACGGAACCCTCTTGAATTGGTACTGACCAAAGTGGGTCACAAACGACGTATACTTTCGACTAGATTCTGCAACTGCCACATGAAAGAATCCGTTCTTCAAATAAATCGTACTAAAAATCGTAGCGTCTTGCAAACGATCCAACTGATCCTCGATGAGCGGCAATGGATAATGGTCATACCTTGTTTATTTTACGAAAATCGACACATAGCCGGTAGGAATCTTCGACTTTCTCGTTCACGAATTCTGCTTCTTTAAATGCAAGTCTACGTTGTCGCGCAAATATCGGACTGTCATCGTTTAAAATTATTCGCATTTCTACATTGGTTGTCTTTATTGCTACCGGTTGGTAATTAGATATCAAATCGAATACATCTTTTTTAGCACTTGTATATATTAAGTTCATCTTCATTATTCGCGACATCAATTTTTAGAATTTTTATTTCATCACTTTCTTTTTCGAACTTTTCTACTCTTACACCATTTCGACTAAATATAATGTCAGCTTGCAAACATAATTCCTCGCCTATGATCATTTCGACATCTAACAATCTAATCGGAACTACATGAAAATCTAACACGAACGATTGGTCGTCAATCAAAATGGAATTCACAAAGTGTCCAATTGGTTTTATCTTATTTGATTCTCCGCCACCAAATCGTATTAGAAACCCGTCAAAGCTACTCAACTCGCGTTGTTTCAAACGTTTATACAAATCTTCGCGAATGATACAAAATTTACTTCCGGTGTCGAACAATGCTTTACACTCAATATTGTCAATTTTAATAACTTTACAGGTTATTTCTTCTTTAGACTTAAAACTTCTTGTGTTTGGTTCAAATTTACCGTTCATTTCTCTTTTATTACAATTTTTAGCTTTATGACCAAATTCATTACATTTGTAGCACTTTCTACCATTCTCTTTATCGTCACAATCTTTTGAGTAATGTCCTTTAGCTCCACAGTTGTAACACACAACATTGTCTTTACTATTAGTTTTCATCATTTTGTTTTTCACTCTTGCACTGTTCTCATCGTTTTTGTATTTACCATTGCCTTTCTTACTTTCTTTTTCACTCATTATTTTATACTGCTTTAATTTATCTTTAAAATCGACTTATTCTCACTTTTTTCATCAATGCCGTCAATTAAATATTCTATTAATGAATCGTCTTTAATTTGTCCACGTGAAGCTACATCTTTCACTCTGTAAAAATACTCATAAAACAATGAGTGCGTTTTTACGCTTCATTTTCATCAGCTGCTCATGTATGTCTTTACTACTCACGCACGATTTGAATTCACTCAAAAGTGCTTTTTCGAGAGAGTTCCATGAATTTATTCCTCTCTCACTCAAGACAAACAGTTTCGCGATACCCTTTAACGCCTTCTTCGCGAACAGAAACTTCTGGAAATCGTTCCAACACATCAACGTTGCTTGCTCATTGAATTCGTTAATCCAAACTTCTACTGCAATAGTGTTAGTGCCGTCAAAAATACGAATGTTCTCTTCTAAGAATCATGATCTGTCTCGTCATCTACTTCGTCGTCTAATTCGTCTTCGTCTTGTGATGCCAACAAATTGTTCAGCTTCAAATTCGTGAAAATATGCAATGCAAGGTCGTCGACCCTGTACTTGATTCCCAATACATTGCAAATCGAAACCAGATCACCGTTCGTCAAATTTCGTCGTACATATTCCGCTTTTTCTTTGTATTTTGCGTTCGCTTCCATTCCTCGAATTCTTTTGCGGTTATTTCTATCTTCCTCGCTCTCATAGATAAATTTATGCAATGCTCTGATATTGTCTACTTTACCCGTTTTCAGAGTACCACTTATTAAATCATTTAGACACGACATAGTTAAGGTTTTAATTTCACCACTAGCAGAGCAGGACCGACTTAGTACGACACGATTGTTAAAGAAAAAAAATTCACTTTCTTTTTTTTTTTTTCCCCTTCCTCCCCCCCCCCGCAAGAACGCACAAAAAATGTATGTGGGGTGTTCTTTTGTATCCCGCACTCTTTATGTGGGGTTTTATTTAACGATATAATTATAGTCTAGTGGGTTTACATGAAAATACGAATTTATAGAGATTACACTATGTGAAATGACAATCGACGTTTGGCTCGGCTCGACTTTGTGTCCGACTTTGACACACGACTTATAGCACCCGTCTCTGGTACTCGACTTTAAGTGTCCGACTTTGACACACGACTTATAGCACCCGTCTCTGGTACTCGACTTGACCTTGCATCCGACTATGACGCAAGACCTCAAAACACGTCCGTCTTGTTTGACGCGCAAAAACCATCTCTCTCGTCGTCATCTCTCATTCGTTTGTCATCCCTCTTGATCGTCTTTTCTTACACGCTCACGTTCTCTCTTGATCGTCGTCTCGTCTCTCGTGTACAGTGGGATTGATACACTTCGCAAATGCACATTCCACATTCGGCCATTCTGATTACGCATTCGACCCGAATGCTGGGTAATCTTCTTCATCGTCTCGGTTTGGGCTCCAGGGCTTCATGTACTCTGCACATGTGGACGTCACTTTGGGCCCTTCGCACTTGCCTACTTTTTTCGACATCGTATGCGTTGTTGTGCTTCACCTTCTTAACTTGTTAGGGTCCAAAATATTTTGGTTTTAGTTTGAGACCACTGCCAAATTGCGTCCTCTTAATTGCGACCAGGTCGCCAACAGTATAAGATCGAGCTTGCTTACGACGTAGGTTGTAGTACTTCTTGTTTTCGTCTTGGATCTTGGAGATGTGTGCCTTCGCCTTGGCACGGAGCTCGCATCTTTCGTCTGTAAATATTGCCCTCGTCTCTTGGTTGATAAGATCTCTCAGTTTATAATCATCGTTGGTCCTCATCTTTACACCAGTTAGTAACTCAAATGGAGAAGTGCCAATACTTCTGGTGTACGTCGAATTGATAGCCTGCTGAACTTTGCTAACATGTCGATACCACTTCGTCGGATCATCAACGCTCAACTTCGACAAAACAGGAATGATGATCGCATTTAAACGTTCGACTTGGCCGTTTACTCTCGGAAGGAAGTGCTGTAGTCGTCTTAACGTGTTTGATACCCTCGTTGTCGCAGTACTTCAGAAAATCTTGGGATGTAAAAGGCGGAACCCCGATCTGAGATAATAAACGTAGGTGTTTAAGAATAAACATCGTGTTCATCTGAGCTGGCTTCACCAAATCAGATTGACCAAAGAAATATACAAATAAACATAAACATAAGTAAGTCATAAAATTCATATGACAATTATTGCTTAATACCAAACAAAACATGCATCCACATTCTGTGGAAAACACTTAAGACTATAACAGCGGCGCGGTATCAAGTAACCAGCGCTGAGCATGAAATATAAACAATTTTCATCCCCAGAAAACGTGGGGCATTAGAATAAGCAATTTTAAGAACAATTGTCGCTTCTTAGAGTTTAAGAGTTTTTAAATAAAATCAGTTCATATTTTGAATTCAACGAATGAAGACTGGGTTATTTTCTCTGCTCTCCGGGAATCCCTATTCATTTTGGTCCTTCGAGAAAAAGGAACTCTGTAGTTTTCCCCCACCAGTGGTAAGAGACTCAGAGTGTGAATCAGCTCCTTGAAGTCTGATCTTATGCAAGTGTAAATGCTAAGATCAGCTAAAGGTAGCAAAAATAAATTTACTCTTGTTTTCCCCCACCCGTGGTAAGAGACAGAGTATAATATAAAAAGCAAAATATTGCTTAATAATTAAAAAGTGCGTTGTCCGATTTTAAAGACAGCTTGGCTAGTGGAGCAACTGTAGTAATATCGGCGGCGGGAGTTTTTGTGTGTGGCGTATTCGAAGCCCTAATATCGAAAAAAAAAAAGTTAAAGTTAAAAGTGCATATGTAGTTGCAAGTCAGCAACTACAAAAAACAGCAGAGCAACAAGATAGTTGCAGAGAAGAGGTGGCTAATAGGAGAAAATCTGGTGCGATGACCGGCACCGGTACCGCCTGAGCCCATAGGCCCTGGACACAGAAAAAAAACACACCGGGGAAGACGGGTCCTAAGGACTGCCCTGGACCATTTGACTCACCTTATTGCGAATACGCCTGTGCGAAGTCCAGCACCGGCACCGTCTAGCGCGACAAGCTAGACCCCGGAACAGAGAGATCGGAGAAAGCAGCATCGGCGCCCCAACAGCCTGTGCGAAGACCAGCACCGGCAACTTGAAAGCTGTTCAACGTCTGGACCGATAGCGCTACAAAGAGCGCCCAACAAAATAAACAACTATGCGCTGCGTCGCACATTTTTTTTAATGCACTGCGATGCATATTTTTTTTCATATTTCTAACAAACTATGTACAATTGTGCGGCAATAAAAGCTGTCCGATTAGAGTGTGGCCTGAAAACCATACGCAAAAATAGGTAGGGATATATGAAAAAAAAAAAAAACAAAAAACAAAAAAAAAAAAACATTTAAAAACCAATATAAAAAAAAAAAAAATTAAAAAAAAAGAATAAATTTTCACACATATATACATACATCCACTATATAAAATGTTCAGTAATAAGACTGCTAAATTGTTAGAGAAGCAGGTAGAGTTGCATACCAGGTTAAGGCAGTTGGAAGGACTGAATCCCAGAGACATTACTAGCAAGGTGGATTGAAAAAAGAAAAGTTGTTTTTTGGCGTTTTATGCTTAACATATTAAAATTTCTTGCGGGGGGGGTTTCTTTTATTTATTATTACAGGAAAAAAGTACATGAAGAGGTTTTAACGATAGTTGCCAAAATAATAGCTACAGGAGAGTCAGAGAAACCAGGCAATAGTAAGTCGGCGTTAGTTGAAACAGAAGCAAATATGTCAGAAATGTTTGAGGATAGCAAAGGAGAGTCGCGCGGGAATGCGACCTCCAGTAATGAAAACGCTAATGTTAGCCAGGAAAAAGTTCAAGGAAAGGTCCGTCAGCTCCAGCAATATTTGGAAATGGTCAGCAAAGATTTACGTATGATAGACAATAGAACAGGCGAAATGTATTGTAACGTGTTTTGCCTTTGTGGAACAAAATAACGCCACCCGTGGCCGAGCGGTTGGTTTACGGTTGGGCGTTCGATCTCCGCCCCCCATATATTTTGCCGGAATCCCAAAAAAAACAGAGACGATTAGTTTCTTTCGTTTATTCAATTTCTTGGCGGGAGCGAAAAACTTTCAAGCCCTTCTTCTCTCTCTCCCTCTCTTCATCTTCCTATCGTTAAGTTGGCCGCGCTAGCTCCAAAAAAAACTATCCCTCCCTGTGGCGCCGTTTTTAGTGTGCCCAGCCGTAGAAAATGGGACCGCTACTTAATGGAGACAGTTTGCCTACTATCCGAGTTGCCACCCAGGCCGTCTACGTTACATTACCCCCCTCCTTAGACTCGAGGCTCCTGCCCGAGTACCAAGTCGTTGCGAGGATCGGGACGGTAAACAGCCAAACGGTTCACATGCACGGTTCTGGTAACTCTTTTTCCAGGGGGTCGAATTTCGTAGACAAGATCCGAAATCCGACGTACTATTGTAGCGGGCCCAATCCAATCGGATTGTAGCTTTGGGCAACGGCCTACTCTTCGGCTTGGAGAATAGAGCCATACTTCGTCGCCAGGACGGAATTCCTGAGGGTGCGATCGTAGGTCGTAGCGGGTTTTGTTAGTCTGGGCAGCCGTTAGCAGTTGGCGGCGAGCGTTCGCATTTACCACCCGCAGTTGATTTTGCAGCTTAGCCAAGAATTCCGGGACTTCCGTAGGGACAGGAGCTGGTGTTCCAAATAGTAAATCGTTGGGCAGCCTAAGTTCTCTTCCAAACGTTAGCATTGCGGGCGAATAACCGGAGCTTTCATGAACCGCTGACCTGTAGGCCAATAACGCCATGGGCAGCAGTTCATCCCAATCATGCTGGCTAGTCGATACAAACTTTGCCAGGTAATCTAGCAACGTGCGATTGAAGCGTTCCACCATGCCGTCTGACTGTGGATGCAGCGGCGTGGTACGTGTCTTTTCAACAGTCATCAGCCGCATACAGGCCTGGAATACCCCCGCTTCGAAGTTGCGTCCTTGATCAGAGTGTAAGACGAATGGAACGCCGAATCGACAGAAGACTTCTTGTACCAATGCTCGAGCTACAGTTTCGGCTGTCTGGTCCGGTACGGCTGCACATTCCGGCCACTTGGTAAAATAATCCATAACGACCGCGACGTAGCGGTTCCCACGAGGCGTAGTTGGTAGAGGGCCTAGAATGTCAATCGCTAGACGATCGAAAGGAGCTCCCATTAGGCTTGGTTGCAGGCGACCGACGGTTCTTCGAGGTGGTCCTTTGCGTGCGTTGCAGATGGTGCAGCGTGCGCACCAGAGGGTTATATCGGCACTTTGGCCGATCCAGTAAAATCGTTTCTTCGCTTTAGCTAAAGTCTTTTTAGCACTAAAGTGACCTCCAGATGGAGAGTCGTGCACGCCTCGAATGGCAGTATCTACCAGTGAGCGAGGCACAAGGGCTACTGGTATATTCTCCGAGTTTTTTATGGTAATCACTCCAATTTCATCCAAGGCTAATCGGTCGTAGAGATGCCACAAAGCTCTAATTTCTGGGCTCTCGCCCCACAATGTAGTTTTAGGCGGGCGTTCGGACTTGTTCATCCAATCGCGCACCTTACCGAGGGCCTCGTCGGCCTCTTGCTCCTTACACAGGTCGGGTAACAGGACTTGGGTAAACAACACGGCCACTCCATTTTTCCGTTCGACTCTTTCGCATGTGGGACAGTCGCTACAAGGTCGGCGAGAGAGACTGTCAGCGTTACCATGTTGTGTACCACTTCGATGCTGAATCTGCATGTCGTACTGTTGCAGACGTTCTATCCAACGTGCCATCTGCCCTTCTGGTTCTTTGAAGTTGTACAGCCACTGTAAAGATGCATGGTCGGTCCGTACGAGAAACGGACGGCCATACAAATAATGATGAAAGTGTTTAGTGGCACGGACTACGGCGAGGAGCTCTCGACGTGTTACACAATAGTTACGTTCTACTGGTTGGAAACATTTACTATAATACTCGATTACTCGTTCTTGTCCATCTTGTAGTTGATGGAGCGCCGCTCCCGCCCCAGAATTCGAAGCGTCCGTGTCTAGAATAAAAGGACCGGTGTCATTAGGAAAAGCCAAGACGGGGGCTGTCGTTAGGCACTGCTTCAAGGTGTCAAAGGAGTGACTGCAGTGAGTGTCCCATTCAAAGCGTCGAAGTTTCTCAGTCAGCTGGTGGAGCGGTCGAGCGATAGTAGCGAAGTTGGGGATAAACTTGCGGTAGTACGAGCAAAGCCCCAAAAAGGATCGCACTTCCTTGGTATTTCGAGGTGTAGGCCAGCTCAGCACTTTATCAATCTTGTTGGGGCACGCCTGTAATCCATCACGACTCACGATATGGCCTAGGTAACTAACTTGTTTCTTAAAAAAGCTGCACTTTTTCGGACTAAGTTTAAGACCAGCCCCTGATAGTCGTTTAAACACGTCCTGCAAGTGTGTGAGGTGATCCTCGGTTGTGCGAGAGTAAACAATCACGTCATCGAGATAGACTAGCGCGAACTTCCACATCACCCCAGACAGAAGATTGTCCATCAAACGTTCGAATGTGGCGGGGGCGTTGCAAAGCCCAAATGGCATCACATTGAACTCGAAAAGTCCAGCATCGCAAGCGAAAGCTGTTTTTGGTCGGGAGGGTTCGTCCATCCGCACCTGCCAGTATCCGCTTTGTAAGTCCATCGTCGAAAACCACTGGGAGCCGTACAACGTTGATAGGATGTCGTCCATTTTGGGCAGCGGATATGAGTCCTTGACGGTTATCTCATTTAGGCGCCTATAATCCACACAAAATCGTGTCGCTCCATCCTTCTTCTTGACTAGCACCACCGGCGACGACCACGGACTGACGGACGGGCGAATTATGCCTCTGTTCTCCATGTCAGCAACCAGTTGGTGCACCTCAGCTTTGCGCGCCAGGGGTATTCTTCGGGCCATCTGTTTAATAGGGCGTGCCGGCCCCGTATCGATGTGGTGAGAGGCTAAGTTGGTTTGACCAGTCTCGTCATCGTTTCGGGCAAAAATATGCCGATAGCGATTCAATAGTTCTTTTAGCATTAGTTGTTTTGTAGGCGGCAGGTCCACTCCCCCGAATCGGTCCCAATCGACAGAATCTGAGCTCGCATCTTCGTATCTGTCGGGTAATACCACTTCTACGGTTTCTAAGTCGCCCAAAACTAGTGTGGGTGGCAGCGTTCTCTCGTGTGCGCTTAGATTCGATATCCTGGCAGAGAATTGGCCAGCCACTGGTTGGACGACGCCGGTGCTCAGGACGATATCGTCCGGCAGCTCTGTGTAACAGTCTTCCTTCAGTAGGCTTGGTAACGCCGGCTTAGTCGTCGCACATTGCAATCTGACATGCGTGTCGGAGCGTGGCGCCAAACAGATGGGAGTCATCAAGTATATCGGATTTCGTGGCGCTTCGGAGGCGCGGAACAAGGGCATGGTACCCCAGTGGAATCTTAGGTGCATCTTATCAAAGTCGATTACAACCTTGTGTTCTAGCCAAAAATCAGTACCCAGCAGTGTAGGCGTAGAATCATTCACCAGGACAAATCGATGAGTCAGGGGCTTGCGCAGCACTTGCAACTCTACCATCGTTTCTTCAGTGGAGGTGAGCGTTGATGACGCCATACCATACATGGTTACCTGGCATGGTGAGGTTCGTATTGGCTGACGCACATCTCGCCAATTCAACACCGAGACTGCCGCGCCGGTATCCACCACTATTGGCAATGGCCTCTGCTGAAAGAAAACAATACAATGTAAGCTGTCCTTAGCATTTGGTACAGGCGAATACGTAGCTTGGATAGGATTCCCCGTCCCACGTCGGCCATTTAAGATGGTAGCATCTTTCCTGTTTACTTCGGTAGGGCATTTAGCGCATATATTTGTTGGGACGGCGGCCAAAGGTTCACGAAACAATCGCGCCAATACGGTTTCTTCGTTCAAGCCAGAGTTCTCGCTTCCAACCGCGGGCTCTGTCCATAGTGACTCGTGCAACGGCGTGGTTGGATGCCTGCTGCTCAGGTCGGTGGATGGCTCCAAAATGGTAGGAACGGAATGCTCAAATATGGCAGACCGCTCAACTCCATTAACGGTGGAAACTTTAGAATGGCGAACGTTCCTGGTACTGGTGGCTAAATTTCGGGTATCCGGACGGACGATAGGGGCCAGACTATTTTCCCCAGCCGGTTCCGCGCTTTCACCCTCATCTAGCGTCTCCGTTCGTGATGCCTGGGGGCTCGGCGTTAGTGGGCGACTGATGCGTTCGTCACTGAATTGCGCCTGAGGGCCACCGGTACATTCACTGGTGTTGGATTTAGAATAGCTGTATCGTTGGGTTGGGGCGTTATCTACTATTGCCAATGTTCGCCCCGCTACATTGGCATGCTGCTGTTTTCCGAATGGTGACTTGTTGTTAGCGGTGCCTCTTTCGTGGGCTGGCTGCGACCTCGTCTTCGTCGGCGACGTCTTGGTGTATGGATGTCTCCACTCTCGACCACCTGACTGTGCAGAACCGGTTTACCGTGCGTGCGTCCAAACTGGGCTTGTACTCGCATCGCTACGTCCAATGCCTCTTGTAGCTGAGTCGGTCGACTAGAAATTACTAATCCCTGTAGCGGAGTTTCGCGCATACCGTCAATAAATTGTTGCACCAGAATCTGGTCATACATATGTCCGGGCATTCCACTAAAAGCGCATTGGGCCAAGCGCTCCAATTCCAATGCGAAATCGGGCAAGGACTCCCTGGGTCCTTGTATCCGATGGCGCAACAGTTGATAGCTCGACCGGCAGTCTAACATGAATCGTTGACGCATGGCAGCACACAGTGCTGAGTAGGTAAGTGTAGGTTGTGTAGGCAAGGTGCCATAAAATGTTGAGGCGCGACCGCGCAGATTCAACACCACTGCCAAACATTTCTCATCCTCTGCCCACTGATAGTAATTCGCCACCTTGTCTACCAGTCGCTCAAATTCGCCCCAAGATCCAGTTCCATCAAACAACGGCAACAAACCAGGATTAAATTGTGGCACGGGGGGTGATCGCGCCCACGCCGATCCGTAGGTGGTGGAAGCGGCCCGTGGCAGCGCGTCCTGCCTTGGTTGAGGTAACCCATCCCACGTGGTGTGTTCCGGCGGCGAAACGGGCCCTGGCACCGCTGTGGGCTGTGCGTTTATAAAGGACCGCTGTAAGGCCTCGCACATTCGGTCGATCTTTTTAGTCACCGCCTCCACTGATTGTGCTATAGCAATAATAGAACTGCCGCTGTCCTCCTCCATTCTACTGTTCCGAGCCTGCGCCGATTTCTTAGGCATTTTACACGTGGTGAGGTTCTTCGCAGTAACCGAACATAACCCCACACCTGACACCAATGTAACGTGTTTTGCCTTTGTGGAACAAAATAACGCCACCCGTGGCCGAGCGGTTGGTTTACGGTTGGGCGTTCGATCGTCAGGCCTCAGATAATTCGGCAGAATCGCAAAGAAAACAGAGACGATTAGTTTCTTTCGTTTATTCAATTTCTTGGCGGGAGCGAAAAACTTTCAAGCCCTTCTTCTCTCTCTCCCTCTCTTCATCTTCCTATCGTTAAGTTGGCCGCGCTAGCTCCAAAAAAAACTATCCCTCCCTGTGGCGCCGTTTTTAGTGTGCCCAGCCGTAGAAAATGGGACCGCTACTTAATGGAGACAGTTTGCCTACTATCCGAGTTGCCACCCAGGCCGTCTACGTTACAGTATATTAAAAAAATAGAGTTCTTGTTCAAGAAAATACAGATGTCCCAAGCTTATACAAATGAACTTATATGTAATGAAACGTTTAAAGAAGTCATAGAAGAATTGGAGTTCGACGTTCAGAATACGTTGTCAGCATTAGAAGAGAAAATAAATGATCAGAAAAATTTGAAAGATGAGAATGTAACCGTGAAAGGCGAATTACCGGTGTTGCCGAAAATACAGGTACCCACATTTTCTGGAGAACCTAGAGAATGGGACCTGTTTGTAGAACTATTTGCGGAACTGATTGAAAAAAGAGAGGATTTAAGTCTTGCTCTTAAGTTCAATTATTTAAAATCCGCGTTAAAGGGCGAAGCAAAGAGCATGGTAGCCCATCTATTGTCAGGATCAACTGATAACTATAGTGCCGCTTGGGAATTGTTGACCAAGCGGTATCAAAATAATCGGAGGGTATTTTCCGAACAATTAAGTCGGATCGTTGATTTACCGATGATCAACAATGAATCCGCAAAAAGTGTTAAAGAAGTGATTGACATAGTTAATGAGTCAGTTTACTTAATTAAAATAAAAGCAAATTTGTCCGATGAAGTTGAAGTCATATTCGCACAACTCCTACTAAGGAAATTTGACAGAGAGGCTCTACAATTATATGAGAGTCAAATTAGAAAAACAAGACAAATTCAAATGCTATCTGATGTCATGGAATACTTGGAGCAAAGATATTGCTCGCTAAGTGCCATAAGCAAAGAAGAGAAAAAACCGCTAAAAACTGTGTTAAATTATGCGGAAGTCGAAAATAAATGTCCGATTTGCAAAATTGCCGGGCACAAAGCGTATAAGTGCTATATGTTTAAAGGGTTGACACCTACTGAAAGGTATGAAACAGCCAAAAAAGTGCAGCTTTGCATAAGATGCTTGAACCATTCAAGCAATAAGGTGTGCACTAATGAAATGGTCTGTTCATTGTGTAGTAAGGAACACCATACCTTACTCCATTTTGAAGAAAAACAGGAGAGAGCTAATACTTGTGTAACCGCACAACCAACACTGTTGGCCACAGCTTTAATACAAGTAAAAAATATAAATGGAGGATATAAGACTCTAAGAGCCCTTATTGATTGTGGTTCACAGAGCACCATTTTGTCTGAAGAGGCAGCTCAAATATTAAAACTACCAAAAATTAAACAATATACAGAAATAAGTGGCGTGTCCTCAATAAAATCTAATAAATCAAAATATAAGGTAAAAATAGATGTAAAGACGCGAAATCCTTGGAAAGGACATCTAAAGGTTGAGGCAATTGTGTTGCCAAAATTAATGAAAGCTCTTCCATTAAAAATAGCAAACGTGGATATGTCAAAATGGCAAACTTACGTTCTAGCTGATCCTACCTTTAATAAACCTGGTAGGATTGATATAATAATGGGAGTTAACGTATATACCCAAATCTTAAAAGGGGGAATTACAAAGATTGATGGCCTGCTAGGCCAAAATACTCAATTTGGTTGGATCGTCTCGGGATGCACCAAATCCAATCAGAATAAATCTGTAGTGGCAACAACAATAGATGTCACATGTTTTGAACAAAGTTGGGAGAAAAAGAAAGATAAATTTCAAAATAAAAACAACACAATTCCAAAGAAATACAACAGCAAAACTCAAAAAAATAAATTTATGGCCCCCGGCAGGACCTCACATTGGAGGTAAAGTGAAAATTGGAAAAGAAAAAGTATATATCCCAGAGCCAGTAAAAAATGAGAATATTCAGAAGGCAATGTTTCAATTAGATAATGATTATTTAAAAAATAATATCAAAATAGATTCCGGTAACAAATTGTTCGAAACTGTAGTACAAAAAAGGCAGATCTGGCAAAATAATTATAAAAGGCCAAAATTTAATGGTAACCGGAATAACCAATCAAATTTTAGCAATCAGCGATATTTAAAAATTGTGGAGCGATCACATTGGAACAAGTCAAAAAATAAAGATAGTTATTTTATAAATTCTCCACCGTATAAAAAGGCTAGAAGTCAGCACAGTAATACACATCAGAAGTGGGTAGATATCCCAAAACAGAAATTGTTAGGTAATATGCCAAATATTATAAAAACCAGTAGAAGCCAACATAGTAATACATATGGGAGAATTGGTAAGAATAAGAAGTCAGTTACAATCAGTAAAGGAACATCAGATTGACTAGGTTCAACGTCTATCATGCTTCTTTAACAATAGTTTTCTTACTAATGATAATAATTTTAATAATTTGGATATGACAACTAACTATAAAGATAAAGTCCAAAACGCCGCATTTGGCGGCCCTTTGCAGAATGTTTAAGAATAAACATCGTGTTCATCTGAGCTGGCTTCACCAAATCAGATTGACCAAAGAAATATACAAATAAACATAAACAAAAGTAAGTCATAAAATTCATATGACAATTATTGCTTAATACCAAACAAAACATGCATCCACATTCTGTGGAAAACACTTAAGACTATAACAGCGGCGCGGTATCAAGTAACCAGCGCTGAGCATGAAATATAAACAATTTTCAACCCCAGAAAACGTGGGGCATTAGAATAAGCAATTTTAAGAACAATTGTCGCTTCTTAGAGTTTAAGAGTTTTTAAATAAAATCAGTTCATATTTTGAATTCAACGAATGAAGACTGGGTTATTTTCTCTGCTCTCCGGGAATCCCTATTCAGTAGGGTTGCCAAAAATCGTGCTTTGAATCGTCAGCTTCGTAATAACTTCATTGCTAGTCGTCGATTTGGTTGGGTATAACCAGCAGAACTTCGTAAATGCATCTATGACTGCCAGAATATGCTTATAGTCTTTGTGTGTAGACTCAAGAGGACCTAGAAAATCAATATGGTAAGTTAAAAGTGGAATATCATCTTTCTGAAGCGGATGCAACAAGCCTTCTTGCTTGCCAACTTTACGGCTACTGATAATACAAGGAATACAGCATTCGATATATTTTTGGATTTTTTCCTCGATATGCGGTATAAAGTATTCTCTGCAAATCAAGTCTCTCGTCTTCTTTGCCCCGAAATGTCCTTTGTTATGTGCCTGACCAATAATCTGCTTCTGCATCGCGTTTGGGACAACAATTAATTCAACGTCATTGACTAATATCGGGATATAGGATATCGGCTTTCAGAAAATAATCATCATAAGTTTTCGAATTGTCTTTCAGAACTTCTATGATGGCTCTTATTTTCTCATCTTGTGACTGTGCCTTCTTTATGCCATAGTCGTTAATTTGCATAATTGGATATCTGCTGAGGGCGTCGACATGTCTCATACGAGTACCTGAACGGTGTAAAACGTCAAAATCGTATTCTTGAAGAAAAAGTACCCAACGAGCTACCCTGGTACAAAGGCTCTTCTTCTCCAGCGTCTTTGTAAATGCGTCGCAATCCGTGATGAACTTAAAATGCATGCCCAAAAGATAAACTCTAAACTTTTTCTAACGCAGCTGTGACTGCGAGAATCTCTAATTCGTAGCTGCTATATTTTCGCTGTGCGTCTGTGGTTTTTCGACTCATGTAGTATACGGGATGGAGTTCACCGTCGTCTGGACATCTTTGTAGTAAAACTGCTCCAAAGACTTCAATGGACGCATCAGTATGGACTTCAGATTCGTACGACTGGTTGTAGATACTTAAGACTGGATTTTCTGTTAGTAACTTCTTCAAGATCTGAACTGCATTTTCTTCTTCAGGGCCACAGACAAATTTTGGTGCATTCTTGGTCAATTCGGTCAGAGGCTTGGCTATACACGCATAGTTTGGAATAAACTTTCTAAAATAACCCGTCAAACCTAAGAAACTTCGAACTTGCTTTACGGTTTGAGGCATTTTAAACTTTGCAACAGCCTCAATTTTATCTGGTGATGGATATATCTTCTTATTCTCGACAATGTGCCCCAAAAATTGTATTCTTTTCTTTAAAAAATGACACTTCTTCAGGTTTAACTCTAAACCATACTCTTCGCAGGTTACGATCACCTCTTTTAGATTCTTAACAGCTTCCTCCTCATCTCTGGCCAAAATGATAACATCGTCAACGTATGGCAGCGCAATGCCTCTCTTGGTTAAATGCCGAAATATTGCATTTACATGTCTTTGGAATACTCCAGGTGAATTAGTAAATCCAAACGGAACCCTCTTGAATTGGTACTGACCAAAGTGGGTCACAAACGACGTATACTTTCGACTAGATTCTGCAACTGCTACATGAAAGAATCCGTTCTTCAAATAAATCGTACTAAAAATCGTAGCGTCTTGCAAACGATCCAACTGATCCTCGATGAGCGGCAATGGATAATGGTCATACCTTGTTTATTTTACGAAAATCGACACATAGCCGGTAGGAATCGTCATGCTTCTTCACAAGTTCCACGGGACTTGTGTATTCGGACGTTGATTCTTCAATTATGCCTTCAGCCAACCATTCTTCGACTTTCTCGTTCACGAATTCTGCTTCTTTAAATGCAAGTCTACGGGGTCGCGCAAATATCGGACTGTCATCGTTTAAAATTATTCTCATTTCTACATTGGTTGTCTTTATTGCTACCGGTTGGTAATTAGATATCAAATCGAATACCTCTTTTTTAGCACTTGTACTTGCACTTTCGTCTATATTAAGTTCATCTTCATTATTCGCGACATCAATTTTTAGAATTTTTATTTCATCACTTTCTTTTTCGAACTTTTCTACTCTTACACCATTTCGACTAAATATAATGTCAGCTTGCAAACATAATTCCTCGCCTATGATCATTTCGACATATAACAATCTAATCGGAACTACATGAAAATCTAACACGAACGATTGGTCGTCAATCAAAATGGAATTCACAAAGTGTCCAATTGGTTTTATCTTATTTGATTCTCCGCCACCAAATCCTATTAGAAACCCGTCAAAGCTACTCAACTCGCGTTGTTTCAAACGTTTATACAAATCTTCGCGAATGTTACAAAATTTACTTCCGGTGTCGAACAATGCTTTACACTCAATATTGTCAATTTTAATAACTTTACAGGTTATTTCTTCTTTAGACTTAAAACTTCTTGTGTTTGGTTCAAATTTACCGTTCATTTCTCTTTTATTACAATTTTTAGCTTTATGACCAAATTCATTACATTTGTAGCACTTTCTACCTTTCTCTTTATCGTCACAATCTTTTGAGTAATGTCCTTTAGCTCCACAGTTGTAACACACAACATTGTCTTTACTATTAGTTTTCATCATTTTGTTTTTCACTCTTGCACTGTTCTCATCGTTTTTGTATTTACCATTGCCTTTCTTACTTTCTTTTCACTCATTATTTTATACTGCTTTAATTTATCTTTAAAATCGACTTATTCTCACTTTTTTCATCAATGCCGTCAATTAAATATTCTATTAATGAATCGTCTTTAATTTGTCCACGTGAAGCTACATCTTTCACTCTGTAAAAATACTCATAAAACAATGAGTGCGTTTTTACGCTTCATTTTCATCAGCTGCTCATGTATGTCTTTACTACTCACGCACGATTTGAATTCACTCAAAAGTGCTTTTTCGAGAGAGTTCCATGAATTTATTCCTCTCTCACTCAAGACAAACAGTTTCGCGATACCCTTTAACGCCTTCTCCGCGAACAGAAACTTCTGGAAATCGTTCCAACACATCAACGTTGCTTGCTCATTGAATTCGTTAATCCAAACTTCTACTGCAATAGTGTTAGTGCCGTCAAAAATACGAATGTTCTCTTCTAAGTCGCGAAAACTAATGGCAAAACGCGGCGTCATCATTCTATCTCTCTCTTCGTTTATTCTTCTGTACTCATCGTTGTTGTTCTCGCTTGCTCTCTCGTGCGGTATGTTCCTCAAATTATTCTCTGTTGCTACGTTCCTCTCTTTAGCTACAGAATCATGATCTGTCTCGTCATCTACTTCGTCGTCTAATTCGTCTTCGTCTTGTGATGCCAACAAATTGTTCAGCTTCAAATTCGTGAAAATATGCAATGCAAGGTCGTCGACACTGTACTTGATTCCCAATACATTGCAAATCGAAACCAGATCACCGTTCGTCAAATTTCGTCGTACATATTCCGCTTTTTCTTTGTATTTTGCGTTCGCTTCAATTCTGGAATTCTTTTGCGGTTATTTCTATCTCCCTCGCTCTCATAGATAAATTTATGCAATGCTCTGATATTGTCTACTTTACCCGTTTTCAGAGTACCACTTATTAAGACACGACATAGTTAAGGTTTTAATTTCACCACTAGCAGAGCAGGACCGACTTAGTACGACACGATTGTTAAAGAAAAAAAATTCACTTTCTTTTTTTTTTTTTTCACTCTTCAACCGCAAGAACGCACAAAAAATGTATGTGGGGTGTTCTTTTGTATCCCGCACTCTTTATGTGGGGTTTTATTTAACGATATAATTATAGTCTAGGGGGTTTACATGAAAATACGACTTTATAGAGATTTCACTATGTGAAATGACAATCGACGTTTGGCTCGGCTCGACTTGGCGTCCGTCTATGACGCTTCGACTTCTCGCGCCCGACTTTGGCGCTCGACTTTGTGTCCGACTTTGACACACGACTTATAGCACCCGTCTCTGGTACTCGACTTTAAGTGTCCGACTTTGACACACGACTTATAGCACCCGTCTCTGGTACTCGACTTGACCTTGCATCCGACTATGACGCAAGACCTCAAAACACGTCCGTCTTGTTTGACGCGCAAAAACCATCTCTCTCGTCGTCATCTCTCATTCGTTTGTCATCCCTCTTGATCGTCTTTTCTTACACGCTCACGTTCTCTCTTGATCGTCGTCTCGTCTCTCGTGTACAGTGGGATTGATACACTTCGCAAATGCACATTCCACATTCGGCCATTCTGATTACGCATTCGACCCGAATGCTGGGTAATCTTCTTCATCGTCTCGGTTTGGGCTCCAGGGCTTCATGTACTCTGCACATGTGGACGTCACTTTAGGCCCTTCGCACTTGCCTACTTTTTCGACATCGTATGCGTTGTTGTGCTTCACCTTCTTAACTTGTTAGGGTCCAAAATATTTTGGTTTTAGTTTGAGACCACTGCCAAATTGCGTCCTCTTAATTGCGACCAGGTCGCCAACAGTATAAGATCGAGCTTGCTTACGACGTAGGTTGTAGAACTTCTTGTTTTCGTCTTGGATCTTGGAGATGTGTGCCTTCGCCTTGGCACGGAGCTCGCATCTTTCGTCTGTAAATATTGCCCTCGTCTCTTGGTTGATAAGATCTCTCAGTTTATAATCATCGTTGGTCCTCATCTTTACACCAGTTAGTAACTCAAATGGAGAAGTGCCAATACTTCTGGTGTACGTCGAATTGATAGCCTGCTGAACTTTGCTAACATGTCGATACCACTTCGTCGGATCATCAACGCTCAACTTCGACAAAACAGGAATGATGATCGCATTTAAACGTTTGACTTGGCCGTTTACTCTCGGAAGTGCTGTAGTCGTCTTAACGTGTTTGATACCCTCGTTGTCGCAGTACTTCAGAAAATCTTGGGATGTAAAGGCGGAACCCCGATCTGAGATAATAAACGTAGGGTTGCCAAAAATCGTGCTTTGAATCGTCAGCTTCGTAATAACTTCATTGCTAGTCGTCGATTTGGTTGGGTATAACCAGCAGAACTTCGTAAATGCATCTATGACTGCCAGAATATGCTTATAGTCTTTGTGTGTAGACTCAAGAGGACCTAGAAAATCAATATGGTAAGTTAAAAGTGGAATATCATCTTTCTGAAGCGGATGCAACAAGCCTTCTTGCTTGCCAACTTTACGGCTACTGATAATACAAGGAATACAGCATTCGATATATTTTTGGATTTTTTCCTCGATATGCGGTATAAAGTATTCTCTGCAAATCAAGTCTCTCGTCTTCTTTGCCCCGAAATGTCCTTTGTTATGTGCCTGACCAATAATCTGCTTCTGCATCGCGTTTGGGACAACAATTAATTCAACGTCATTGACTAATATCGGGATATAGGATATCGGCTTTCAGAAAATAATCATCATAAGTTTTCGAATTGTCTTTCAGAACTTCTATGATGGCTCTTATTTTCTCATCTTGTGACTGTGCCTTCTTTATGCCATAGTCGTTAATTTGCATAATTGGATATCTGCTGAGGGCGTCGACATGTCTCATACGAGTACCTGAACGGCGTAAAACGTCAAAATCGTATTCTTGAAGAAAAAGTACCCAACGAGCTACCCTGGTACAAAGGCTCTTCTTCTCCAGCGTCTTTGTAAATGCGTCGCAATCCGTGATGAACTTAAAATGCATGCCCAAAAGATAAACTCTAAACTTTTCTAACGCAGTTGTGACTGCGAGAATCTCTAATTCGTAGCTGCTATATTTTCGCTGTGCGTCTGTGGTTTTTCGACTCATGTAGTATACTGGATGGAGTTCACCGTCGTCTGGACATCTTTGTAGTAAAACTGCTCCAAAGCCTTCAATGGACGCATCAGTATGGACTTCAGATTCGTACGACTGGTTGTAGATACTTAAGACTGGATTTTCTGTTAGTAACTTCTTCAAGATCTGAACTGCATTTTCTTCTTCAGGGCCACAGACAAATTTTGGTGCATTCTTGGTCAATTCGGTCAGAGGCATGGCTATACACGCATAGTTTGGAATAAACTTTCTAAAATAACCCGTCAAACCTAAGAAACTTTGAACTTGCTTTACGGGTTTGAGGCATTTTAAACTTTGCAACAGCCTCAATTTTATCTGGTGATGGATATATCTTCTTATTCTCGACAATGTGCCCCAAAAAATTGCATTCTTTTCTTTAAAAAATGACACTTCCTCAGGTTTAACTCTAAACCATACTCTTCGCAGGTTACGATCACCTCTTTTAGATTCTTAACAGCTTCCTCCTCATCTCTGGCCAAAATGATAACATCGTCAACGTATGGCAGCGCAATGCCTCTCTTGGTTAAATGCCGAAATATTGCATTTACATGTCTTTGGAATACTCCAGGTGAATTAGTAAATCCAAACGGAACCCTCTTGAATTGGTACTGACCAAAGTGGGTCACAAACGACGTATACTTTCGACTAGATTCTGCAACTGCCACATGAAAGAATCCGTTCTTCAAATAAATCGTACTAAAAATCGTAGCGTCTTGCAAACGATCCAACTGATCCTCGATGAGCGGCAATGGATAATGGTCATACCTTGTTTATTTTACGAAAATCGACACATAGCCGGTAGGAATCGTCATGCTTCTTCACAAGTTCCACGGGACTTGTGTATTCGGACGTTGATTCTTCAATTATGCCTTCAGCCAACCATTCTTCGACTTTCTCGTTCACGAATTCTGCTTCTTTAAATGCAAGTCTACGGGGTCGCGCAAATATCGGACTGTCATCGTTTAAAATTATTCGCATTTCTACATTGGTTGTCTTTATTGCTACCGGTTGGTAATTAGATATCAAATCGAATACCTCTTTTTTTAGCACTTGTACTTGCACTTTCGTCTATATTAAGTTCATCTTCATTATTCGCGACATCAATTTTTAGAATTTTTATTTCATCACTTTCTTTTTCGAACTTTTCTACTCTTACACCATTTCGACTAAATATAATGTCAGCTTGCAAACATAATTCCTCGCCTATGATCATTTCGACATCTAACAATCTAATCGGAACTACATGAAAATCTAACACGAACGATTGGTCGTCAATCAAAATGGAATTCACAAAGTGTCCAATTGGTTTTATCTTATTTGATTCTCCGCCACCAAATCCTATTAGAAACCCGTCAAAGCTACTCAACTCGGGTTGTTTCAAACGTTTATACAAATCTTCGCGAATGATACAAAATTTACTTCCGGTGTCGAACAATGCTTTACACTCAATATTGTCAATTTTAATAACTTTACAAGATATTTCTTCTTTCGACTTAAAACTTCTTGTGTTTGGTTCAAATTTACCGTTCATTTCTCTTTTATTACAATTTTTAGCTTTATGACCAAATTCATTACATTTGTAGCACTTTCTACCTTTCTCTTTATCGTCACAATCTTTTGAGTAATGTCCTTTAGCTCCACAGTTGTAACACACAACATCGTCTTTACTATTAGTTTTCATAATTTTGTTTTTCACTCTTGCACTGTTCTCATCGTTTTTGTATTTACCATTGCCTTTCTTACTTTCTTTTTCACTCATTATTTTATACTGCTTTAATTTATCTTTAAAATCGACTTATTCTCACTTTTTTCATCAATGCCGTCAATTAAATATTCTATTAATGAATCGTCTTTAATTTGTCCACGTGAAGCTACATCTTTCACTCTGTAAAAATACTCATAAACGCACTCATTGTTTTTACGCTTCATTTTCATCAGTTGCTCATGTATGTCTTTACTACTCACGCACGATTTGAATTCACTCAAAAGTGCTTTTTCGAGAGAGTTCCATGAATTTATTCCTCTCTCACTCAAGACAAACAGTTTCGCGATACCCTTTAACGCCTTCTTCGCGAACAGAAACTTCTGGAAATCGTTCCAACACATCAACGTTGCTTGCTCATTGAATTCGTTAATCCAAACCTCTACTGCAATAGTGTTAGTGCCGTCAAAAATACGAATGTTCTCTTCTAAGTCGCGAAAACTAATGGCAAAACGCGGCGTCATCATTCTATCTCTTTCTTCGTTTATTCTTCTGTACTCATCGTTGTTGTTCTCGCTTGCTCTCTCGTGCGGTATGTTCCTCAAATTATTCTCTGTTGCTACGTTCCTCTCTGTAGCTACAGAATCATGATCTGTCTCGTCATCTACTTCGTCGTCTAATTCGTCTTCGTCTTGTGATGCCAACAAATTGTTCAGCTTCAAATTCGTGAAAATATGCAATGCAAGGTCGTCGACACTGTACTTGATTCCCAATACATTGCAAATCGAAACCAGATCACCGTTCGTCAAATTTCGTCGTACATATTCCGCTTTTTCTTTGTATTTTGCGTTCGCTTTAATTCTCGAATTCTTTTGCGGTTATTTCTATCTCCCTCGCTCTCATAGATAAATTTAAGCAATGCTCTGATATTGTCTACTTTACCCGTTTTCAGAGTACCACTTATTAAATCATTTAGACACGACATAGTTAAGGTTTTAATTTCACCACTAGCAGAGCAGGACCGACTTAGTACGACACGATTTTTAAAGAAAAAAAATTCACTTTCTTTTTTTTTTTCACTGTATGTATGTGGGGTGTTCTTTTGTATCCCGCACTCTTTATGTGGGGTTTTATTTAACGATATAATTATAGTCTAGGGGGTTTACATGAAAATACGACTTTATAGAGATTACACTATGTGAAATGACAATCGACGTTTGGCTCGGCTCGACTTTGGCGTCCGTCTATGACGCTTCGACTTTTTGCGCCCGACTTTGGCGCTCGACTTTAATTGTCCGACTTTGACACACGACTTATAGCACCCGTCTCTGGTACTCGACTTTAAGTGTCCAACTTTGACACACGACTTATAGCACCCGTCTCTGGTACTCGACTTGACCTTGCATCCGACTTTGACGCAAGACCTCAAAAACACGTCCGTCTTGTTTGACGAACAAAAACCATCTCTCTCGTCGTCATCTCTCATTCGTTTGTCATCCCTCTTGATCGTCTTTTCTTACACGTTCTCACGTTCTCTCTTGATCGTCGTCTCGTCTCTCGTGTATAGTGGGATTTATACACTTCGCAAATGCACATCCCACATATATCAGAGTCAACTCAGAGTTAAACATTGTTTTTTTATATATATATATGTGGGACTGTTAGTGCAATCCCACTTTTTCCTCCCGAATTTCTAGGCCGTTTTTACTCACAATCAATCAGTTTTATTTAACATTATTTCTTTATGCATTTATCACTTAATTACCACATAACTACACTCTTCTTATTCGAGCAGCCACGAGGAACACAACCGGTCGACACAACTTGACGCCATAAAAACTCTTTTCTCCATTGATATCGATGGTTTGTCATCGATATCGTTGATAAACTTTAAATTATGCTCCTCTGAACTGGTTCAGTACAATCGACTGCTTCTCGTCTCTCGACCCATTCCCACATTCGGCCGGACTGACTTATCATTCGCCTCGAATGTTGAATCGTCTGATGAATTCACTTGACCATTCGTGATCTCCTACCTTTTCTACGTCATATCGTCCATGAGACTTAACTTTCACCACCCTATATGGTCCAAAATATTTAGCCTTAAGTTTTAATCCTGAACCATATTGCGTTCGCTTAATTGCTATCAAATCATCGATTTTATACTCAACTACCTTTTTCGTTTTTTGTTATAACTTTTACGATTCTCCTCTTGGATTCTCTCAATATTATGCTGAGCTTCTTGACCAACGTTAGTGCGTTCAATTTCTAGCTCTTCTATGGCTATTAGTCCTCATCTCAACCCCGGTTAATAATTTAAATGGTGACACTTTTGTGCTTCTAGGAGGGGTACTATTGATTGCTTGCTGCACTCTTACAACGTACCTATACCACATAGTCGGTTTTTCATAACAAAGTTTTGTTAGCATAGGAATAATTATCTTATGGATACGTTCAACTTGACCATTTCCCCTAGGTACTCCGGTAGCTATCATTAAATGCTGAATGTTTTGCTCTTTTACAATAATCTCCGAACTGGTGAGAAACAAATGCTGCACCTCTATCTGATATAATACGCCCTGGATTTTCAAAAACTGATGCTTGACGCCTGAGTCTATCTACTACCGCTTCTGATGCCGTATTTTTTGTTGGATAGAGCCACACAAATTTCGAAAACGCGTCGACAACTACAAATAGATAGTTATAACTCTTCGCTGTCGGATCCATAGGTCCTACATGATCAACGTGATAAGTCCCTAAAGGTTTATCTTCTTTATTTATTGGAGCTAAGAAACCTTCTTTCTTGCCTGCTTTACCTTCCGAAACAATGCATTCGATACAATTTTTTACAATCTCAGAGGCCTTTTGTAACAACTTCGGTATGTAAAACTTTCTCTCAACTTCCTCTTGAGTTCTTTTGGCCGAAAAATGACCCTTTCTATGTGCAATCTTAATTAATTCCTCTTCCATAAGTGATGGGACTACAATTAAATCCCTAATGGGATCCTTGTACAAAACACCGTTTTTTATAAAGAAATCTTCATAAGTTTGATGCTCTGAAACAGCTGTCACTGCCTAATCCAATCATCACTAGCTTGAGCTATTCTAAGTCTGTGATGCATTGAATCCTCTAACATTAAACAGGACATACGACTTAGAGCATCTACATGCTCCATTTTACTGTCACTTCTATGTTCAATTTCATACTTGAATTCTTGAAGAAATAAAGCCCAACGCGAAACTCTTACTGGAATGTCTCTTTTTTTCATTGTCATTGCAAAAGCATTGCAATCTGTTATGATTTTAAATTCTATTCCTAGTAAATATACGCGCCACTTCTTCAACGCCTCCACTATTGCTAACACTTCCAATTCGTATGAGTGATATTTTTCTTCCGCAGGCTTGGTTTTCCGGCTGAGATATTGTACTGGATGGAATAACTGATCATCGCTATCTTTTTGTAGAACAACTCCTCCGTAACCAAACATGGACGCATCAGTGTGTACTTCAGTTACTGCCTTTGGGTTATACAATCGTAAAACTGGTGCGCTAATCAAGGCTGCCTTTAGCTGTTCAAATGCGATTTGATGATCGTCACCGAACACAAACGTTGCATCTTTTCTTAACAAGTCTGACAGTGGTTTCGCTATCAATGCGTAAGACTCTATGAAACGACGAAAATATGAAGTTAGCCCAAGAAACCTTTGTACACTCTTGTAATTCTGTGGTTTTGGGTAATTTTTCACCGCCTGTGTTTTTGCTTTAGAAGGCCTTATAGAACCCTTTTCGACAATGTATCCCAAAAACTCTATACTTTCTTTTAAGAACTGACACTTCTGCCATTTAATGCGCAAACCAAACTCAGATGCCCTATTTAACACACATTTTAGCTTGTAAATTCCTTCTTTAATATCCTTTGAAGGAATAATTAGATCATCCATATATGTTACGACTGTGCCATCTCTAATCAAATCAATAAATGTTGCAAAGATGTAGCGGGAAAACACATGAGGGGAATTCGAAATTCCAAATGGGACATACAAAAATTCGAACTGACCGCTATGTGTCACAAAAGCAGTATACTTGAGTTGGGCTCCACAGGAACATGAAAATATCAATTTTCAAGATCCAAGGTTGTAAACACTGTATTACCCTGCAATCTCTCAATTACATCATCTATAAGTGGCATTGGGAAATGTTCTCTTACAATCTTAGCATTCAAACGTCTATAATCACAGCAAAGAATTTTTCCTCCATCCTTTTTTGGAACAAGAACTATAGCAGACCCATATTCTGATGTACTTGATTGAATGATACCCTCGGCTAACCATTTTTCTACTGTTGAGTCCACGATACCCTTATCAACGAAAGATAAACGCCTCGGCCGTTCGTATACTGGGCATTCGTCACTTAATAATATTTTCATTTCGACTGGACTCTTCTTTGAAGACTGTGGTACATAACTGTGAATAAGCTGCTTGACTTCTTTGACGTCCGATTTAGTTAAATGGCACAAATCTATTTCACTCTTTTCTTCTTCAGCTAATAAACACAAACTCTCAAATTCCTGTAACATACCCTTCGGAGTTTTCACTTCTTCATTGTGTACAGTTTCTGTCGCTTCTGTGTTTGGCATCACTTCTTCTTCTCTAGGCTTAAAAGTAGCATTAGCAAATTAGCTAATTCTAAAATGTTGTTTCCAATCACTACTTCGTAGTCAATATTGAAGACCATCAATAGTCACCTGCGCTTTAAAACTACCTATAGTATTTAACTCACTTTTACACACTCCCAATAAACGGTTTCGTTCATCGTTTAATTCTATACCATGAAGTTTTCTGATAATATCATCTCTTATTAAACATAGATCACATCCTGTATCTATGAGTGCAGACAGCTTAACGTTTCCACATGATATTGTTTTGAAAATAGCTTTTCCTTTTACATTGATTTCTTTTGACATTGTACTAGCCCTACTGTATTCCTTTTTAGTATCTAATTTACGTGTCGGGCATACTGATGCTTTATGCCCTATCTGATCGCATTTAAAGCACTTAATCTTCGGACACTCACTCATCAAATGAGATACTTCGCCACACTTATAGCATTTTCTCGGTTGTTTAGATATTTCCTCTTTTTTATCATCCTTCTCATTATGATTTCTGTTTCTATTTACCACTTGAGGGTGACGAAAGTAAACCTTTTCGTAAATTGTAATCTGTTCCTTCAGCTTAATGACTGTCTTTGCCTGATACAAGTTACTTTTGTTAGCTTTTGAATCAGGTATTCCTTCTATGAAATATTCTATAAGACTAGCTTCATCTAAATTTATGGAACTGCCTATTTCCCTCAGACTATAAAGGTAATCACGAAAATCTTCATTTGGGCGTTTACGTCTATTTCGCAATTTATGTACTTCAATTGCTGATACTTCTGAGCCGAACTCGCTTAACAAAATTCTTTTTAATGATATCCAATCAGTCACTCCTCGCTCACTACGTACAAAAACTTTTGCTGCACCTTTTAATAATTGCTTAGCATAGATAAATTTCTGTAAAGAGTTCCATTGAACTGCTTCTGCATTATCTTCAAAATCCCGTAACCAATTTTCTATAGACGGTTGACCTGACCCATTGAACGAAGAAAGAGAATCCTCAATGTCGCGCAAAGTAAAATTATTTCTAACTACAGTTGGTGCCGTAGACTGAAATGATCCCGCATCATCACTTTCGGATTCAACCTCGACTTCGTCAGCCACCAAACCGAAATGTTCGAGAAGACGATCTTGCAACGATTGCTTTCTACCAGTTATTGCCAAATTCAAACTGGCCAACTTTGCTTTGAGCTCATTTACATTTAATCTTAATACTTCGTCTCTATTCATTTGTATTCGTCGTAGCTTACTCGTTACAGCTGAAATTTCAATATATTTTACAAAAGTATAATCTTACTCTATTGTTAGTAATTTAATTTTCTCTTCTTTTAGCAATTACAAAATATAATTATTTCTCTTTCAACATTTACTTTTCTTTTAATTCCAAATTTATTTACTTCACTTTTGAATTCCAAATTTATTTACTTTACTTTTGAATCAACATTAATTTACTTTACTTTTATTCAAGCCAATCTTTAAATGATTAGTTATAATTTTGACATAAATTTATATTGATTTAATTTAATGATTTCATCAACTCAATTTAAATTATAACCTTTTCCGTTCTGTAAACATAATGTTAATTCTACTTTCTACTGACGCCGCCAAACTTGTGCGTCTAATGCTTTCTCGCTCTTGCCGCCAATGCCGATGTCTCCCTCTTGTACAAATTTTTCGCAGTGACGCCGCCAAACTTGTGCGGCTAATGCTTTCTCGCTCTTGCCGCCAATGCCGATGTCTCCCTCTTGTACAAATTTTTCGTGTGACGCCGACAAACTTGTGCGTCTAATGCTTTCTCGCTCTTGCCGCCAATTGTTGTAGCTTCTCTTGCCGCCAATTTTTACAAGCTTCGCTTGGCGCCAATTTTCACAAGCTTCGCTTGCCGCCAATTTTCAAGAATTTCCCACTCTAGGTACAGCTGCTCACCACATAGATTCTATGTTCCAGGCCATTTGCCACATAAATCTACCATCTCAGTGAATAGTTCCCACGACGATACTCCAACACATTTACCAAAATTACGCTATACCAGCCTCATTGCCACGTAAATTTGTGCAAAATTCCAACGATCGTCAAACTCTTTGCGTTTTCAGCCTCTTTGCCACGCAAACTTCAGGGTTCTATCTTGTTCGCACCTCCACACTTTTCACTCTCACTTGAACTTGGACGTTTCTCTGTCTCTCTCTAACATACAAGCATTCATCAATTGGGGTGGTGTTTTTTTTTTTTTTTTTTTTTTTTTTTTTTACCGCTCTTTGTACATTAAGGTTAAATCAAACACACATTTTTTCCGAACTTTCTGTCTTTGGCGACTCAATTTTAATGAATTTTTCGCTTCGAACGATTTGTTTTAATTATTAGTGTTCGTTATTTAACAACATCTTTTAACTGCACGTAAGTTCGATGCACTATGTAAATGTACATATCTCACTTCGGACACCAATTTGTGGGACTGTTAGTGCAATCCCACTTTTTCCTCCCGAATTTCTAGGCCGTTTTTACTCACAATCAATCAGTTTTATTTAACATTATTTCTTTATGCATTTATCACTTAATTACCACATAACTACACTCTTCTTATTCGAGCAGCCACGAGGAACACAACCGGACACAACTTGACGCCATAAAAACTCTTTTTCTCCATTGATATCGATGGTTTGTCATCGATATCGTTGATAAACTTTAAATTATGCTCCTCTGAACTGGTTCAGTACAATCGACTGCTTCCTCGTCTCTCGACCCATTCCCACATATATATGTATATTTGTGGTTAGGGTATTTAAAGGTCGCATATACGTTGCCGATGTGCCACGCGCTTTTAGTTTTCTGTGCAAGCGACAGTGACATGCGAGAAAGAGACAGGGACACACGAGCGGCGAGTAAGAATGAGAATAGACAATTCACCGTTTGATTCGGAACGTGTGTGTGACCTACGAGCGTTCTCTTGCCATTTATCTCTCACTCTTACACACAGCTTGATTCAACCATTTTTTTTTCTCATTCCTTCATTCACACTGATTTGCAAGTACAGTCGCGCGTTGGGTTTCGTGTTAGTGTTTATTTTATTGTGCCTAAAAAAAAGTTTTTAAAATGCGTGTGTGAAGAAAAAAAAAACGGCGAAGTTCATCTGCATTGGCCCTCACATATGCTATGCCGATTGTGTGTATGTGTATGGGTGACGTTGACTCTCGCGTATGTGTGTGCACACGATACGAATTGTCGCTTACGCTTACGTCGCACATACTCTTTAAGGCATCAAAATTATGTACATATGCGCGAGGAAGCCACTCATACATATATTTACATATATTGGACACATTCATAGCATATACCAACATATAAAACACACGCATGCGAAAAATTTATTTGTTATTATTTTTATACCATACACCCATAGGGTGAAATGGTATATTAAAGTCGCCAAAATGTATGTAACAGGCAGAAGGAAGCTTCTCCGACCCCATAAAGTATATATATTCTTGATCAGTATCAACAGCCGAGTCGATCTAGCCATGTCCGTCTGTCCGTCCGTCTGTCCGTCTGTCC
Source organism: Drosophila equinoxialis (assembly GCA_018150345.1). Classification (NCBI taxonomy): domain Eukaryota; kingdom Metazoa; phylum Arthropoda; class Insecta; order Diptera; family Drosophilidae; genus Drosophila; species Drosophila equinoxialis. The sequence continues at coordinate 87,557 of JAECWI010000059.1, read as the reverse complement.
GTCTGTCCGTCTGTCCGTCTGTCCGTCTGTCCGTCTGTCCGTCCGTCCGTCTGTCCGTCTGTCCGTATGAACACCTAGATCTCGGAGACTATAAAAGCTAGAGCCACCAAATTTGGAATGTAGGCTCGTGTAGTATGTAGAGTGATCAAGTTTGTTTCAAATTTTTGCCACGCCCCTTTCCGCCCACGCAATTCAAAAAAAACGTTTATCTCAAAAACTATTGCAGCTAGAGACACCAAATTTGGTATGTATATTTGCATAGTAAATGCGCACATTTTGTATGTATAAAGTTTTTGCCACGCCCCTTTCCGCCCCCGAAATTTGAAAAACTCGATTATTTTAGGGGGGGGGGGGGGGGGGGGGTTTTTAGGGAAAAATATAAAAATAATTTTGGGACCCAAGGGCTTACTATAGTGATGGGTATAGTAAAATGAGAGCAACGAATAAAGAAAAAAATATATATACTTATATAACACCACAAAGTCATGACATGCTAAGTGAGAAAATCGGCAGAATCTCTGGCTGGTTTCGGCAGAATCATCAGCAGAGTCATCAACAGAGTTTTTGACAGGATTAATAATATCATCAACGGCATAGATCAGAGAGAATTATTAATGAAGTCAGCTACTGAGTTATCGCCAGCGCTAGCGATAGAGTCATCAACGGAGCCCTTGACATAGCCGCACCTGGAAATAGCTTTATTAATCGGCAGAGTCTCCGGCAGGGTTTCTACAGAATTATCAGCAGAGTCATCAACATCAAACTCAACAGAGGATTAGTAATCTCATCAACAGCATATTTCTGAGAGAATTATTAATGGAGTCAGCTCCTGAGTTACCGACAGAGCTAGCCCTAGAGTCATCAACGGAGCCATCGACAGAGTCGCATATGGAAATTAGTCTTATTAAAAATTGTTTTTTTTTTCCAACAGAGTAGAAAAAGAGCTAAAGTTACCAGAAGCAGATAGAACGAGTCTAGGTGCCTCTCAGGGAACCATTAGTGAGGTTGTAACCTACCGCATTATGAGTTGAATGGGGCCTGGGCACGGGTAACCTAAAAATCCACTACTCTCACCCAAAGAAGTAGCAGCAGCAAAGCAGAGTGAAAGAGACAGCAGGGTGAAGCACAAAGGGCCATTTAAAACCAAGCACATGCACTGGCAAGGGCAGTCAGTGTTTGGAACTCAGCAATATAACATCGAAAAAAAGTGCTTCAATCCGGAAGGATAACAACTGGACAAGGATCATCAACAGGACTACTCATCAATACAAGGATTTACAACGGAAGGATCAACAAGGACAAGGACATTCACCGCTAAGGTGAACTAAGTTTTAAGGATACATCAGCATCCAAGGAGATTAATACAAAGGACATCAGGAAATTCGGCAGCAAGGACCATTACTTTCCCAAGGATATTCTAAACATTAATCGGATTGAATTTTTATTTTCTTTGGGCAACATCGAGGGAAAGTTAATCACTTCTCCAATAACTATATATATTCTCCATTCAAGGATTTTCCCAAAAAAAAAAAAAAAAAAATTTTTTTTTTTTTTAAAAAAGTTTTTTTTTTTTTAATTAAATTAAAAAAAATTTTTTTTTAAAAAAAAAAAAAAAAAAAAAAAAAAAAAAATTTTTTTTCGGGGGAAAAATTTTTTTTTAAGGAGTCACTTTATTTTCCTTTTTTTTGAAAAAACATATATACATTTTTATATTTTCTGACCCCTCCCCTGCAGAATTTATTAAAAAAAAAAATTTTAAGAATAACCGTAAAATATATATATACACATTGATCAACTTGCACATCCAGATCATAGTCTATCGGTTTACCGTAGCCATCTTTACATAGTATCGCGTATCCCACTGGGCGAACTTCGAAATCCTTTGGCTGCTCATCTCTTATATTAACGCGTCCTTAGCAATGTTACAAGCAATTGGATAAACCATCTTCGCGAGGCCGAGTTGAAAGTCCTTTGTGACGAATTCGGATTAGACACCGGGGGAATAGTGGAGGACCTAACGAATCGTTTCCGCGAGTTCGCCTCAAGGGAAAATCACCATCCTGAGGTGTTGAGTCGACTTGCTGAAATTGAAGCCCAATTTAGTGCCGGCGACAAGAAATTAGCTGTAAAAAACAAGAGTAGAGCACCCTCACCCACTCCTGATGGAATGGTTTCCCAACTACCGGTGCCACAAGACACTAACTATCGTTCCGAATCGCATTCTGGTTCTCGCTCCGGTTCTCCTACACCTTTCGGTATTCCTGGCTCAAAGATCAACATCGAACCCAGTGAGCGTAATCGAGTCCTCGAATCTCTGGCAGGCCGTACCACTGGGAGCTATGCCTCGCTCGCGGAACGTATAACCAAATGGGGAATTGCCTTTGCAAATAGAGACTCGAGCCGCGACGTACCGTTTGAATTTGGAGACTTTGCCTCCGATGATAGCCATCCTATTGACAGGACGGGCCGAAAGTTGGTGGCAAACCAGCAGGGTACCCGGAGATGACAGGGTCTTAAGGCGAATTTTTAGAATTTTTAACCCAAGCTATTTTGAAAGTGAGGATAGCATACGCCGAAAACAACGCCATCAGGAACCATACAAAAGTATCTTGTAGAGCTTCGATTAATATTGAAGAGGGCTCAACTCACGTTACAGGAACTCGACAGGATCAAAAATCTATTACCAGATTACAAACTGTATACCCGACAAATGATTTCCAAACGTTACCGGTTAACCAATTAAATTATTAGACAATTCGATTGGGCAAAGTAGCGATGACCCAGCGCATTCTTGGAAAGGAGCAATACCGTTCAAAATAAGCCCTTGGATCATATAACTTCCTACCTAAACAGGACTACTATATGTCAACTCTCGGAAGCACTTGTGGATACCCGCACAGATCGTGCCGCAATCTGGGCCAGTCGGAGGGTCCAGACCAGGACCCCAGCCATCCTAAGAAAGGACCGCATCAACCCATGTCTTCGTCAATAGAAAACCAATGGTAGCTACTGATTCAGGAGCGAACAAGAGTTTAATAAACGAGGAAGTGGCTCTTCGCACTTCGCCCCGTTCCTCCTGCGAGATTTCATACTAATATTAACCTTGCCGATAACACTCACGCAGCGATCACAAGTTCAAGCATCGGTCTCGGGGCAAAGACCATACATTGACTAGCGATGCCATCGATTCTTATTCTGGGAGTGGATTTTCTTCGGAACATAGGAACTTCTATACGTTGCGGAGGGAAGTTATCTGTTACAGTTGCCCCCTGTCGACAAGCCCCACAGTCCCGTCAATTCTACAATTCAGCCATCGCTAGTGGCGGACGACCACACACAGCCTAATGCTCTTATAAATTTACGCTGTCCTTAAACCCATTCCGCCAGCCAGGCAGCAAAAGCGAACCGATAACCGAGATGGACGGCCGATTAGCCTCAATAGAAGCTGAGATCCGTGACGAGGACTTAAAACCAAAATAATCATCCAGCATGGAACAGGAGACACTAGAGCCGGAACTTCAAGCTATTCTTGACGCGGAAATCACTAAGTTTGATGGGCTCAACTGGGTTACCCAAATAGTACAACATGTCATTGTTTTGAAGCACGATCGACCCATGAAACAGAGGTATTATCCCCGTAATCCGGCCCAACAACAGATTATCAGCGAAACAGTAGACGCACTGCTGAAGGAAGACCGTATTGAACCATCCAAAAGCCCTCACAGCTTACCAATCGTGTTGGTAGGTAAAAAAACTGATGATACTCGCATGTGTATAGACTTTCGACAAAGCATACCCCTTGCCTCATTTGAACCATATTCTAGAGAAATTGAGGAACGCGAAATACATCTCTACTCTAGATTTAAAGAGTGTACAGCTTTCACGGTGTCCGGACGCTGGTTATTCCATTGGAAAGTCATCCCCTTTGGCTTACACTCCGCATCCGCCACTTTCCAGAGGGCTTTAGATAGCGTGATTGGACCCGAAATGGAACCACATGTCTTCGCTTATCTAGACGATATTATCGTAATCGGAAAGACGCTCGAGGAACATCTCTCACACCTGCTTGAAGCCTTTCGACGTCTACGAGAAGCCAATTTAAGGATCAACCGAGACAAATGTCGTTTCTTTAAAACACGGATCCAATTTCTAGGTCACATTGTCAGAGAGGATGGTATTCATACTGACCCCAAAAAGGTAGCAGCTATCCGTAACCTTCCGCCACTAACCAATCTCAAGGAGTTACGTCGATGTCTCGGTATCGCCTCTTGGTATCGTCGGTTCGTAGCCAACTTTTCTGACACGGTGCAACCTCTCACGAGTTTGTTAAAAAAAGGTTTGAGTTGGTCTTGGAACTTAGAACAACAACAGGCGTTCGATGCACTCAAGACCGGTCTCACTACTGCCCCTGTCCTAGCTTGTCCGGATTTTGCTGCAAAGTTCTGCTTACAGACTGATGCCAGCGACTATGGCCTCGGCGCAATGCTCACTCAGAGTATCAACGGTGCGGAAAGAGTCATTGCTTACGCTAGTCGACGTCTCTTGAAGGCGGAGGAAAATTACTCGACTACTGAGAAAGAATGCCTGGCAATAGTCTGGGCCATCAGGAAATGTCGGTGCTATTTGGAAGGCTATCGCTTTGATGTAATCACTGACCATTTGTCTCAATAGAAAATCCCACGGGGCGTGTGGGCCAGATGGGCGCTGGAGTTGCAACAAAACGAGTTCGAGGTACATTATAGACAAGCTAAGCTGAACGTGATTGCCGATGCCCTAACGCGACAACCTTTAGATTTGCTCCACTGGGCAAAACAAGCAGAACCGGAGTGTAAATGGTGGCTAAAGATGCGGCAGCACGTCACGGAACACCCTACGGATTTTTCAGATTATGTATTCGAGAACGGCCAGATTTATCGTAGACGAGACCCCCACCCAGACGACCACGGTTCTACACCTTGGAAACTATGCGTGCCCCGGGAACATCGAGTGCAAGTACTCAAGGAATGTCACAATGCAGTCACGGCCGGCCACTTGGGAATCAGGAAAACTACCCAGCGAGTGACACAGAGTTACTATTGGCATGGCCTCTTCCGCGACGTAGCCCGTTACATTATATGCTGCCTCAGCTGCTTGCAGTTTAAACCGGCGCAAATAAAAACAGCGGGCTAAATGCTCACCCGTCAAGTCACGGAATCTTTCGATACCGTGTGTACCGATTTTATCGGGCCTTTGCCACGTTCTAAGCAAGGTAATACCATGTTACTAGTTTTCCTGGATTTATATAGGAAATGGGTTGAGATGGTACCACTTCGCAAGGCCACTTCGGCCGCTTTGGAGAAAGCATTTCGTGAAAGGATCTGGGCCCGATTCGGCAAGCCTCGCACCCTCGTGAGCGATAATGGTACCCAGTTCACTAGCAAGGTTTTTAAAAACTTTTGCAAAACGTCCGGGATTACACTCCAGCATACCGCCCCATATTCACCACAGCAGAATCCTACCGAGCGCGCAAATCGAACCATCAAGACCATGATTGCACAGTGGTGGGTGGGTGCGCCTGCCCAACGTCCCCCTCTCTTCTAAAGAGGGGCTCTTCGCACCGATATTCAGCAGGAGTTATCTAAAACATTGTATCTTAGCTTTAATCTTAGCACTTTTGTAAACCGCACTCACAGGGCCTCCGTTAGTAGTACACTCAGAGTTCAGGGTAGTTTTAACACACTTTATATTTCACAGCAGTATGTCACAGCAAGGCGAAGACGACGGCGATCGCGAGGCCGACATAGCCCGGATCGTCGAGGAAATGGTAGCGGTATGGGAAAGGGAACACGGCTCTGTCACGCCCGCCCCTATCCCAGGCGGTAGTCCACCGGAAGACCCAGTCCTGCTCTGTCGCATGGAGCTGGCCCCGACCGACATCCCAATCGAGGGACCTTCAGGGAGCAAGGATCAAAAGAAAGGCAAGAAACCACCCGACGAGGCTCAACGAGCTTCAGATTCGACCCGACCGGAGCGCGCTTTGATACTGTCGGTGGTCGAACTCTCTCCCTTGACACTAAACATTGGACCCTCGGAGTCGGCCGGCCCTGTTCGTCTGGAGGATCCAACGGTATTCACTGGTCGGGTGGGGCAAACCTGCCCGGAAGAGACGATCCTCTCGGCCGCAGCCGCTTTCTTTGGGTCAGTTCCAGTGCCCGTGTGCCCACCCGATATGGCACTCGAACAATATAGGCAAGACATGGTTAGGTCCCCACTTCCCCAAACGCAGCCCCTTGTCTGGCCAGCAGAGCGTGTTTTCCGAGAGGAAATGTTCGTCCTGCCGTTCCCAGGGGCGGACCCTGGTGAAGTGCTCGTCATCCCGATGGAGGACTACAGAGCCCCGCCGCCGATGACTGTGGATCCAAGTCCAACTCGCCGTCTCCTAGTGTATCGGACACCCCTCTGCGGCCCGTGCACGAGTCCACAAAAAACCCGCGCAGACCCAGTTCCGCTCACACCCCTCCGCGGCCCGTTTGTGAGTGTCTGGAGAGAGCCGGACACCCCTCTGCGGCCCTCACACCACCGGAATGGCTCGTCGACACCCCCGATAGACGAGTACCCGACGAAGTCCGAGACCGGGTGTTACTGCTCCGTCATGATGGACCTCGCAGAAATCACCGTTTCCTCATGAGGGCAGACGACCGACTGTTCCCCATCGAGGTTAAGATTAACGGGCGAGTCACGGTCCATTTCGTCCGTTCAAAATAAGGACACCGTGTGAGAGTCACATTATCATTGCAATTTAAACGACGCCCATGTAGGGCCCCTTTGGATTTTTACTTTTATTTTTGATACGCCCATTACATCTTTCTAGCGTCGCGGAGAGAACAACCTCCCGACAGCGGACGCTGCGCTGCATGCCGACGCTAAAGAGACCATGATAAAATCTAAAGGGAAAGAGAGAGACGGCGATCGTGACGCGTGCCAAAGCACAAGACGCATCGTATGTTTTCACCGTTAGGACATAAGTAGGCAGAGCAAGGGTGGGTTTGAACAGAGAGTTAGAATTAGGAAAAAATCACTTCGCCAGTAACCACGAGAGTGAAAAGTTGACAAGTTAGAAATCAACGCGTGAAATATAAACCAGGATTAGCAGGTGAGCCCATGTCCAAAGTTCCCCCCCTGATTTGCTTGAGTGCGGTAGGGAACTTCCTTACAAACCACTTAGAAAATGTTATGAATTCGAACGATAATTCCTAAGGAGCGATATGTTATATTGGATCGAACCGATCAAATTTATTTGAATCCAAGATACGCAACACATTTGCCTAAAGGTTGCAACTGTCGAACATTATGCTGTCGTTTTCGAATCCTTATAGATATTTATAAACATAAAATAGCACTGAATCAAACTTTAATTAATATTAATCGATGAATATCAACGAAAATACCATTGAATTTGTATGATGTCCCTTATGCTTTATTTCTGTCTAGTTAAACTTTTAACATATAGTAAATTTAAAGTTCTTACAGTTCCAAATTCTGGCCAAACAAAGATTTCAATGGACATAGCGGAAATCAACGCGTAATAAATTTAAATTAATGCAAGCATTTAAATAAAAATGCATAAAAAATTTGGCAATAAATTTACTATAACCGAAGCGACCACAAAATGTGGTTAGCCATCAATAAAAACTTTCATTCCAGAGTTACCGAAGTTGGCGTGGTTCCTGCCTGACAGCAAACACACATAAATCAATTTAGACAAGACGCCAAAGTGAAACAAAAGAAAGAAGGAAGTCCATAAGCAAATAAATTTGCCGACTTTTTTTGTACGCTAAGCCAAGTTCGAGAATAACTCAAGGAATATTAGCTTTTTATCAGCAGACTGCATCAGCTATCGAAATAATCATTTGAACAAGACCACAATGACCACAATTTTAGTATCTTTATATCTGTATCTTTTTAGTATCTAAATAATATAATTATTATTATTATACGAAAATATTTATTTCTTGGTTAAATTATCTTAAAATTCTCTGCAGAATCGGAATCTGGTGAACAACTATGTCGTTTTCTTTGCTCCATACAAATTGACCAGCCCTAATATACATACATAATATAAACTAGGTCAAAGGAAAAAATATCAAAGAAGCTAACTTCGGCAATGTCGAAGTTTTTATACCTGCAGTCCTTGGCAATCATTTTTTTAGTTTTTGAAATTTCTTTCCTTGCAACTCAATTCATCAATACACAAACAAAACATTCAAATTATTTCTCTTTTTACTACAAATTTTTCTTCCATCATTCCGTAAGCAAAGCACAACACGCATACACATACATACAGTTCGTGTAGCGCTACGTCTGTGTGTGTGTATGCATGTGCTCTGTTTGATTTGCTGATGACGTAGAACCGATTTGTATTGACTGTAACTTGTGTTCTATTTATCCGATCACATTCAAATTTTGGGATCTGAGATTTTATATCCAATTCTATTATATTGGTAAATTTCATGGGGATACTCCAAATTTTGAAAAAATTTTTGCTCTAGAGCTATATGATATAGTGGTCCGATCCTTACGATTTTCATACTTTATCATCTCCCGGCTAAAAGTAGCCTAAATATGAAATTTCATTCCGATAGCTCTTTAAGATGCCAGCGTGAAGTTGATTTGCACAGACGGACGGACGGACGGACGGACGGACGGACAGACGGACATGGCTATATCGACTCAGCTTCTCATGTACAAGACTATATAGAATATATATACTTTTGGGGTCGGAAACGTCTCCTTCTGTGCGTTACAAACATCTGACCAGAATTTAACAGAAAGCCAGAACAAGTATTTTTAACTGACTTGAGAGTGACTGGACAAAATTTAACTACAGATTTTCACTCTCGTCAAAATAAGATTTTTAAAATATGCGAGTGATTGGATTTATTAATGATACGGGAACGCTGTTAAACAAAGCAATTTGACTAAAAAACAAACTAAATTTTTATACCATTGCAGAGGGTATTATAAAAATGGTCAGATGTTTGTAACGCACAGAAGGAGACGTTTCCGACCCCATAAAGTATATATATTCTTGATCAGCATGAGAAGCTGAGTCGATATAGCCATGTCCGTCTGTCCGTCCGTCCGTCTGTGCAAATCAACTTCACGCTGGCATCTTAAGAGCTATCGGAATGAAATTTCATATTTGGGCTACTTTTAGCCGGGAGATGATAAAGTATGAAAATCGTAAGGATCGGACCACTATATCATATAGCTCTAGAGCAAAAATTTTTGCAAAATTTGGAGTATCCCCATGAAATTTACCAATATAATAGAATTTGATATAAAATCTCAGATCCCAAAATTTGAATGTGATCGGATAAATATTGTGTTCTATTTATTTACAGTCAATACAAATCGGTTCTACGTCATCAGCAAATCAAACAGAGCACATGCATACACACACACAGACGTAGCGCTACACGAACTGTATGTATGTGTATGCGTGTTGTGCTTTGCTTACGTAATGATGGAAGAAAAATTTGTAGTAAAAGAGAAATAATTTGAATGTTTTGTTTGTGTATTGATGAATTGAGTTGCAAGGAAAGAAATTTCAAAAACTAAAAAAATGATTGCCAAGGACTGCAAGGGTATAAAAACTTTGACATTGCCGAAGTTAGCTTCTTTGATATTTTTTTTACAAAATGCCTACATACAAAATGTCACATGTACAATTTGTTTTAGAACGCGATAATTTGAAACCTTGTAAGTTTTGCTGTTACAACGTTTTCTTTAAAAGGTAGAACAACTACCGACCAACCATTTTATTGTGATTTGCCAGAATTATATGTTCATAATTAAAAAAGTTGTCGACAATTGTCGAAATTGCAGCTCATGTGGCTGCTTGTACCTTCAAAGAAGGTTCTTTCGCTTTTATGAGCTTAATGGAAAACATGGGCATTAGTGTAATGCCAAGTACCCATTAATGGGCGCGACAAGTTAGGCATTCAGACTTGAGATAGCGAAGGAGCAAGCAGAGCATGACACTAAATACGGTCGAGTTTCACGTAGACACGTTCAAAAAGCTGCTCTAGACAAACAGGATGAAAGCTCTTGACTCTACGGACCTGGTATTGACGACTAAGTAGACCAAAATTATAATTTTTTTGGGCGAAAATTTTTTTTTTTTTTCATACGGAAAAATGATTATATTTTACAACTCTACCCGACGTGAAACGACCGCCAACAACGTACGGCACCATAGAGATATAGCTCGTGTTGCGGGCTGTCAATATAAGGTACAAACAAATTATGAAGAATAATTATAACGGCTATACCACACTTCTTTTGGAGGAAACCTTCGTGAGTTTATTGAAGATTTACGACATAAGTCATTCATTATGGTAAATAAGTGGCGAGATTGTTGGTAAATAAGTAGACGATCCTATTTAAAGCAAAACAATCAATAATCATTAGCAAAGATTGACCATACTGTGCGGAGTACGTCACCAGGACAATATGTTACGCGCGACCCCAAACAGATTCCTGCCAACCTCCCACCCGATCGACCGAGGGGTGCAGCAATCTAAAGCATAACACGAATCGCGTCGACAAATACACAATAGAAAACACAGACAGATTAATTAATATCACTGTTTAGTAGAAAAAGCATAAAACTAGCACCAAGCATAATTCTACGATGAATAAAGGAAGGTTAATCGAAAGAATTAATTGAACTGCTATTGACCGGATTCAAGTCTAGTCTGGTGCGACTGATATTGAGGTGACCAAATGCAAGATCCATTCTCTAAAATAGGACGGACAAGCGAAGTAAAAAGAACTTTAGTTGTATAGTGGTCGTCAAATTCTTTAGACCAAATCATCACGCTCAAATCATTCATTTTATTTAGACGTTCGATACGACGATTGTTTAGAAAATAAGTGAACAGTTGAGTAGAGTTAGATGAAAAGTCATTACCTTAAATTTGGTAGTGTTAAGATTTAATAGATTAAATGAAGTAAATAAGTCGTCTCAAAACAAATATTTGTAATAACTAATGCATTTGCCTATTTTAAAAAATTCTGGCACATGCTTTTCACAAGCATATCATAGTATCTCGCTAACTCATGCATATAAGGGCCCAACGGCCAACTCCGGCCTTATGGAAAAACGTTTATATGTATTTTGCTGGGTATTAGTACTATATTTAAGTGTGCCAAATTTGATTGCATAAGGTAAAAATTACGGCAGATAATCGAGTTTTTAAAATTTCAGGACCGGAAATTTGCGTGGCCAAATCTTTATACATACAAAATGTGCGCATTTACTATGCAAATATACATAACAAATATGGTGTAACTAGCTGCAATAGTTTTTGAGATAAACGTTTTTTTAATTGCGGGGGCGGAAAGGGACGTGGCAAAATCTTTATACATACAAAATGTGCGCATTTACTATGCAAATATACATACCAAATACGGTGTCTCTAGCTGCAATAGTTTTTGAGATAAATTACGGCTAAGATATGCTTATAATTCTTATGCGTCGAATCAAGGGGACTTAAAAAATCTACATGATATGTGTGCAAAGGGGTATCTTCTTTTTTGCAGTGGATGTAGCAGACATTCCTGCTTACCTCTTTTCCGATTACTCATGATACAAGATATACAGCAGCTTATGTATTTTTCGATTTTATCCTCGATGTTTGGTATATAATAATCCTTGCAAATCAACTCCTTAGTTTTTCTGATTGCGAAGTGGCCTCTGTCATGTGCTCGGCTAATTATTTGTTTCTGCATACTGTTTGGTACTACAATCAATTCGACAGCATTTACAAGCTTGTACAAAATATCTGACTTTAAAAAATAGTTGTCATAGGACTGTTTATCGGTAAGTATTTGCTTAATAGCTTTAAGATGTTCGTCTTGCATTTGAGCTTGCTGCAGTCCGATACTCATACTATCTTCAGTTATTGTTAATATTGGATATCTACTCAGGGCGTCTACATGCTTTTTTTTGAATTGTGTGGCGGAAAGGGGCGTTGCAAAAATTTGAATTAAACTTGATCACTCCTACTACACGAGCCTACATTCCAAATTTGGAGGCTCTATATCTTATAGTCTCCGAGATCTTCGCGTTCATACGGACGGACAGACGAACATGGCTAGATCGACTAATACTGATCAAGAATATATATGTGGGACTGGGTTCCGATTCCGTAGAAATAAGTAGTCCCACTTAGATTTATATTTGGTTATATGGTAATAGGTTTTATTTTAGATTATAATTAGGTTTTAGTAACTACAAAAATGGTTGAATTGAATGTGAATTGTTTCGTCTTTAGGTTTTTAATGAGAGCGTCGTTTTTCATTCGTCTTTACACGTCTTTCGTCTTTAATACGTCTTCACTTCTTTAATACACGTCTTCTCGTCTTTAATACACGTCTTCTCGTCGTTGGCTCGTCTTAAAAGTTCTTCTTTCTCGTCGTCTCGTAGCAGCCTTGCCACATCGTCGTTTTGTGGGTCGCTTTTCACCTCGTCTCACATGGATCGCTTGCCACACCGTCGTTAAACAGCTGTTCTGAGGTGGTCTGGCCATTCGGCGTTACCAACCCAACCCCACATCCGGCCGTCCTGGCTAAGCATTCGGCCCGAATGCGCCGTCGTCATTATCATCATAGTCTGTTGACCATGGCTTCATATATTCAGCACACGTTGACGTAATCTTTGGACCATCTGAATTTCCCATCTTTAGTACATCATATGCATTGTTTTGCTTTACTTTAACAACTTGGTATGGGCCCAAATACTTTGGCTTCAATTTTAGGCCGGCGCCAAATTGTGTTCGCTTTATGGCGACTAGATCACCAACGTCGTAATGTTTGGCTGGTTTACTTCTCAAATTGTATGACTTCTTATTCTCTTTTTGTATTTTCAGGATCTGCGTCTTGGCTTTACATCGTAGTTCGTTGCGGTCGTCTTCAAATGTAGCTATGGTTTCATCATTAATTAGTTTTATCAGCTGATCATCGTCTTTGATTCGCATCTTCACTCCTATTAGCAGCTCGAAAGGTGTGGAATTAATACTTCTAGCATATGTGGAATTAATTGCTTGTTGGACTCTGGATACGTGTTTGTACCATTTTGTTGGATCGTCGATGCTGAGCTTAGAAAGTACTGAAATTATAATTGTATTCAACCTCTCGACTTGTCCGTTTACTCGGGGTAGACCAGTTGTCGTCTTCACTAATTTAATGTTTTCATCTCGGCCATACTGAATAAAGATATCTGCGGTGAAAGCAGCACCTCTATCCGAAATAATTGGTGAAGGATTACCGAAAATTGAACTCTGTGCAGACAGCTTTGCTATAACTTCGTTTGCACTGGTTGACTTCGTCGGATAAAGCCAACAGAATTTAGTGAATGAGTCAATTACGGCTAAGATATGCTTATAATTCTTATGCGTCGAATCAAGGGGACCCAAAAAATCTACATGATATGTGTGCAAAGGGGTATCTTCTTTTTGCAGTGGATGTAGCAGACCTTCCTGCTTACCTCTTTTCCGATTACTCATGATACAAGGTATACAGCAGCTTATGTATTTTTCGATTTTATCCTCGATTTTTGGTATATAATAATCCTTGCAAATCAACTCCTTAGTTTTTCTGATTGCGAAGTGGCCTCTGTCATGTGCTCGGCTAATTATTTGTTTCTGCATACTGTTTGGTACTACAATCAATTCGACATCATTTACAAGCTTGTACAAAATATCTGACTTTAAAAAATAGTTGTCATAGGACTGTTTATCGGTAAGTATTTGCTTAATAGCTTTAAGATGTTCGTCTTGCATTTGAGCTTGCTTCAGTCCGATACTCATACTATCTTCAGTTATTGTTAATATTGGATATCTACTCAGGGCGTCTACATGCTTCATACGTGTTCCAGGACGATGTTCAACTTTGAAATTATACTCTTGTAGAAATAAGACCCAACGTGCAAGTCTTGTGCACAAACTTTGCTTATCAACTGTCTTCGTAAAAGCATTGCAGTCAGTTATCAAAACGAAAATTGATTCCTAAAAGGTAAACTCTAAACTTGTTCAAGGCCTCAATGACTGCTAAGTAATTTATTATGTAATTCTTTGCTCGATACGGTCTGCCTAAATTCGCTTAATAGTGCATTTTTGAGTATTGACCAAGAATTAATACATCTTTCACTGAAAACAAATAGCTAGGCATTCCCTCTTAGCGACTTTTTCGCAAAAACTAATTTTTGAAGGCCATTAAAGTCCATCAAAAGAGCCTGATCCTCGAATTCTGAAAGCCATTCCTCAATTCCAATTGAATTTGTTCCATCGAATGTTCTAATTGTGTCCTCTATGTCTCGAAAATTCATACCAAAACGCATAGAAATGTCACTATAACGTTTTTCGTCTCCACTGTTTCTCTTACATCTTTGTGAATTCTCTTTCTCTTTCTGTTCAACGTTTTCTTCTGCATCATTGTACACATTACTGTGAGCGGCACTTTCGTTACCCTCTTGGTCGTCAAATTCGTCGCTGCTTTCGTCGTTGCGCTCTTCGTTTTCACAAAACAAACTGCGAAGTTCGTGGAATACATGTGACTGCAAATTCTCTACTTCGTGCCCTATACCGAGTATGTTACTTATAGAAACGAGATCACGTTCAGATAAGTTCGCTTCAACGTATATTTTCTTGCTTTCGTTACTGCGCGTCATTCTCATCGAAGCTAAATCCAGAAAATTCTCTTAACCGTTGACAATTATTTCTGTCTCCCTCTCGCTCATGTACATATTTATGCAAAGCAGTAATGCTTGCTCCACTGGCACTAGGAATTCCAGCATTAATGAAATTTTTTAAACACGGCATTTTGATTATGATGGAATAAAAAAATTACGTTATTTTTTACAGCGTTTAAACACGGTTTTATATTCTATTAATCAGTTTTTCCTTTAACTTCTTTATACTTTTTTTAGCAATCCTTTCACAGTTTTCTTTTCACAATTCACTTTTCAGCATTCTCTTTTTACCGATCGCGGACGAGCGCCCAATTTTGTGGGACTGGGTTCCGATTCCGTAGAAATAAGTAGTCCCACTTAGATTTATATTTGGTTATATGGTAATAGGTTTTATTTTAGATTATAATTAGGTTTTAGAAACTATAAAAATGGTTGAATTGAATGTGAATTGTTTCGTCTTTAGGTTTTTAATGAGAGCGTCGTTTCTCATTCGTCTTTACACGTCTTTCGTCTTTAATACGTCTTCACTTCTTTAATACACTTCTTCTCGTCTTTAATACACGTCTTCTCGTCGTTGGCTCGTCTTAAAAAGTTCTTCTTCCTCGTCGTCTCGTTAAAACTACTTATTCTGATACCCCACGTTTTCGGGGGTTGAAAATTGTTTATATTTCATGTTCAGCGCTGGTTACTTGATACCGCGCCGCTGTTATAGTCTTAAGTGTTTTCCACAGAGTGTGGATGCATCTTTTGTTTGGTTTTAAGCAATAATTGTCATATGAATTTTATGACTTACTTTTGTTTATGTTTCATTTGTATATTTCTTTGGTCAATCTGATTTGGTGAAGCCAGCTCAGATGAACACGATGTTTATTCTTAAACAGCTTCCTTCTGCCTGTTACCGTAGCTAACTGGTCGACTCACTCATTCACAAATAAAGGAGAATCGTAGAATGCAGAAGACTCGAAATCGATCACATCACGCACACACGTAACTAAGGCCAAATTAATCTAATGTATAAAAATATGTCGGGTTTTCTTGCCTGACTCTATAACTCCAGAAGGCAAGAACCAATTTCCACGATTTTGCATTTGTTGGAAAGGTCTCGGGCTCCTCCTTAAAGTTTTTCCCTTTTCGGTGATTCCGCGACTCCTAAAAAAAAAAAAAAAAAAAAAAAAAGTAAAACCAAATTGCTCCAATTTGACGTACGAGGCTTACCACTACACGGATTCCCTGTGCTCCAGCTGGTGGTCCCCATTCCAGCTCGTGGGTGGGCCAAAGGGCCAAATCAACTCTAGGAAGAAAGGGGAGTGGTGAGGGGGTGGCTGGCCACTCTTTTTTCCCGCCTCTCATAATTTCACTCGTGTGGGTGAGAAAAAAAGTTTGCCAATTTCTCCACTTTTCATTCCACCGCGTTGCAGCAACAAATCGAAACAGCTGTGATCACAGTGTTGATCAGCGCCAAAAGCTCAGCCTGAGCCGCCTTGGCAGGGGGCGCCACTTTGTAATTTGAACCGGGAAAAAGAAAGCGCCACTTTTTATTTCCCGCGATCTTCAAATTCAAATTTAAATTAGGCGCTGGCGCCAATATCGAGATATGGAGCGTTTTGTCTTGTCGATGGACCATCAAGCTCGTTGCGACGACGGATCGGTGCAAGATGCACAATGTCCAGAGGCGGCATTTGCTAAACGGCCAAGAATAGTTCGGTCGCCGCCTGGCAAATTCAACCATATCGAGGCGGAGACGGTGGCTTTACACGGTAATAGCTCAGGAACGGCTGGAACACCGGCAATGGCGCCCAGTAGCCCGGAGACAACCACCTCGCCAAAAGTTGTCTCAAATGTGTCGGAGTTGGACGAGTTGGGCTCGCTCATTTGGGAGATGGACACCATGTTCAACAAAGGTGATGATGGCAAAAAACCAGTACGCCATATAAATCTGGGCACGAAGAATGCAATAGTGCGAATGAAAGAGCTGCACGAAATGCTATGCCATATAATGATCGGCAGCAAAACGGTGGTAAGCTCAAAGTGCGAAATAGCAACCCAAACCTCGCCTCGTAATGCTATTAGGCCGAGAAACGGTGCGAAAAAGATGGATGCAATGGGAAACACGCCCAAACGTCAGAGAGAGGACGTTGGTACCCAGCGCAACACCCCTCCTAAGCGTCAGCGAGCAATTGCGCTAAACACGCCATGCGGCGATCCGGAGCCAGGTACTGGGCAGCGAGCCATTACGGCAGTGCCGCAGGCAGCCCATGGAGCTGCGGAATGGCAGACTGTCTCAAGGAAAAGACCGAACAAGCCATCCTTGAGGAAAGCTAGGCCGGAGGTTATCTTAATCAAGGCGAATGAGGGCTGCTCTTATGCCGAAATCCTGAGCCTAGTTACCAGAAGGCCAGACGGCAAGCTCGACGACGTTAAAAATAACGTCAAGAGGACGAGAAAAACGGCTACGGGCGATCTACTGCTCGAGCTTAAGGGGGGTGGAAATGCAAATAGCAAGAAACTGACCGAAGACTTGAGTCAAGTATTGGGTCACCAAGCTTCAGTACGAGCAGCTGGAGCCGATGCGTGGCTGGAAATGCGAAACCTCGACAACTTAGCGACGGAAGAGGAAATCAAAAAGGCAATTAAGCAAAAAATTGGTGATGACGTTGGGCAAGTAAATGTAAGGGGCCTGCGCAAGTCGTACAGAGGAAAACAGATGGCCATCTTGAACATGCCGCGGACTATAGCAGCCACACTATTGAGAGAAGGCTCCATTGAAGTTGGCTGGGACGTGTGTCCGATTCGAGAGAGGCAGGCTCAAAAGAGATGCTACAAGTGCCTATGCTTCGGCCACAAAGCGGACAGTTGCACTAGCGCCAAAGATCGCACGAACTGGTGTCTTAGATGCGGCCAGACCGATCACAAGGCAGCCACATGCAACAACAACCCAGTTTGTTTTAATTGCGTAGACGCAAAACGCATGGATGCGAGCCACTACACTGGTAGTCGCCGTTGCCCAATGGTAACTACTGGTGAGCAAGCTTCCAATAAGAACTTATGAAATTTATGCAATTAAATTTAAATCACTGCTCGGCGGCGCATGACTTACTTACGCAGTCAATATTAGAACTGGAGATCGATCTGGCCATCCTGAGTGAGCCGTACAGGATGCTGTCTAGTAACTCCTGGGCTGCAGACACGACGCACAAGGCTGCGATCTGGAGTTGCGGATCAAATGGGCCGCCTATGCAGCACATTAAATCATCGAAATGCTTCGTACGTGCGCTTATTGGAGATGTGTGGGTCTACAGCTGCTACATGGCACCTAGCCTCTCATTAAACGAGTTCGAATCGGCAGTAGATCAACTCGCTATGGATGCCAGAGGCAAAAACCGGGTCATAATTGCTGGCGATTTTAATTCTTGGTCAACGGAATGGGGCAGCAGTCAGTCAAATATCAGAGGCCGCACTCTGCTGGAGGCATTAGCAGCTCTGGATCTGGTAGTGCTGAATTCTGGCTCGGAGCACACCTTCCAGAGAGCTGGCTACGGATCGGTAATTGACGTGACTTTCGCGAGCAGTCAGTTGGCCCAGCAAGCTGAATGGAGACTCTGCAGCCACTTCACAGCCAGTGATCACTTGGCCATAATGTGCAAAATCGGCAGATATCCAGCCAATAACGCAAATGCGCGGATAAATTGTAAAATGTACCGGGTGGAAACGTTCAACCCCAATGTGTTCGAGGCTTCACTACAGTTTCCCCAAATAACTGGTGACGCAAACAATTGCGCCAAAATGCTGGTAGACGCGATTTCATCAGCGTGCGATGCCAGTATGGTGACCCGTAGGGGCCACACCAAACAGAAGACAGCAGTCTATTGGTGGAATGCGACCATCGAGGAGGCGAGAAAACGGTGCCTGCAAGCCAGACGCCAATACCAAAGATCACGCGGCAGAGGTGATTTTACCAGCCTACAACTAGAGTTCCTTATCAGGAGAAGCGAACTGCGACGTGCTATTAAGGAAAGCAAAAACAAATGCTTTCTTGAACTTTGTGACGCGGCTGAAAATGACGTTTGGGGCCGGGCATACAAAGTGGCAATGAGAAAATTCAGAGCTGCTAAGCCAGCTACACCAGACGAATCTCAAATGCAGCTGATAGTGGAAACATTGTTCCCAGCCACTTCAGTAGTAGAACCAAGGTCGGCCCTACGCAGTGTAGCAACAGATGCTTGCAACATCAGTCCGGAAGAGGTGCTTCAAGTAGCTGTCGGAATGAATGACCACAAGGCTCCAGGTCCAGACTCAATACCGAATAAGGCACTCAAATTGGCTGCCCGGCTTCACCCCGCTAAATTCGCAAAGGTGTTCAATAAATGTTTGGCAGAAGGCGTGTTTCCCACCATCTGGAAACTCCAGGACCTTGTGCTACTCCCAAAGGCAAACAAGCCAGCAGAAGATCCATCTGCATATAGGCCGATCTGCCTCCTGGACTCGACAGGAAAGATGTTCGAGAAGCTAATAGCTCTTCGTGTAGAAGCAGCCATCCAACAGTCTGGCGATCTGTCTCCGATGCAGTTTGGCTTCAGAAAGGCTAGATCAACAATAGACGCCTTAACAACAGTCGTCGACGTTGCTAGCAAAGCCATCGAGGGACTACGGTGGAAAGGTGGCAGTAAAAAATATTGTCTGGTGACCACACTTGACGTCAAGAATGCGTTCAACTCGGCGAATTGGAGCAAAATTCTACATGCTTTGAGGTCATTTCAGGTTCCTGAGTATCTAATCACCTTAGTGGAGGACTATTTTAGAAACCGTATACTGCGATATAGCACACAAGGCGGCTCCAAAATGCACTTGGTACAAGGAGGTGTTCCACAGGGCTCAGTTTTGGGCCCCCTATTGTGGAACATAATGTATGATGGGGTTTTGCGGCTGTCTCTACCACCTGGCACGCAAATCATTGGCTTTGCTGACGATGTGGCGCTCACCTCGGTTGCGAAACACATCCACGAAGCAGAGGAGAAAACTGCAGAGGCGGCGAAAATGGTGAAGCAGTGGCTCGCCAATTCAGGACTCCAACTTGCAGATCACAAAACAGAGGCAGTGCTAATAAGCAGCCGGAAAACGGTCGAAAGAGCGAAAATCACACTTGAGACCTGTACGATAGAATCGGTAAGGGCAATTAAATACCTGGGAGTAATGCTGGATACGCGACTCAGCTTTAGAGAGCATCTGGATCATGCCAACATAAAAGCTGCAGACATTGGGCGAGCTATAAATCGCATCCTGCTCAACAACAGGGGCCCAAGACAAATGCAACGGCTACTGCTAGCGTCGGTACTAAGGTCGGTCATGCTATATGGTGCACCTGTATGGGCATCTGCGATGGAGCAAGCAACATATCGGCGCGGGATGGAGTCTACATATCGACTGACAGCGATTCGGGTATGCCGTGGCTTCCGAACTGTTTCGGACGAGGCGGCTTTGGTCATAGCTGGGATGACTCCAATTGATCTGCTAGCACGCGAAGCGAAGATCATGTTTATTAGGAGACAAGCCGTGGCATGGACGCAGGCGGAAAAAAGAGCAGCAAAAGCAGAGGCCAGGCAAGCGAGCATGGAGGAGTGGCAACGCAGATGGTCCACTTCTACAAAGGGTAGATGGACCCATAGGCTGATCCCCAACCTAAACGACTGGCTTTCCAGACAAAGTGGCGAGGTAACTTTTGAGTTAACACAAATTCTGAGCGGTCATGGCTGTTTCAGGTCATACCTCCACCGTTTTGGCAAAGACAGCAGCCCCGAATGCACCCTTTGTCGTAATGGCACGACCGAGGACCCGGAACACGTAGTTTTCAGCTGCCCAAGATTTTCGTCAGAGAGACTCGAACTTGAGGCCATTCTAGGACGGACACCCACAGCTGAAAACTTGGTCCCAGCAATGACTGAGAGCCAGGTGAAGTGGTCTGCGGTCTGCATATATGCAGCAAATATCATGGGCACGCTCCGCCGACTGGAACGCCTAAGAAACGCAGGAGGGGCATAATAGGCCCGTCATCGTCCTGCGAAGCAATACCCCACGGCAGTCCCGCAGGTCCCCGATGGCATCTTATTTTCTTACTTTCTTATTTTCTTGAACTATCCTTTTTTCTCTTCTTTGTTGTTACCTAAATCTATCGTTAATTGTTGTTCTCATGTATTTCGTATAAAACCGCAAAAAAATGAATATTTGTATATTTCAATAGATAAGACAATCTTGGGATTCCCACGAAATTGGCCCAGCTTTGGTATATACAAGCCGATCCCTAATTAAAATCCAACATACAACTAAAAAAAAAAACATAAACACAAAACAGTTTTCAAGCTGGCAACAAAGTTGCCGCAATGTTGATAACAAACTAGTTAACCCGCATCAAAAAAATTCAATGAAATTCTTGTAGGAATTGAATATTGCCGACCAGCAACAACAGCAACATTCTCATTCCGATGGTGGATATTTAAATTAGCTCGTTTCTAGCCTCGCGGCGTTTGTTGCAGCAAACGGCAATGACACCGCAGGGCGCTCAAATTTTGCCACCTGTCTGTGCTTTGCATTTCCTTTGCATTATTCGTAATAGCAATTGACTTTATTGGCAGCATTATCGCAGCATCATCGTCACATGTTCGGCAGCCACCGCCACCAGATGCCCTCCATCATCAGCGGCGGTGGTGGTTCATCGTCCAGCAGCGTTTCCAGCAGCAGCGGATCGAGCCAGGGCCACGATTCTAGCAATGGCAGCTCAGCTGCCACCGGGACCAATCTTATATACAATACCCGGGCGAATTCTATCAACGCGAGTACGATGTAGCTGCACATCCCCATCGAGGGGCGTCTGCATCCGCAGCATCCGCATGCACATCATCAGCCCATGTGCGCCATGTAAGCGGAATATGGTGAGTTTATCAACTCTTCCAATATAGAAAGCCAAGGTTTCTATTGTGCAAGATTAAACGATTAAAAAATTAAGACAATAAGGAACATAGAGTTTTTATAACCTTGCAAAAAGGGTATATTAATTTTTGGTCAGAAGTGTGCAAGGAAGCATCTCCAACCATATAAAGTATGTATATTCTTGATCAGAACGACGAGACGAGTTTAAATAGCCATGTCCGTCCGTATTTTTCAACAGCTGCAACATCATCATCAGTAGGACAGGAAAAGATGAGTGAGGCAATAAACGGAAGAAAGTGGTCTCGTGAATGGCCGCCTGCTGCTTGTCCTTATGTCAGCCAAGTAGCTGCAAAAAGTTTTCCACGACTACGAGGAATGGTAAAAAACAGCAACAACAGAAATTGGCATATTAAAAGTTTTTTAATGCATGGAATTAGTGTTTAAGCTGCACTGGCTTTGTTAAAATCATCCGAGCAGCGTCCAAACCAAAATCATTAGCTTGTTTTCTTTCCTTTTTGTAGAATGACTTCATCCGCATTTCCTCTCCCTAAAAGGCTAATAAAATTATCGCAAAATTAGTGCCAGTTGGTCGAACTTCGTCATAATTTCCCCAGAGTTTGGTCCATCCATCCATTCGTCCATCTATCCATTTTTAGTATTGCGGCAAGCGGCAATCTCTAATTGTTTTAAATGAACTTTCTTAAAGAAGAAGTTGATGCGTCCCGGAAGTTAAATTAATATGTTGCTTAAAGAGTATCGATCTATCATCATCTTATCTCATCTTATCATGAAACTTGAAAACATTTATGTTTTGAAGTGAAAAGTCGACAGAGTGCGCTATTAATTATCATAGTGGTTAGGTGGAAATACAACAAAGTTTACTTGCTCCAAATCGATCAAAGTTTTATCAGTAAAAAAGTGAGTAAGGTGAATTTTCCAAGTTTTTAATAAACCATGAAGCATCGTTAAGCCATCTAAATCGACCAATAATAAGAGATCGACTCGTTATATTAGGTGGAGTACTTAGAAAATGTTATGAATTCGAACAATAATTCCTATGGAGCGATATGTTATATTGGATCGAACCGATCAAATTTATTTGAATCCAAGATACGCAACACATTTGCCTAAAGGTTGGCAACTGTCGAACATTATGCTGTCATTTTCGAAACCTTATCGATATTTATAAACACAAAATAGCACTTAATCGAACTTTAATTAATATTAATCGATGAATATCAACGAAAATACCATTGAATTTGTATGATGTCCCTTAAGCTTTATTTCTGTCTAGTTAAACTTTTAACGTATTGTAAATTTAAAGTTCTTACAGTTCAAATTCTGGCCAAACAAAGATTTCAATGGACATAGCGGAAACCGACGCGTAATAAATTTAAATTAATACAAGCATTTAAAATGGCATAAAATATTTGCAATAAATTTACTATAACCGAAGCGACCACAAAATGTGGTTAGCCATCAATAAAAACTTTCATTCCAGAGTTACCAAAGTTGGCGTGGTTCCTGCCTGACAGCAAACACACATAAATCAATTTAGACAAGACGCCAAAGTGAAACAAAGAAAGAAGGAAGTCCACAAGCAAATAAAAGTGACGACTTTGTTGTACCCTAAGCCAAGTTCGAGAATAACTCAAGGAATATTAGCTTTTTATCAGCAGACTGCATCAGCTATCGAAATAATCATTTGAACAAGACCACAATGACCACAATTTTAGTATCTTTATATCTGTATCTTTTTAGTATCTAAATATATAATTATTATTATTATACGAAAATACTTTTTCTTGGTGAAATTATCTTAAAATTCTCTGCAGAATCGGAATCTGGTGAACAACTATGTCGTTTTCTTTGGCTCATAACAAATTGACCAGCCCTTATATACATACATAATATAAACTAGGTCAAAGGAAAAAAGGTCATAGCCTATTAGTTTGAAATATACCTAAAACAAGTATTTTTAACTGACAAGAGAGTGAGAGTGACTGGACAAAATTGAACACAAAAGGTTTTTCACTCGTCAAAATAAGATGTTTAAAATATGCGAGTGATTCGATTTATTAATGAAACGCGAACGCTGTTAAAAAAGCAATTTGACTAAAAAACACTTGTAAGTTTTGCTGTTACAACTTTTTCTTAAAAAGGTAGAACAACTACCAACCATAATTAAATAAGTTGTCGACAATTGTCGAAATTGCAGCTCATGTGGCTGCTTGTACCTTCAAAGAAGGTTCTTTCGCTTTTATGAGCTTCATGGACAACATGGGCATCAGTGTAGGGCCAAAGTACCCATTAATGGGCGCGACAAGTTGGCGCATTGAGACTTGAGATAGCGAAGGAGCAAGCAGAGCATGACACTAAATACGGTCGAGTTTCACGTAGACAAACAGGATGAAAGCTCTTGACCTAACGGACCTGGTATTGACGACTAAGAAGACCAAAATCTATCTTTTTTTGGGCGAAAATTTTTTTTTTTCATACCGGAAAGTTGATTATATTTTTACAACTCTACGCGACGTGAAACTACCGCCAACAGTTTGACGTGACGGCACCATAGAGATATAGCTCGTGTTGCTGGCTGTCCTCATCAGTCAATATAAGGTACATACAAATTATGAAGAATAATTATAACGGCTATACCACACTTCTTTTGGAGGAAACCTTCGTGAGTTTATTGAAGATTTACGACATAAGTCATTCATTATGGTAAATAAGTGGCGAAATTGTTGGTAAATAAGTAGACGATCCTATTTAAAGCAAAACAATCAATAATCATTAGCAAAGATTGACCATACTGTGCGGAGTACGTCACCAGGACAATATGTTACGCGCGACCCCAAACAGATTCCTGAACACCTCCCACCCGATCGAGCGAGGGGTGCAGCAATCTAAAGCATAACACGAATCGCGTCGACAAATACACAATAGAAAACACAGACAGATTAATTAATATCACTGTTTAGTAGAAAAAGCATAAAAACTAGCACCAAGCATAATTCTACGATGAATAAAGGAAGGTTAATCGAAAGAATTAATTGAACTGCTATTGACCGGATTCAAGTCTAGTCTGGTGCGACTGATATTGAGGTGACCAAATGCAAGATCCGTTCTCTAAAATAGGACGGACAAGTGAAGTAAAAAGAACTTTAGTTGTATAGTGGTCGTCAAATTCTTTAGACCAAATCATCACGCTCAAATCATTCATTTTATTTAGACGTTCGATACGACGATTGTTTAGAAAATAAGAGACCAGTTGAGTAGAGTTAGATGAAAAGTCATTACCTTAAATTTGGTAGTGTTAAGATTTAATAGATTAAAATGAAGTAAATAAGTCAGTCTCAAAACAAATATTTGTAATAACTAATGCATTTGCATATTTTAAAAAATTCTGGCACATGCTTTTCACAAGCATATCATAGTATCTCGCTAACTCATGCATATAAGGGCCCAACGGCCAACTCCGGGCCCTTATGGAAAAACGTTTATATGTATTTTGCTGGGTATTAGTACTAAATTTAAGTGTGCCAAATTTGATTGCATAAGGTAAAAATTACGGGAGATAATCGAGTTTTTAAAATTTCAGGACCGGAAATTTGCGTGGCCTAATCTTTATACATACAAAATGTGCGCATTTACTATGCAAATATACATACCAAATATGGTGTAACTAGCTGCAATAGCTTTTGAGATAAACGTTTTTTTTTAATTGCGGGGGGGCGGAAAGGGACGTGGCAAAATCTTTATTCATACAAAATGTGCGCATTTACTATGCAAATATACATACCAAATATGGTGTCTCTAGCTGCAATAGTTTTTTGAGATAAACGTTTTTTTTTTGAATTGTGTGGCGGAAAGGGGCGTTGCAAAAATTTGAATTAAACTTGATCACTCTACATACTACACGAGCCTACATTCCAAATTTGGAGGCTCTATGTCGTATAGTCTCCGAGATCTTCGCGTTCATACGGACGGACGGTCATGGCTAGATCGACTAATACTGATCAAGAATATATATGTGGTCGGAAAAAGCTTCCTCCTGCCTGTTACCGTAGCTATCTGGTAGACACACTCATTCACAGAAGACTCGAAATCGTACTCTCGAATCTATCACATCACGCACACACGTAACTAAGGCCAAATTAATCTTATGTATAAAAATAGGTCGAGTTTTCTTGCCTGACTCTATAACTCCAGAAGGCACGAACCGATTTCCACGGTTTTGCATTTGTTGGAAAGGTCTCGGGCTCCGAAAGGTTTAGAGCAAAGAAAAATATAAAAATAAGTCGGGGATTCCTTCCTACCAAAATGCCGAGAGCACGATGTGCAAACATCAGCAGCCGTACTAGACACGCAAGCCAGCAACAAGTGTATTCATAGAACTTAAGCGAAGAAAGACTAACTATACATGAAGATGCTTGGCATCATACAATCGCTTGGCATTCCAATATGATCGCACTGCGAAATACAGTGACGATGACAATTTAAAAATTGGAGCAATGACAACTGTATGCCGATATTTCAATGCCTTAAGAATCAAAAGAGAATCGGCTGCGCAAGGGGAAAAGTCAAACTGAATCCATTACTTACACCACAACACCCACTGAAACCATTGGTCGAAGGAACCGATTCCGACTACTTCGATCACCTTGCTAGTTATATTTCTGGGATCTAATGCTTCTAACTGCCTTAACATGGTATGCAGTTCTAACTGCTTCCCTAACAACTTTTCAGGTTTGTTAAGAAACATTTTTGTCTTATGCGAATATTAGGATATCGGTATAAGTAGATAGATGTACTTATAACTATCTTATCTGATGATCCTGTTGTTGACACAGGTCGTGATTTTAGTTTGGTTTGGCTTTTACACTAATTTTTCCTAGCGCCGATGGGTATGCACAAAAGGTGCAGGCGATGTTCTAGTCTTTACCAACTTTTTCGCTTTATTTAGTTCCTGCAATTCCCCACTAATTCTAGTGTTGAAGACATGATATTTTTTTGCAATTCCGAAGTTCTTTAGCAAAGTGTGCTGATGATAGAACTTGGTAGTTCTTGAAATAGCTATACAGACAACGTGCTCACCTTTTTGTGTTGCCTTTGAAATAATCTTCTTTTGTAAGTCGGACCTCGAGCCGGCTAAATTGCAAGGTTTGATTTAAATTTCAAATAGGTCGTAATCTAACCACATATTATTAATTCCAGTAATGTCTTTGAAGTGTTTTTACTCTAGACACACTTGTCAACTAACTACTAGGCTTTGACTTATTAGTCACTTAATCATCACTATCCCACATGTTTATGTTTTTATCTGTAAGTAAATTGTGTTCCCAATATTAATAAATATGGCAGGTTGCCACATTCCACTAGGTCCCAACGTTTGCGTTTGCTTTTGCTTTTTTGCGTTTGCCTAGAGATACATGTGTTCCCCTTTCTTCAAATGATTGCCTCAGCCCTTGTCAAGGTTATCTCTACAATGTTGTTTGCTTCTTGTTTTTTTTATTTGCATGTTTGCTTTAATTAGAGAATCGGCTTATACATATATACCACAATTGGGTGAATTTCGTGGAGTCACAAGATTATCTTACCTATTGATATAAACAAATTTTCAATTTTTTGCGCTTTTATACGAAATACATGAGAATAGCTAAATCTATACGAAATACATGAGTATAGCTAAACCTAAAGCTAAAGTCAGAAATAACTGAAAGGTCAAAAGTTAACCCATTTCTTAATATAAATTAATAACAAATAAATAATTTAAATAAAATTCATGAGAAATGAGGTAAAGTCGTCTCGCCAACTTAGGTATACCATACACCAGTAAAACAAATATTTGAAATTTATAATAACAAATGCATTTACGTTTTTTTTCAAAATTTTGATTACATGCTTTTTAGAAGCATATCTCAGTATCTCGCTCACGCAAGGTTACGACCGCCCTAGCGCCCCCCACCAGCCAACGGCTAACTGGAAAAACGTTTATATGCATAACTTGGCTATCAAATTCAAGTGTGCCAAATTTGATTACAAAAGGTAAAAAATTACGTGAGATAATCGAGTTTTTCGAAATTACGTGGCAAAATCCTTGCATATACAAAATATGCGCATTTATTAAGCAAATATACATACCAAATTTGATGTCTCTACCTATTATAGTTTTTAAGAAAATCGGTTTTGTTTTAATTGTGGAGTGCGTGGCAAAATTTTTTTGCAACAAATTTCAGCGCGCTTACTGAAGGATTAATCTTACCAAATTTGATGTCTATCATAGTCTTTAAGAAAATCAAATTTGTTTAAAATTCGGCGGCGGAGGGGGGCCGGACAAGACATATCGTCTTCTTGCCTACTTCAATCGGATCTTAATGATCTCCAGAGTTGGTGTGAAACCAACCTATTAAACCTTAACAGCTCTAAATATAAAGTTATGTCTTTTTTATAGATGCACTCCATACTTAGCAACTTATTATCTTAACGACACTGCCTTAGAGAGGTTAGATATTATCAATGACTTAGGTGTTCTTATGGACCATAAATTAACCTTTAATCCTCATATTACTGCTACAGTTAGTAAAGCTATGAATGTTCTTGGGTTTGTGAAACGATGGTCAAAAGAATTTGACGATCCGTACACAACCAAACTTCTGTATACTTTATTAATCCGTCCTATCTTAGAGTACGGATCTTGCATATGGTCACCTCAATATGAGACGCATCAAAGTAAAATTGAATCTGTTCAAAAGCAATTTTTGCTATTTGCTCTTCGCGGTCTAAATTGGGATCGCAATGTCAATTTGCCATCATACTCCAGTAGGCTTCTTTTAATCAATTTTCCTTCATTAATTAATCGTAGAGTAATACTTGGTGCTATCTTTATTCATAAACTTTTAATAGGTGAAATAGACTCTCCTGAGCTATTGAACCAGTTAAACCTATCTGTACCCCGTAGACCTACTAGAAATTTTATTCCTCTATCCTTAAAACATTGTAGTTCTAACTATTCTTTGCATGAACCTTTACGAGTCCTATGTTCTGATTACAATCTTCTGTATCCCGTAATAAGATCAGAAGCCTCTCTTTCTCTTGTAAAAACCTCTATTTTAGCTCATTTAGCTCGTAACTAGCTGTAGTTAATCATATTTTTAATTGTTTGTCCGTTATACTTGTATTTGTCCACGCGATCGTGCCGTCCGATATACGGCTGCGCCCCACGGTCGGTCGGGCGGGAGGTGAACAGCGCTCTGCTTGGTCTCGCGCGAAACAGGTGTCCTGGTGTCGTATGGGCCACTTGAACGTACTTCGCATTGTACGCGTCAACGTCCAGACAATATCTCCTACGGCCTCTTTTTATTTCTCAGTCGGTTGCATGGTTCCCCAAAATTTAACGATTATAGGGAGTTCATTTCAAAGAACAATAGTTTTATTAATTTCTAAACTTATGAACAAGGCAGGATTCATTTCATAATTTAATTCATTATTTATATCTCTTTCGGAAACAAACGAACTTAATATTATTCAGAATTAATGAAGTTAATATGTGGGGGTCCCTAAAGTATGATTAGTACGAAATTACCGGTTACTGATTACCGAATTTGTTTTTGGCTATTCAAGCTTATTTTCATACTTTGAAATCTTAAACTAAATACTGGTCGAAAAATAAGTTTGTATCTTATCTTCAATTTCATAATATATACGATGCAGCAATGCGATTATCAAACATAATTATCTTACTCGTTATCTTGCGATTAGGTTACAAAAACCAAATTTAATCGAATTTACGAAAAAAAAAATCGAATCATATTAAACTGATGCCGGGAGAGAAAAGGATAAAAATAAAAACTAGACGGTTAAATTTCCTAATAAATTTAAGTATTGGCAATGGCACTAACGTCCAACATATTCAAAGGCTCCAAAAACGAATAACCCGATTCAAATAATAATTTTTCTTTTATGGTTTGACTTACAGCTTTAGTCCAGCGGCGAAAGATCTTTCGAAGCGGAGGCTGTTCAAAAATAGATAAGATGATTTAAGGTAGTCAGAAGCCTCTGATTTTGTTTGGGAGCACCCGTTTTCGATTAAGCACATTAACATTAACATTATTCGTATCCTCTCTCTCTCTCTCTCTGTGTAAACAAATAACTCTTATAAGTATTGGATGTCTAAGTATTACAAGAACGTTGTCTTCGAACGTACCTAGGTCAGGCCAATGTGTTGCAACTGCTTCGTTGGGTACACGTGTAGTAAGACCTGAATTCCACGGATTCAAGTTTTTTTAGGTTTTTTTTTTCTTTTGGTTAAGTACTCGCGATAATCATTGGCAGGACCGAGAGGCTCGAATGCATAGACAGAATTAAATTGGAGGAGGCTTTTAAACGCTTGCACCCATCCTGATTATTTTACAGCTGCACTGCACAAAACCACGTGCTCTTTTTCGAAATGAGTCCGGTCAAAAATGGACAGAAAGGCGCAGGTTAAAACTTCTCTTCGCTCAAAGTTTCGTTAATTCATTGAGACTGAGTCCTCTTTCCTCAGCTGAAAACTCAGACTTGGCGGCCTACCACTCAGGGGTAATCTGCTACGTACTTGTGGTGCCAGTCCCTAGTAGGAACAGGTTAATTAGCTACACGTCAAACAATTATATATATATTTACCCTAAGGAGAGCGACACCACAGCCACAAAAATTTTGGAATAAATTTATTCCGATTGGAGCGGCGATATCCAAAACGCCACAAAACAAAACGAGGTTATTGGACGCGGAACCTCACAGGCGCTCCGCGGATATTTTCTCCATTGAACTACCAGACACTACCCCAGAACCAAGTTGTGGGTTTTATTGGGCAATCCTATGAAGGATGCAATTGTAATGGTTTTATTTTTTTTTCTTGCACGATACACGCGGTGGGTGCAACAAAGATTGCCGTGAAGTTGGCAGCGAGGATTGTAGCACCTCCGTCTCCTTTGGTAGTTGAGTTAAGAAAAGAACGAGACCACGCGTATTTAATCTTTTAATCTTCCTTTCGCCAATTATCTTTTCTTTTATATTCTTTAATCTAGGGCTGAGCTTTAAGCCGATATCTCACCGATCGCTACGTGACGACTTACATCGATACGTAAGGTCATAAATTATCGATAACACTATGTACTGATTCGGGTACTAAAAACAAGTTGTTTCCACAATTAAATATTTTCTGTTGATTTTTTAAATTTTGAACGACAAGCGCATGTTACACACCTCCCCGACAAAATCACACTTTGGGGTTGTTAAACATCAGATGAATTTTCCAAATGAATTTTCATTTTTGCTTCAACGTGTCGGAAATGGGTGCGGCAATACCAGCATAATTTTTATAAACTTACGATACCATCCCGTGAGACCTAGAAACCTACGTACTTGCTTTATAGACTTGGGCACTGGGAATTCTTGGATCGCCTTATCAGGGTCCGTTCGAATGGTTCCATTACCAACATGGCCAAGATATTTGACTTCTTTTGAGACAAAAACTGCTTTTTCTCACATTAATTGTAAGTCCCGCTAGGATTACTCTATTAGCTAACTCGGATAATACTGAAATATGTCGCTCAAAGGACTCGAAACTACTAAAAGATCGTCTAAGTATATGAAGATTTCATTTCGCAAACTTGGTGGTATCACTCGGTCCATAAGTTTGGACATTGTTTGAGGGTGCGTTTGACAATCCAAACGGCATTACAGTAAACTGATAGAGAGGTCTTCCTGGTATGGTAAAGGCCGTTTTCTCTCGGGCGCTGGCGGCTAGCGGTATTTGCCAATAAGCATCCTTTAGATCAATACTTGAAATAAATACTGCTTTCGGTAGCCGACTAAGAATGCTGTCAATTAAAGGCATAGGATAAGCATTTTTAATCGTGACTTCATTAAGTTTTCGACTGTCAATACATAATCGAACTATTCCTGGTTTGCGCACCAGTACAACAGGTGATGACCAGGGGCTATTTGATTCTTCTATTACTCCAAGGACAAGCATACGATCTATCTCTTGGTACATTAATTTTTTTATGGCCGGAGATACAGCATAGTGCCGCTGCTTGATCGCTTTTGCATCACCTACCTCAATTTCATGTGAGCAGCCAGCTGGTTTTTCCTAATCCTTTTTGCCTCGAAGGATGGAAACAATTGAATGGTTTTAAGTAAGTGTTTTTTCTGGGATTCGGATAATGACACATTTAATTCGCTATCGAGATTAATACAAGATACGGTTGGTTCTTTTCCTTTATGCGCCTTAAAAACGCCGGTAACAAATTAAAGGCTCTCCAAAAGTCTATGCCTAAATAAAGATTCTGTGTCAGCGAAGGTGCAACATAAAGAGTTATTGGTTTTTTTCGATTCGTTGAAAGCTAACAGAGGTAAGAGTCTTTCCTAGAATGGCTTGTTTTTGTCCATATGCTGTGTGCGTGGTTTTTACCGTCTTAAGGGGTAGCAATTCGTTGACCAATTCTGCCGCCAAATTTCCACCTACACAACTAATTGACGCTCCAGTGTCCATCAGACCCTTCAATTCTCTTTCAAAGAGGTTCACATCTGCGTACGGCCGCCAATCAAGGGAATCATCTATCATTGAATCCAAAACAGCCGTTTTCTCTAATTTATGTTTTTTTCTATATTCAATATATAGAAATATTAGTACAATATTAGTATTTGCATCTTTTTAGTATTTGCACATAGTGGAGATTTAAACTCTCGTAGTTGCATAGAAATAGTTGGGAGTTGTGACAAAGTTGGTAGTGAGGAACCCACCGAAGATTCCCTAAAGGGTGTTCGCCGGGTTCAGTTTGAGTGCACTTTTCGACAGTGCACGGCGAACTCCGTTTTTTGAAATATTACATCGATTACAAGTAGGTTTGTAGGCATCAGGTTGACCGCAGCCATAGCAAGATATCTTTCGCTCTGCATCGCAATCCTGATATCTATGTCCATTAAGTTAATAGCAGCTATTTCTACCTCGGGATCTATATCCGGGTCGGTTTCTAATTCTTTATTGGTAGCCGAAAATTCTAGTTCATGAACCTGCCGTTTCGGGGTTGATCTAGGCATGGTTGACGTCACCGACTTATTTACCGATTGCACAAATCGTTCACGTGTGCACACAACGTGGCGCAAATGCGAAGCCGACATTATTGGTACGTACAAAATCTCATGTTGAATTTCTTGTAGTAACTTTGCCTTCAGCACATCTAACAATGCAGACTCTGTCAATGGGACGGCTAATCTATCTCCCAGTGTTACGATAGCGTCATAAAAACTATCAAAAGATTCATTTGGACGTTGTTTTCGCTGAAACATGGCCGTACGAATTTTCTAGATCGGTTCTTCCGTCTTGAAATTGTGCTCTTAGTGCCATTCGAAGCTGTGACCAGGTCACTAGTGGAACGCTCCGGTGAAACCTCCAGAACCAGTCGCTAGCAGCTCCTTCAAATAAGTTGCTCGCGTAGCGAGATACAAGTTCTAAATCATTATTGAGTGTTTGTTTTGTGAGGGCCTCGACTCTATATATAAAGTCATCTACCGCTATGGAGGAATGTCCTGAAAATCGAATTTTCCAATTCGTAATTATTTGACTATCCCGATCAGCACGCAATTTGTGCTTGGATACGTAGTCTGATTGGGTCGTTAACTTTGACTTTCCCGTGGAGGGATTTGAAATAACTCTTCAAATGTCTGTCTTTGTCCCGAGGGTTGGAAGGATGTTCGAGATGCTAGGTTTTCTGCAAGTAGTGGGCCGTTAGACGCCGCTCGTTGTAGAGTTATCTCTAAAGACTGGGTCATTTGGGCTACAGCCTGAGACATGGTCTGCGACAAGGTTTGGGAGACCTGAGTCATTGATTGAGCTACTACCTGATTCATTTGGGTAATGCCTTCGGAAAGGGCTCGGGCTATTACTTGATCTATGATCTATCTAGCGTGTCGGCCTGTGGGTCCAATTCTGGATTACCCTCAGTTGATCCCGCTACAGTACGTGATGATCTTAAGTTCCGCATGTCGACGCCACCTGCTAACATTAACTCATCCGCCAAATTAGTAACGTTGGACTGTACGGAAGTACGACACATTGGACGCACTGATTTAGCTCCTTCGCGAAGCGAAAAGCAACTAATGTGAAATGAATGATTGGAGGGGGTGGTTATCCACTCTGTGTTGAAGTCCAACTCCCGCACACAAATGCCACAGCTTCTACTAATTTCTTCAGATCTGCCCAAAATATCGGAACTATCAAATACGGACATAACTTACTAACACTTCGATTGAAATATCCTTATTATTATTGTACATCTAAATATATATTGTAAACACCTATTTATTGTGTGAAAAATATAAAGATTAGTTTAGAGTCTTCAGATTTAATTTCGATTTCTCCGCAAGTGCGACTGGTTCGTTGCATTGCCGGAAGAGAAGAGACCCGCTGTCTCGTCGCCTATCGATGACTTATCGCTAACCATCGATACTTATTACTAACAATCGATACTTATTACTAACAATCGATACTTATTACTAACAATCGATACTTATTACTAACAATCGATATTACAATACTGGTTTCGACATATGCGTGAGTATTTAAAAGACTTGCAAATAATTGGGATCTTACAACTCGGCCGTCCTGACGAGGAATCGACCTCGATTCCAATTGCTAACAACAAGGGGGGGTAAATAAGAAACTTAAGTGGCTGGTGTCGCCTTTGTTTGGCTATCAGAAGTGCAATCTGGATCAGGGGCAACCCATAACTTTAATTTGGAGGCTTCTAGGACTCCGTCATATGGTAGTTGGGTGATTTGGGAGCCTTCTACATCCCGGATAACATATCGGTCATTCGGAAGTTTTTTATGAACCACATACGGACCACGATACCGTCTGATAAGTTTTTTGTTTGTGCCTGCCGAAGTATCCACATTCTTGATAACTACGAAATCCCCCTCTTCAAAACTAACGGCTGGGGGGTGATGCTTCGAATAATACTCCGAATTATATTCATGGGACTTAGCAATGTAACGGAAGGCTACTCTCCGGACGTCTACCTCTGAGGTATCGACCTCTCCCTGTTCTCTCACCCAACCGTTCGGTTAGTTCATCCACTACCACACCTCGTTGTTCAACTCCGAATAGGAGTACGGAAGCGGCAAATTTGGTTGTGGAGTGGACGGAGTTATTCAATGCAAACTCTATGTTCGGCAGTTGTTGGACCCAATCTGCGTGGTTCACGGGTTCCGTCAGTTTACCCAACATGGGGCCCAAAACACGGTTAACTCGCTCGACTTGGCCGTTAGCCCGGGGTGAGGCAGTGGCATTCAGCACATGAATTATATTATTGGCCTTCAGGAATTCTTCAAATTCAGAGGAAGTAAAGCAGGTACCTCGATCGCTGATAATTCGGCGGGGTCTACTGTAATTTGCGAAATACTGAGTTTCTAACGTCTGACATACTTCACGTGAATTAGTAGTGACGGCAGGGTACAGCTTCACAAATTTGGTGAAAGCGTCAATGACAACCAGAAGATATTTTTTCTTAGAGCGTATGGACGGAAGGGGCCCCAGATGGTCAATATGAATGGTATCAAACGGAAGGGGCACTTTCGGAATACTATGTAGCGTGACACGGTTGTCCGAAGCGGACGCTGAGTAGTAGATACACTTGAGGCAATTTCTAATGTAATTGTTAACATAAGACTTCATACACGGGAACCAGTAATGCTTCTTGATCTGTGTGCAACATTTCTCCGTGGCCATATGGCCAAGCTTCTCGTGCACTACTCGTATGACATGATTTATCATTTCGGAAGGGACATAAAGTTGGGGTACATTCGTCGAGGAAAGGCGGTACACTACTCCGTCTCGCAGTTCGAAATTCGCTATTTCATATTTCTCTAACTCATCTCGGAGTTTGACAATCTCAGGGTCCCGGTTCTGGGTTAACTGCAGTTGGAAGTCGAGGTTTATATCGTCAACGTATGCGGCAGTTTCTATTCTGCTTAGAGCATCAGCATGGGGCATACCAACCCCCGAGCGGTGTACAATCGTGTAGTTATAGTTTTCCAACAGCAGGGCCCAGCGAGCAATCTTGGCGGAATGTCCACCATTTCTCAGTGTCAGCGCAAGGGAATTACAATCGGTCACGATTTTGAAATGGATGAACTTAAGGTATGTCTCAAAACGTTTTAAGGAATACACATCAGATGAATTTTCCAAATGAATTTTCATTTTTGCTTCAACGTGTCGGAAATGGGTGC
This sequence comes from Drosophila equinoxialis, assembly GCA_018150345.1. NCBI lineage: Eukaryota > Metazoa > Arthropoda > Insecta > Diptera > Drosophilidae > Drosophila > Drosophila equinoxialis. The sequence continues at coordinate 51,628 of JAECWI010000059.1, read as the reverse complement.
GGCAATACCAGCATAATTTTTTATAAACTTACGATACCATCCCGTGAGACCTAGAAACCTACGTACTTGCTTTATAGACTTGGGCACTGGGAATTCTTGGATCGCCTTATCAGGGTCCGTTCGAATGGTTCCATTACCAACATGGCCAAGATATTTGACTTCTTTGAGACAAAAACTGCTTTTTCTCACATTAATTGTAAGTCCCGCTAGGATTACTCTATTAGCTAACTCGGATAATACTGAAATATGTCGCTCAAAGGACTCCGAAACTACTAAAAGATCGTCTAAGTATATGAAGATTTCATTTCGCAAACTTGGTGGTATCACTCGGTCCATAAGTTTGGACATTGTTTGAGGTGCGTTTGACAATCCAAACGGCATTACAGTAAACTGATAGAGAGGTCTTCCTGGTATGGTAAAGGCCGTTTTCTCTCGGGCGCTGGCGGCTAGCGGTATTTGCCAATAAGCATCCTTTAGATCAATACTTGAAATAAATACTGCTTTCGGTAGCCGACTAAGAATGCTGTCAATTAAAGGCATAGGATAAGCATTTTTAATCGTGACTTCATTAAGTTTTCGACTGTCAATACATAATCGAACTATTCCTGGTTTGCGCACCAGTACAACAGGTGATGACCAGGGGCTATTTGATTCTTCTATTACTCCAAGGACAAGCATACGATCTATCTCTTGGTACATTAATTTTTTTATGGCCGGAGATACAGCATAGTGCCGCTGCTTGATCGCTTTTGCATCACCTACCTCAATTTCATGTGACAGCCAGCTGGTTTTTCCTAATCCTTTTGCCTCGAAGGATGGAAACAATTGAATGGTTTTAAGTAAGTGTTTTTTCTGGGATTCGGATAATGACACATTTAATTCGCTATCGAGATTAATACAAGATACGGTTGGTTCTTTTCCTTTATGCGCCAAAAACGCCGGTAACAAATTAAAGGCTCTCCAAAAGTCTATGCCTAAATAAAGATTCTGTGTCAGCGAGGGTGCAACATAAAGAGTTATTGGTTTTTCGATTCGTTGAAAGCTAACAGAGGTAAGAGTCTTTCCTAGAATGGCTTGTTTTTGTCCATATGCTGTGTGCGTGGTTTTTACCGTCTTAAGGGGGTAGCAATTCGTTGACCAATTCTGCCGCCAAATTTCCACCTACACAACTAATTGACGCTCCAGTGTCCATCAGACCCTTCAATTCTCTTTCAAAGAGGTTCACATCTGCGTACGGCCGCCAATCAAGGGAATCATCTATCATTGAATCCAAAACAGCCGTTTTCTCTAATTTATGTTTTTTTTCTATATTCAATATATAGAAATATTAGTACAATATTAGTATTTGCATCTTTTTTAGTATTTGCACATAGTGGAGATTTAAACTCTCGTAGTTGCATAGAAATAGTTGGGAGTTGTGACAAAGTTGGTAGTGAGGAACCCACCGAAGATTCCCCTAAAGGGTGTTCGCCGGGTTCAGTTTGAGTGCACTTTTCGACAGTGCACGGCGAACTCCGTTTTTTGAAATATTACATCGATTACAAGTAGGTTTGTAGGCATCAGGTTGACCGCAGCCATAGCAAGATATCTTTCGCTCTGCATCGCAATCCTGATATCTATGTCCATTAAGTTAATAGCAGCTATTTCTACCTCGGGATCTATATCCGGGTCGGTTTCTAATTCTTTATTGGTAGCCGAAAATTCTAGTTCATGAACCTGCCGTTTCGGGGTTGATCTAGGCATGGTTAACGTCACCGACTTATTTACCGATTGCACAAATCGTTCACGTGTGCACACAACGTGGCGCAAATGCGAAGCCGACATTATTGGTACGTACAAAATCTCATGTTGAATTTCTTGTAGTAACTTTGCCTTCAGCACATCTAACAATGCAGACTCTGTCAATGGGACGGCTAATCTATCTCCCAGTGTTACGATAGCGTCATAAAAACTATCAAAAGATTCATTTGGACGTTGTTTTCGCTGAAACATGGCCGTACGAATTTCTAGATCGGTTCTTCCGTCTTGAAATTGTGCTCTTAGTGCCATTCGAAGCTGTGACCAGGTCACTAGTGGAACGCTCCGGTGAAACCTCCAGAACCAGTCGCTAGCAGCTCCTTCAAATAAGTTGCTCGCGTAGCGAGATACAAGTTCTAAATCATTATTGAGTGTTTGTTTTGTGAGGGCCTCGACTCTATATATAAAGTCATCTACCGCTATGGAGGAATGTCCTGAAAATCGAATTTTCCAATTCGTAATTATTTGACTATCCCGATCAGCACGCAATTTGTGCTTGGATACGTAGTCTGATTGGGTCGTTAACTTTGACTTTCCCGTGGAGGGATTTGAAATAACTCTTCAAATGTCTGTCTTTGTCCCGAGGGTTGGAAGGATGTTCGAGATGCTAGGTTTTCTGCAAGTAGTGGGCCGTTAGACGCCGCTCGTTGTAGAGTTATCTCTAAAGACTGGGTCATTTGGGCTACAGCCTGAGACATGGTCTGCGACAAGGTTTGGGAGACCTGAGTCATTGATTGAGCTACTACCTGATTCATTTGGGTAATGCCTTCGGAAAGGGCTCGGGCTATTACTTGATCTATGATCTATCTAGCGTGTCGGCCTGTGGGTCCAATTCTGGATTACCCTCAGTTGATCCCGCTACATTGTTTTGTTTTTTTTTTTCGTCTGGCGGCCCCACCTTATAATTATAACTTATCCAACTAATTAATATTGTAGGTTGGTAGGAAAGAAAGAAACATAGGCCACTTTTTTTTTCTTTTTCGGAAAAAAAAAAAATAATTTTTTAATTGTTGTTTTGGGGGGGGTTTTTTACTCTTTGTTTTAAATCCCCCCCCCCACAAAAAAAAGCCAAAATCTATTATTATTTTTTTATATTCAAAAAAAAAATATTATAAAATAAAAATAACAAAAATTAATAACACTTGAAAAAAAATTTCTTTTTTTTTTTGTACATTTAAATATATATTGTAAACACCTATTTATTGTGTGAAAAATATAAAGATTAGTTTAGAGTCTTCAGATTTAATTTCGATTTCTCCGCAAGTGCGACTGGTTCGTTGCATTGCCGGAAGAGAAGAGACCCGCTGTCTCGTCGCCTATCGATGACTTATCGCTAACCATCGATACTTATTACTAACAATCGATACTTATTACTAACAATCGATACTTATTACTAACAATCGATACTTATTACTAACAATCGATATTACAATACTGGTTTCGACATATGCGTGAGTATTTAAAAGACTTGCAAATAATTGGGATCTTACAACTCGGCCGTCCTGACGAGGAATCGACCTCGATTCCAATTGCTAACAACAAGGGGGGTAAATAAGAAACTTAAGTGGCTGGTGTCGCCTTTGTTTGGCTATCAGAAGTGCAATCTGGATCAGGGGCAACCCATAACTTTAATTTGGAGGCTTCTAGGACTCCGTCATATGGTAGTTGGGTGATTTGGGAGCCTTCTACATCCCGGATAACATATCGGTCATTCGGAAGTTTTTTATGAACCACATACGGACCACGATACCGTCTGATAAGTTTTTTGTTTGTGCCTGCCGAAGTATCCACATTCTTAATAACTACGAAATCCCCCTCTTCAAAACTAACGGCTGGGGGGTGATGCTTCGAATAATACTCCGAATTATATTCTTGGGACTTAGCAATGTAACGGAAGGCTACTCTCCGGACGTCTACCTCTGAGGTATCGACCTCTCCTGTTCTCTCACCCAACCGTTCGGTTAGTTCATCCACTACCACACCTCGTTGTTCAACTCCGAATAGGAGTACGGAAGCGGCAAATTTGGTTGTGGAGTGGACGGAGTTATTCAATGCAAACTCTATGTTCGGCAGTTGTTGGACCCAATCTGCGTGGTTCACGGGTTCCGTCAGTTTACCCAACATGGGGCCCAAAACACGGTTAACCCGCTCGACTTGGCCGTTAGCCCGGGGTGAGGCAGTGGCATTCAGCACATGAATTATATTATTGGCCTTCAGAAATTCTTCAAATTCAGAGGAAGTAAAGCAGGTACCTCGATCGCTGATAATTCGGCGGGGTCTACTGTAATTTGCGAAATACTGAGTTTCTAACGTCTGACATACTTCACGTGAATTAGTAGTGACGGCAGGGTACAGCTTCACAAATTTGGTGAAAGCGTCAATGACAACCAGAAGATATTTTTTCTTAGAGCGTATGGACGGAAGGGGCCCCAGATGGTCAATATGAATGGTATCAAACGGAAGGGGCACTTTCGGAATACTATGTAGCGTGACACGGTTGTCCGAAGCGGACGCTGAGTAGTAGATACACTTGAGGCAATTTCTAATGTAATTGTTAACATAAGACTTCATACACGGGAACCAGTAATGCTTCTTGATCTGTGTGCAACATTTCTCCGTGGCCATATGGCCAAGCTTCTCGTGCACTACTCGTATGACATGATTTATCATTTCGGAAGGGACATAAAGTTGGGGTACATTCGTCGAGGAAAGGCGGTACACTACTCCGTCTCGCAGTTCGAAATTCGCTATTTCATATTTCTCTAACTCATCTCGGAGTTTGACAATCTCAGGGTCCCGGTTCTGGGTTAACTGCAGTTGGAAGTCGAGGTTTATATCGTCAACGTATGCGGCAGTTTCTATTCTGCTTAGAGCATCAGCATGGGGCATACCAACCCCCGAGCGGTGTACAATCGTGTAGTTATAGTTTTCCAACAGCAGGGCCCAGCGAGCAATCTTGGCGGAATGTCCACCATTTCTCAGTGTCAGCGCAAGGGAATTACAATCGGTCACGATTTTGAACGGGATGAACTTAAGGTATGTCTCAAAACGTTTTAAGGAATACACGATAGCTAACGTCTCTAGCTCATAACTGTGTAGTTTCGATTCAGCGGCGGAGGCCATCTTAGAGAAGTAGGACACTGGGTGTAATTTACCGTCTGTTTGTTTCTGGAGGAGCACTGCTCCGAAACCAATTGAACTAGCATCGCAGTGTAACTCTGTTTCAGACTTCGGGTTGTAAATAGATAACACGGGGGATTCGATCAACTTCAACTTCAGTGTTCGGAAAGCTTCAAGGCATTCCTCGGAGAAGACATAAGGGGTATCTTTTCTTAACAATCGGGACAGCGGACACGCAATCTTAGCGAAACCTGATACAAATCGGCGGAAGTATGAGAATAGGCCTAAGCAACGCTCTAATTCCTTGCTATTCCTTGGAATGGGCAAATCCCGTATCGCCTGAATATGAGCTGGTTTAGGCGTGATACCGGCGGAATTGGCTAAGTAGCCCAAGTACTCTAGTTCCCTATACGCAAAACGGCATTTAGTCAGCTTCAGGCATAGCCCGTTCACTCTTAACACATACAATATTTCCTTCAGAATCTCAAGGTGGGTTTCAAAGTCATGCGACGCGACTAGAATATCGTCCATATATATCACCAGTTGACCTCGGTTTATAAATTCCTTAAGGACAAAATAAACGAATCTAGCGAACACGGAAGGGCCATTACAAAGTCCGAAGGGCATGCGTACATATTCAAACTGGCCATCAGGGGTTACAAAGGCAGTATATTTGATCGAGTCTGGGTGCATTTTCACATGGTGGAAACCGTTCTTCAAGTCCAAGATAGTGAAGAATGATTTGCCACCCAGATGTTCAATGCAATCATCTAACAGAGGAATCGGAAAATGATCTCGAACTGTAATTTTGTTTAACGGCCGGTAATCTACACATTTCCTCATTGTGTTGTCCTTTTTCCGGACAGGGACAATAGCGGCAGCGTAAGGAGAACTACTGTGGCGAATAATACCAGCTTTCAAGAGATCGTCGCAAATCTCACGCACCTCGATGCGTTCGTGGTGCGACAGACGGCGGGGGCGGCAGAAAATCGGAGTTTGGCTAGTCAATTCTATTTTCATCTCATAGTTCATGGGCTTGATTAAATCTGGATCAACTTGTACATACGAAGTGGAAATAATAGACTTAAGGGCTGCGGTTTGCTCTTCCCGTAACGTGGGCTCTATATCAAAGTCTAACTCACTGACAGCAGGGAGCTCAATGGCATTTATCGCCATAAGTGCATCATTCAGTGTTTCCGAAGGTACAGCAGAAGTTTCTAGAAGGGGAGAATCAGACAACAATTCGGCAGATACAATCTCATTCCTGTCGTGCGGTAGTACCGCTAGATCTTTCCTCAATATATTAAAAGACTTCAGAACAGCAGTAAGTTTTGGATTTATACATTCAGTCGGTTTATTCATGAGTATCAACGATTCTTTTTCATATTTCAGTTCTTTCAGTTTACATAGTCTAATATTACTTTTATACAGAAGATCTCTACCTATAATCATCGGCAGTTCGGTTGCTTGGTTCGTCAGGACTTCAAACGTATGTATTGTCTGTGTGTTGCAGAGGCGAACTCTACACTGGACTTGGCCTAAGGACCGAAGTTGGCTATTTCCTAAACCACGGCAGTTCAATGTACGGGGGTAAGACGGCAGTTGGAGGGGACTTCAGATTGACGGATAAAACTCTTTGGACTGCCCGAATCAAGGAGAGAAAACATATCTATAAATTTCCTATCTTGCACTTCATCACAAACAAAAGCAACACTCACCATTTGTAAATGGTCTAGTCGATCTCCTGCTTCATCAGCTGCGGCGGCAGCAGTGATATTGGTGGCATTTCCAATTCGAGACGGGCAGTTTTTGTAGATGTGGCCCACTATGCCACACTTGAAACATGAATTCGGAGGTCTCATTGGTTTCGGGCATTGACTCCTGTAATGCCCCCATCCTGAGCAGTTGAAGCATCTGGTCTCACTCGTGACGGTGCCTGACGATTTGTTTCCAGGCGCCCCGGCAGTTGTTGTTGTCTGCGCCTTCACGCTATTGCTTTGTCTGGAGGCAGCGGCCTGCATACGGAGGCGCTCGTAGCGTTCCAGTAGGGGCTTCAGTTCAGCCATCGTCCGAGCTGAGTACAGCATGCCGACTCGAGTAGAGTTGTCCCGCAATCCATCAATGATTAGGTCGACCAGCTCGTTCTCCGGAATCGGAGCATTCATGGCAATCTCCTGCATCTCGATTGCGAATCTTAAACATCCCTCGCCTGCCTTGATGCGCCGGCCCCGCAGAGCGTGGTACACTTCCTCGATGCTACACGAGCGTCCAAATTCTCGCAAGAGGATTGCCTTCAATTCTTCGTAGCTGTGCACCGATACCGTGCGCAGCAGCACCGCCGCCGTACCTTCCAGCATACGACGGCATGCGACCAAACGTAGGCGGTCGTTCAACTGCAGAATTTCAAATGCGTCTTCCAGATCGTTCAGCCATTTCTTCACATCGTATGCGGTATCCGCTGAAAATCGAGCCACCATGCTCTCAATGACACTCACGTCACTGACTTTCTGCCTCGGTGCTTGTAATTCGTCCATCCCCTGCTGCAGTTTGAGGATTTGATGCTGTAGCTGTAGCAACTCATGTTGTTTCCGCAGCGTCACCAGTTGCTCATCCAGGCTGGGGGAGACAGAAGTGGCCGGAGTGATGGCGGCCGCGTCAGTCGATACGGAGGGCACTAAAGCGGGCATCTCTTCCCATGGGTCCGCGTTGGGACCAGTGACGGGGGCGGCGAGCGAGGCCGCAGCCCGCATGGCAGACATATACGCGGCAGGACCAGCATCCGCAGGTACAGCGGATGTGGCAGCGGCGGCAGGTACAGCAGTGGCAGCGGGTGCAAAGGCGGCAGCGGTGGCGGGTACAGCAGTGGCAGCGGGTGCAGAGGCGGCAGCGGGTGCAGCGGCGGCAGTCTGCAGAGGTGGCCTGTAAGCGGCGGACACCGCAGCGGTGGGTACAGCAGGGGCGAATATAGCCGCAGCGGGGCCGGCAGGGGCGAGTATGGCGACAGTTGGCACAGCCAGGGGCGAGTATAGCAGCAGTTGGCCCGGCAGGGGCGAGTATAGCAGCAGTTGGCCCAGCAGGGGCGGATGTGTCAGCAGTGGGCCCAGCAGGGGCGAGTATATCAGCGGTTGGCCCAGCAGGGGCGAGTGTGGCAGCAGTTGGCCCAGCAGGGGCTAGTATAGCAGCAGTTGGCCCAGTAGGGGCGGATGTGTCAGCAGTTGGCCCGAGCAGGGGCGGATGTGTCAGCAGTTGGCCCGGCAGGGGCGAGTATATCAGCGGTTGGCCCAGCAGGGGCGGATGTGTCAGCAGTGGGCCCGGCAGGGGCGGATGTGGCAGCAGTTGGCCCAGTAGGGGCGGATGTGTCAGCAGTTGGCCCGGCAGGGGCGGATGTGTCAGCAGTTGGCCCGGCAGGGGCGAGTACATCAGCGGTTGGCCCAGCAGGGGCGGGTGTGGCAGCAGTTGGCCCAGCAGGGGCGGATGTGTCAGCAGTGGGCCTGGCAGGGGCGGATGTGGCAGCAGTTGGCCCGGCAGGGGCGAATGTGTCAGCAGTTGGCCCAGCAGGGGCAGATATGTCAGCAGCGACGCCCAGCAGGGGCGAGTATAGCAGCAGTTGGCCCAGCAGGGGCGGCTGCGGCAGCGTTGGCCCAGCAGGGGCGGATGTGTCAGCAGTGGGCCCGGCAGGGGCAGATGTGGCAGCAGTTGGCCCAGTAGGGGCGGATGTGTCAGCAGTTAGCCCGGCAGGGGCGAGTATATCAGCGGTTGGCCCGGCAGGGGCGAGTGTGGCTGCAGTTGGCCCAGCCGTAGCGAGTATAACAGCGGCGGGCCCGGCAGGGGCGGATGTGGCCGCAGTCGGCACAGCAGCTTTCGGTACTGCAGCAGCGGCGGCTCCAGTGGCCGCCGGTACCGCAGCGGCAGTCACAGCAGTGGGTATACCAGCAGCGGTGGGCGTGGAGGCGGCCGTCCTCGATGTGGAACGTGTGGCCTGCCGTGTCCCGAAATATGTAGGCTTTCGGGTGGTCATCCCACTTCTGAGTTGTAAACACCTATTTATTGTGTGAAAAATATAAAGATTAGTTTAGAGTCTTCAGATTTAATTTCGATTTCTCCGCAAGTGCGACTGGTTCGTTGCATTGCCGGAAGAGAAGAGACCCGCTGTCTCGTCGCCTATCGATGACTTATCGCTAACCATCGATACTTATTACTAACAATCGATACTTATTACTAACAATCGATACTTATTACTAACAATCGATACTTATTACTAACAATCGATATTACAATACTGGTTTCGACATATGCGTGAGTATTTAAAAAGACTTGCAAATAATTGGGATCTTACAATATGAAACTTTTCTATATCAAACTGGGTATAATGCAATATTATGGTAAACCAGCAAAATTCATCTAAAACTGGGAAACCCTACAACCAATTTCTGTAAAAGTCAAAAGGTAGCCTAACACTATATACTACAAAATAGATAGTTGAAAAAAATAGACGAAGCACATACGAGGACAGAAATTTTTGTCTCGCATTGCCCTTCTTGGCCAGTATCGCGGCTAAGTGGCAGCTCAATGCCACATTACTTGACTCCAGCTATCCTGGCTTGCAGTCCAATGCGGATGTCCTAAGAATTGTAAAATTTATTCCAAGCAGTCGGTAGCGTTTATCCACCAAAGCTGAATCCAGGTAACAATTCTCTCATTCTTTATAAGACACGACAAAAAGGGTGCAGTTTGAAGGCCGACATTTATCACTTGAGTCCGGTCCGACGGTAGCACTTGGCCACTAATTCGGCGTCCAGGGACGAACAATATATTACGGCTTTTTCAAACGGGGACGACTAAGTCAATGACCAGCGTTTCTTAGTCAGTGCGGGTATTTAAGCAAGGTATTTAACTTAAATAATTCCAATCACTGCTAACACTGCTCACTACTATGATTACATAAAATTCACAGAAGAAATGGGATTCTAGTCGATAGTATAAACCCAGAGGTTCTGATAACACGACTAGCGTAAGAAAATTAATATCTGGTTGGGGCAGCCGAATCGGGCCCCAATGTTGGGCGCCAAAAATTTTATCTTATCTGTAGCATGTAACGTTGAATCTCACAAGGAGTGTTGAGCAGATGTTCGTTCATAGTGCTGGCCGAGTACGCGATAGGTTCGGCTAGGGTTAGGTCGGCTGGGAGTGGGTTACACGATAGAGATTAGCCAGAACTATAGTTGCTCACATTCGATACAGACATAAAATTTTAAATTCGCGTACTTATGGACACCAAGGGACAACGGTACAGGGTTAAAGACGAAAGAAAGAAGGCCTGAGGAGAACAGAAACAGGAACACGTTAAACTCTGTAGTATCAAGATGAACACATGTTGGTTTACTGTCATGATAGCCTATTGGCTTGTCATGTCAACGCCCACCCTACCATGATCCTCGGGCCACGTCTGAATTGAGGATCCCTCCAACTGTCCTACGGCCTCTTTTTATTTCTTAGTCGGTTGCATGGTTCCCCAAAATTTAACGATTATAGGGAGTTCATTTCAAAGAACAATGGTTTTATTAATTTCTAAACTTATAAACAAGGCAGGATTCATTTCCTAATTTAATTCATTCTGTATATCTCTTTCGGAAACAAACGAACTTAATATTATTCAGAATTAATGAAGTTAATATGTGGGGGTCCCGAAAGTATGATTAGTACGAAATTACCGGTTACTGATTACCGAATTTGTTTTTGGCTATTCAAGCTTATCTTTATACTTTGAAATCTTAAACTAAATACTGGTCGAAAAATAAGTTTGGATCTTATCCTCAAATTTCATAATATATACGATGCAGCAATGCGGTTATCAAACATAATTATCTCGTTATCTTGCGATTGGGTTACAAAAACCAAATTTAATCGAATTTACAAAAAAAAATCGAATCATATTCAAACTGATGCCGGGAGAGAAAAGGATAAAAATAAAAATTATAAATTTCCTAATAAATTCAAGTATTGGCAATGGCACTAACGTCCAACATATTCAAAGGCTCCAAAAACGAATAACCCGAATCAAATAATAATTTTTCTTTCATGGTTTGACTTACAGTTTGAGTCCAGCGGCGAAAGATCTTTCGAAGCGGAGGCTGTTCAAAAATAGATAAGATGATTTAAGGTAGTCAGAAGCCTCTGATTTTGTTTGGGAGCACCCGTTTTCGATTAAGCACATTAACATTAACATTATTCGTATCCTCTCTCTCTCTCTCTCTCTGTGAACAAATAACTCTTATAAGTATTGGATGTCTAAGTATTACAAGAACATTGTTTTCGAACGTCCCTAGGTCATGCCAATGTGTTGCAACTGCTTCATTGGGTACACGTGTAATAAGACCTGAATTCCACGGATTCAAGTTTTTTTAGGTTTTTTTTTTTTTCTTTGGTTAAGTACTCGCGATAATCATTGGCAGGAAAGAGAGGCTCAAATGCATAGACACAATTAAATTTGAAGGAGGCTTTTAAACGCTTGCACCCATCCTGATTATTTTACAGCTGCACTGCACAAAACCACGTGCTCTTTTTCGAAATGAGTCCGGTCAAAAATGGACAGAAAGGCGCAGGTTAACACTTCCTTCGCTCAAAGTTTCGTTAATTCATTGAGACTGAGTCCTCTTTCCTCAGTTGAAAACTCAGACTTGGCGGCCTACCACTCAGGGGTAATCTGCTACGTACTTGTGGTGCCAGTCACTAGTAGGAACAGGTTAATTAGCACAATTATATATATATTTACCCTAAGGAGAGCGACACCACAGCCACAAAAATTTTGGAATAAATTTATTCCGATTGGAGCGGCGATATCCAAAACGCCACAAAACAAAACGAGGTTATTGGACGCGGAAACTCACAGGCGCTCCGCGGATATTCTTCTCCAATGAACTACCAGACACTACCCCAGAACCAAGTTGTGGGTTTTATTGGGCAATCCTATGAAGGATGCAATTGAAATGGTTATATTTTTCACGATACACGCGGTGGGTGCAACAAAGATTGCCATGAAGTTGGCAGCGAGGATTGTAGCACCTCCGTCTCCTTTGGTAGTTGAGTTAAGAAAAGAACGAGCCACGCGTATTTAATCTTTTAATCTTCCTTTCGCCAATTATCTTTTCTTTTATATTCTTTAATCTAGGGCTGAGCTTTAAGCCGATATCTCACCGATCGATACGTGACGACTTACGTGGATACGTAAGGTCATAAATTATCGATAACACTATGTACTGATTCGGGTACTAAAAACAAGCTAAATGGGTTGTTTCCACGATCAAATATTTTCTGTTGATTTTTTAAATTTTGAACGACAAGCGCATGTTACACTGTTTAATTTAAAAAGGGTAATGTTTGCGAAAGAACGGCCCACAATCTTAGCGTAGGATATAACGAACATTTTGATGAAAGTCACTGTTTTCCACCGATCGTTCCTATGGGAGCTATATGATATAGTTACCCGATCTTTACCAAATTCGGCACAATCATTAACAAATATATTAAACAAACAAATGTTTATTTTGAAAGCAATCGCGTCAAAAGTAACGAAAAAGTCACTGCTTTTGACCGGTCGTATATGATATAGTCAACCGATCTTGATCAAATTTCGTACAGCTGTTTATAGGTGCAATAAACTCACCAATTATATGACGATAGCTCAGAAAATAGCGAAGTTATTCAGAAAAGTCACTGTTCGAGACTTTGACGTTGGTATGGGAACTATATGATATAGTGGTCCGATCCGGCTAAATCCGAGATATACAACCACTTCAGTATATACAAGCCTACGTAGCTCTGTAGCTCTTACGGTCTAGGAGGAGCTTCCATTGATCTAGACGGACGGACAGACGGACCAAAATTAATATACCCTTTTTACAAGAGTATAATAATGTAAAATTTTTAAAATATTTAAAATTTTTACAGAAAGTAAAGAAAAATATTGTAAAATTTTTTATTATTATTATATTATGTAAACTTTACATACTGTTACTTATAGAAAAAAATTGTGAAAAAAAATTAGTATGGAAAAAAATAATTTTATTGCCTTGCAGCGGCCCGGGATCAATCCTGGTACATTGAAGAAATTTTGTTGGCAAAATTTGTTTTCCTGTTCCTAGCACTTTCTTGAACTTTCTATTGGTTTAAATGCAATTATAATACACTTTATTAATTGTTGTTTTTTTTATGTTTATAAACACTATAAACACAGTGTTGTGCATATTCATATATATTTAGATAACACTTACCTTTTTCCAATTGAAAACACTTGTATAAAATTTATTAACTTTTGATATGTAAACAATCACAAAAAACTGCGACTAATTGTAAGCTAGCTGCTCGCACGAGTGTTAATTGCAAATGCAGGAGAAACGAAAAGAACAAAGGGACTCGCGCAGAAATCCGAAAGAGAAACAAAAACAACAAAGCACAGACGAACGAAAATGCTGGTTATCAACAACAACAATGCTGTCAACGCAGCAGGCACATATCAGCAGTAAGCCTATAGATTCTTTAAAAAAAAAAAAAAAAAAAAAACATCCGTATTAATAGGCCTAGCAAGTTAATATAGAATATGGATAAAATAGAAACAAAAAAGCTACAAAAATATTTACCTTTCCCTGATTTCCTGATACAATCAAGTGAAACAAATCACAAAAACAAGGATATAAGGTATTGGATAACCCACAACTACAATATAACATCTCTAATAGAGCACAATGGGATTTAATCAATGAATGGGTTTTTAAAATGCTCAGGTATATGGAGTTCGAACTGGATCTAAGGCCTTGGAAAAGTGTTTCGGATACAATACTAATTTTGCAAAAGAAAATATTTGGCACCCCCTCCTACACAATGTTTTTCAGTTTGTAAGATGTCTGGTCAAATGGGGTACAGGTTAATGAACTGTTTTTGAGAGTGGCTACAAATAATGCAGATAGATTGTGCAGTAGATTTAGCCGAGTGCCTGGATTACACCCATCGGAAGGCAATGGAATACTTTTTCAATAAGCTCCACATTGAGAACTACAACATCTACGACACTATGCTATGCTTCGGCACGAAATATTTAAACGATGATGAGTTTCAAGAAGCTTTAAAATTGCTACTGAGTACTGAGTGCTACTGATATGCTCTACTCACTCCGTTGCATTCAAAGTCATAGACATATACTTCATTATTTGGAATTCTTAATGGGTGAAAATTCAACTCATGTATCTACCTTTTGTTTAAAATCAAATTTTTAGACTACAAGTTGCTTTGCAGATCGCCCACATTTGTGGAACATTTTAATGAGATAGCCGAGTTTCTGCTTCAACATCAGAGGCCTTACGTAAGTTCATGATACTCGAAATGTTTTTATACCCTTGCAGAGGGTATTATAAAATTGGTCAGATGTTTGTAACGCACAGAAGGGGACGTTTCCGACCCCATAAAGTATATATATTCTTGATCAGCATGAGAAGCTGAGTCGATATAGCCATCTCCGTCTGTCCGTCCGTCCGTCCGTCCGTCCGTCCGTCTGTGCAAATCAACTTCACGCCGGCATCTTAAGAGCTATTGGGATGAAATTTTTTTTGTGGGCTTTTTATTACCCGGGCTAGATAAAGTATGAAATTTGTCAGGATCGGGCCACTATATCATAGAGTTCTAGAACAAACATTTTTGCAAAAATTTGAGTATCCCCATGAAATTTACCAATATGATAGTATTTGGCATAAATTGACAGATCCCAAAATTTGAATCTGATCTGATAAATAGAATAGAAGTTACAGTCAACACAAATCGGTTCAAATGATGACCTAGTAGACAGCAAAAAGCGCTGCTTGCTGCTCAAACAGAGCACATGCATACACACACACAGACGCAGCGCTATAAGAACTGTATGTGTATGCGTGTTGTGCTTTGCTTAGGGAATGATGCAAGAAGAAAGAAAATTTATTATGAAAAGAGAAATAATTTGAATGTTTTGTTTGTGTATTGATGAATTCAGTTGCAGGGAAAGAAAATTCAAAATTTAAAAAAATTATTGCCAAAGACTGCAAGGGTATATAAACTTTGGCATAGCCGAAGTTAGCTTCATTGATATTTTTTTTTCATTCACTTTCACTCGTTGCAGAGAACGCACGTGTTTTTTTTTGCGCTTATCAACTTTTATTTTTTTTCTCGCGATTAACTTCCTTTTTATAACTTATTAATAAATTCATTACCGGCTAATATTTCCAGCATCCGAATTTTATTTTCATTTCGCGAATTCTTGCTGTCGCTTTTGTGCATTTGTTTAAATTTAAACAAAATCAAAACTTACAGCAATTCTATACGCGTTAGCGGTGTTGTTGTTTTGTTTATCTCTTTTTGCTTTTGTGTTGTTACCGTTTTAACTAACTCTCGCGCTAGTTACCAACCCAACACCCTGGTTACTAAATTGGGGAACGAGACCACGAAAGAAGACGTGTCATCGACTCTTCCCTGTTCCCAGAACGATTGATAATATATATATGATGATCATACATACATAAAACATACATACATAAAACATGCATACATAAAACATACATTCATATGAAACATAAAACATACATACACAAAACATACATACACTTTACATACATACACACATGCATTATTTCGATTGTAACAGACACACAAAGATAGACAAAACTTAGAGACCCAAAAACATTATTAATAAAAGTCACTTCTGTTTTAACATCTGAATCGAACAGACGTTTGAGTTACTCGGGGAAAAACCAAATACACACACATTTCACACACCCTGATTCAAACCATCTAGCTCCCGGTGGTAATTGGCGCAGCTGGGTCAGGAATGGACCTACTTATGTTCACATTGAGAACTATTATTATTTTGTTTCGTAAGTAAAGTGCATTGAAAACCCAAAAAAAAAAAAAAAAAAATAATATTGCTGTGCATTGGTAATTGGAACGGAATCAATTGTTGATAATCGTTTACATGGCAAAACCAATCACACAACACAAAAAAAAAAAAAAAAAAAAAAAAAAAAAATTTTTCTATACAGCATTTACATATATACAAACATACATACATGTACATGTTCCACACGTGAAAATTGGCCTACAGAATCAATTGCTGATAACTAAAGGTCAATCATAAGTGAAATTAAAATTATTTTAGTAAAAGTGTTAAAAGGTGTGGGCTGAAATCATACGTTGATAATCACCACATGAAAAAAAAAAAAAAAAAAAAAAAAAATTGGCCTACAGAATCAATTGCTGATAACTAAAGGTCAATCATAAGTGAAATTAAAATTATTTTAGTAAAAGTGTTAAAAGGTGTGGGCTGAAATCATACGTTGATAATCACCACATGAAAAAAAAAAAAAAAAAAGTGGAATATGTATATACATGGATGCATATACACATGTGTATGTGTAAATCTCATAATTCAATGGAAATGTTTATATGCTGCAAAGCTACAAGATCTCTTTTACGAAATACACATTGTTTGTCGCTCATTCTGCTTTCAATTTCATTATTCGGCGGAATTGCCAAAACGCTACAAAACCACAATACTTAGTATTGTATTTCGGGCGAAATCGATCTGGAATTGCCAAAACGCTCAAAACCACAATACTTAGTATTGTATTTCTAGTGAAATCGATCTGCTAGCAGAACTACGCTGAGAAGTCGACGCCAAGAAGCTACAATTTCTGGCGAAGCTGAGAGAAGATGACGCTGAGGTGACGACGCTAAGAAGCTACAATTTCTGGCGAAAGTGATCAGCTAGCTGAGCTGCGACTGGCAGACGAGGCAGCAAAAGCGGCAAATTCTAGTGAAATCGATCTTCTAAGCAGAGCTGCAATTGGCAAACGAAGCATTCATAAGTAGTAGCGTTTTATTGTAGGCTCATTTACAAAAGTGAGCTTGAGTTGCAAAGACGTGAATAAAATTAGAAGTTCAGTGTAAAAGTTGTGACACCAAGTTTAAGAACAATACACTATTAATACATAATTAAAGTAATAAAGGTTTGTTACAAAATATTTTGAAAGAACATTAAGAACAATACAAACGTTGCAATGTTAGTGACATACAATGAAAAAAAAAAAAAAAAAAAAAAAAATAATAATAAAAAATGAAAATATATATATATATATATACGTATATATGTATGTATATATATATATATATATATATATATATATATGTATGTCGGTATATATGTGTGCGTGTGTGTGTTGTGTGTATGTGTATGTGCATAGACAATTATAATTATGTTTAAAACATTACAGAATTTAGAAACACTCACGTCGACAAATCACGTCAACATAAATGCCAAAAAAATCTACATACCAAGCAGCCACAAAAAGAACATCTGCCAGACGAAGGGCACTCATTTATAAAGTTCCAGTTCATTCACCCAACGACGTAGCAATGGATTCTGGAAACGCTTCAGTGTCACTTCCCACAACTATATCGACTCCAAACGTTACGCCTACAATAAGCAGCATAGCCAACAACCCAACATCTTTAAATCCAACTGACATCCTCGCCTTTATCAAGGAGCTACCTACTTTTGACGGCATCCCTAATAAACTGCAAGACTTCATTGTCAATGTGGAAGAAGTCATCGCTTTGATCAGAGGAACTGACCAGACGCCATACAGCTCCCTTCTGTTAAGAGCCATCAGGAACAAAATCGTAGGTAGAGCTAATGACGCCTTAAAACTATCCAATACTGCACTCATCTGGGATGACATCAAGGCTAATCTCATACAGCATTATGGTAGCAAGAAAAGCGAAGCTATGCTTATTCGCGATTTACAAAACTTTCCCGATAGCTTGTCATTAGGTCAACTATTTTATAGTATTTTAAAAATAAGATCACAATTGACAGAGATTTTACAAAACACAAATCAAAACTCAACTGACAAACCAAAATTATATGACGAGATATGCTTGAATACCTTTTTAATTAATCTACGAGAACCCCTTAAAACTTTAATAAAATCAAAAAAACCCACAAAATATCAAGGAAGCCTATGAACATTGCCGTGTCGAAAAGACCTTCTATTCGCAAAAACCAAATACTAGCCAGAATTTTCGAGCACAGGTAACACCATACACCAAATCAACCAAGCAGCAACCCCTATTCTAACAATAGAAGCCAGTTATTTAGAAATAATTCAACCATTTCTCAGCCTAACATTAACAACCACGCTAATAATAACTACCATAACAGAAATTCAACTGTAAATCCTTTCAATTCAACAGGCCCAACTAGGAACCAATTACACAATATCAATGAGCAACAATCTTCAACTGAACTTTGTAATATTAATGACGCAGGAAATTTTTTCGAAACTGCCTCCGAGAACCAACAGGGTACTTAACAAAAAAATCACACGGATCGACACTCCCTTTTATATGGATAAATTCCGTTACAACTCAACCCATAAAATTCTTAATAGATACAGGTTCCACAAATTCATTTGTAAGCCCAACCATAGTGAGCAATGTCGATCGCAAAACTCTTGATAACCCTATAACTGTACAGTCAGTGTTGAACCAACACGTCATAAAAGAAAAAACCACGATTCAATCACTTAAAGAGTTTAATGAACAAATGAAGGTAGACTTACTTCTTTTCGATTTTCACCCACATTTCAAAGGTTTGCTTGGGATGGATGTCCTTAGTAAGTTAAAAGCCAATATTAATCTGGACAGTTTTTGGTTAGAAACTCCAAAATCATGCTTAAAAATTTGTTTACAAGACAACCCAGTAACCGAAGTACACATTATCCCAGCTTCTTCAAAATGTTTAATAACCCTTCCGGTTCGGATGAAGGAAGGTAATTTCTACTCTCAACAGACAATGTATAATAAGGACTTAGAGATTTCAGAAGGACTATACAATTCAGTTAACGGATATAGCAAGATGGTAATCGTAAATAATTCACTCGAAGATCAGCAATTATATTTAGAACAGCCATTAGAAACCATACCCTATGATCAAAATCACTATTTTGAAATATACAATATAAATTCGGACAATCAAAGTCTCCCACATGTCGACAAATACGTTACCAAATTAAAAACCGATCACCTAAACTCCGAAGAAAAAAATTGCATTAATACAACTCTGTAGCAAGTATACAGACCTTTTTTATGACGACAACCAAAAACTAACATTTACCAGCGATATTAAACATTATATACGCACAACTGACGACACGCCAATCTTTGTTAAATCATATCGATACCCCTACGCCTTAAAGAAAGAAGTAAAAGACCAAATAGACTCAATGCTAAAGCAAAACATAATTAAAAACAGTTATTCGCCTTGGAGCGCCCCTGTTTGGGTAGTTCCGAAAAAATCAAACTCCCCTGAAACGCAGAAATGGAGATTAGTTCTAGATTATCGTAAACTTAACGAAAAAACAATTTCAGACCGTTATCCAATTCCAAATATAAATGAGATTTTAGACCAACTTGGTAAATCTAACTACTACTTCTCAACTCTTGATTTAGCTAGTGGATTTCACCAGATTGAAATGAACCAAGCAGATAGGAGCAAAACAGCTTTTACAGTCGAAGGTGGCCACTTTGAATTCATCCGTATGCCGTTCGGGTTGAAGAATGCACCTGCAACGTTCCAAAGAGTAATGGACCATGTCCTTGGAGATCTAGTAGGTTCCATTTGTTTAGTATACCTAGACGACATTATAATTTTTTCACCATCTCTACAAAAACACCTGATAGATATAAGGCAAGTATTTGATAGACTCAGATCCGCTAATCTTAAGCTACAAATCGCAAAATCTGACTTCCTTCGGAGAGAGGTTAATTTTCTAGGTCATATTGTAACTCAAGATGGGGTCAAACCTAACCCAAATAAGATAAAATCCATTCAGGAGTTCCCTATCCCAAAAAACAGGAGACAAATTAAATCATTTCTAGGTCTCCTTGGCTATTATAGAAAATTTATTAAAGACTTTGCCCGCATAACAAAGCCATTAACACAACAATTAAAAGGTACAAAAGCAGTAACGATTGATGAAGAATACTGTAAAACTTTTGAACTCTGTAAAACATTACTTTGTAACAATCCAATATTGACCTACCCAAACTTTAAAGAACCCTTTATATTAACTACTGATGCAAGCAATTATGCCCTCGGCGCTGTTTTATCCCAAAAATCATCTGGAAGCGACAAACCTATTTCTTACGCCAGTCGCACATTATCCGATGAAGAAACCCGTTATTCAGCTACAGAAAAAGAAATGCTTGCAGTCCATTGGGCAGTAAAACACTTCAGACCCTACTTATTCGGAAAAAAATTTATTTTAGTTTCAGACCACAAACCATTAACATGGAACACAGGACCATTTTCCACCAACGACAAGGTCGCCCGTTGGAAACTACAATTACTAGAATACGAATACGAATTTCAATACAAAAAAGGCTCTCAAAACGTAGTTGCAGATGCACTGTGTCGTATCCGACCCGAAGCAGATATTATTGTTAACAATATGGATGTCGAAAATTTTTCAAATAACAAAGTAACATCTTCTCTGTATAATCTTGAATCAAGCATAATAATTGTCGAAAAACCACTTAACGATTTTAATTTGCAGATTGTTTTAGCTGAAGGTTCTCCTGCTTCTTACCAGGTTTCTACTCCCTTTAAAAACAAATTAAGGAGAACAATCACAGAGCCCAGACTTAACTCAGAAACTGTACTAGACATTCTAAAAAAATTTTAAAGATTAACAGGACATTAGCAATTTACACATCAGACAATATTTTTCAAATAGTACTAGATGTGTTCTCTCAACATTTTTCTCACAATAAATTATTTAAATTACTTAGGTGTACAACTCTTTTAGACGATATCACTAATACGACCGATCAAGAAAAAATAGTCAATGATTATCACAATAATAACAATCACCGGGGTATTGATGAAACATTAATGCACCTTAAAAGAAAAGTCTACTTTCCACATATGAAAAGCAAAATAGCGCAAATAATAAAGGGTTGTGAAATTTGCCTCACACTTAAATACGATAGACAGCCGCAGAAACCACCTTTTGAAGTACCAGAAACTCCTTGCAAACCAATGGACATAGTCCATATAGACATATACACGATTAACAAAAACTATAATCTTACACTAATAGATAAGTTTTCAAAATTTGCGTGTGCCTACCCTATACCCAACAGGACCTGCATAAACGTCGTTACCGCCATGAAACATTTTTTCAGTCTTTTTGGAATCCCTAAAAAAATAGTTTATGACCAAGGTGCGGAATTTTCTGGCAGTATATTTAAAGATTTCTGTAATCAATACGACATCCAATGTCATATAACTTCCTTCCAGCAGTCATCCAGCAACTCTCCAGTAGAACGATTGCATTCGACACTGACTGAAACCTATAGAATAATAACAGAATTAAAAAAGAAAAATAAGCAGATTAACAAACACGAGGAAACTCTTTCGGAAAAGCAAACTTGATAAACTCAACGAAACTCGGAAATCCGCAGCCCCCTTATCAACTAATTAGAGCATATTTCGAAAAGAAAACCGTAGAAATAAGTTAACGCCAAGATTTTCTAAACATAAAGTCTTACGAGATAATGGTAACACTCTTATCACCACACGCTTGCAAAAAATCCATAAATCTAAAATAAGGCGAACAACAAAATAATAATTAGTATAATCTTTGCTTTTTACATATGTCATTCATTATACCCAAACGCATTGTAAACAATATACAGCATTCGTTTTAACATTTGAAAAATTTTTGTAACATAAAATGCTACAAAAACAACTAGAAAAATTAAGTTTTCAGCATACCATTAGATCCTTTTGTGTTGCGTTGGAATCACAAGTGGACAACAAGCCCAAGTCACAAGGAAAATCAGCGGTATCCACCCCGACACCCCATTCTAAACGCATTTGCTTCATTTTGGGGAGGGAGGAGTTACCAACCCAACACCCTGGTTACTAAATTGGGGAACGAGACCACGAAAGAAGACGTGTCATCGACTCCTCCCTGTTCCCAGAACGATTGATAATATATATATGATGATCATACATACATAAAACATACATACATAAAACATGCATACATAAAACATACATTCATATGAAACATAAAACATACATACACAAAACATACATACACTTTACATACATACACACATGCATTATTTCGATTGTAACAGACACACAAAGATAGACAAAACTTAGAGACCCAAAAACATTATTAATAAAAGTCACTCCTGTTTTAACATCTGAATCGAACAGACGTTTGAGTTACTCGGGGAAAAACCAAATACACACACATTTCACACACCCTGATTCAAACCATCTAGCTCCCGGTGGTAATTCGCTCTTGCGTACAAATTGTTATTGCATGTGTTCAATTTGACGCGCTGTGATACGTGTTTTTGTTTTTGTGTATTTTTGTAATTTCTTTTCTTTAGTTGTGAAGGCTTACTCTGCACATTAACCCTTGTGTCAGTACTGGTCAGTATATTCTTATACACAGATTTTTAACATTTAGAATTTTTATTTTTTTGTATTTTCCTTTTTTAATTAAATTAACTAAATTTTGATAAAATGGTTGTCTGCTCAAAAAATAATTGCATAGTGGCCACTCATCCGGTTGACACCCATGATTATATTCTTTGTTGGCTGTGTGACAATGCGGTTCACGTTAAGTGTGCAGGTTACACAGGCAGAATCAAGGAGTCTATTGCTAAAGGCGGTGGCTTAAAATATGGATGTGATGCTTGCCGGGGGGTCGAGAATGAGATGCGCTCTTTCATGAGGCTGACTAGAGATAGTTTTGACACTTTAGGGGCAGGTTTTAATAAACTCCAAGCGGAGTTTACTGCGGTGGAGACTCAGTTCAGGAGTTTATCGCTTATGAATGAGTCTCCGAAACGAAAAAGGACCAGACCTTGGGGTGTTTCAGTATCTGTAGATCCGCCAGCGTCTATTATCGTCCCCGACCGGTCTCATGCACCGTCTACTCCTAATGTACAGCAGTTGATATCGTTTAAGAGCCCGGTTGTGAATGCTATTAGTAAGGAATTACCGGTATCACCTGGGAATGATCTCTTAAAAACGATGCCTATTGTAGTGTCCGATGTGTCCGGGCAATTACCCATTCCAATGGAAATTGCCGATAGTTCTAAAAGTATTGAAGGCCCCGTAAACAAGTTGACTGCTGCAGTGGGTGACTTGTCCAACGTTACTGCTACGGCTGATGCTTCGGGACCGCGGCCTCTCGTTGGCATACCACCAAAGAAACATATATTTGTTTCTAGGCTAGACCCTGTTGTCACATCTGATGATGTAATAGCCTATATTCGGAAGAAAGTTAACGTCTCGAATATTGCGGTGGAGAAGTTTAAATTTTCTTTTTCTCGGGACATTTCGTCCTTTAAAATTAGTGTTTCTGCCAATATCTTCGACACTATATGTCGAGAAGATTTTCGGCCGAAACATATAATAGTTAAGGAATATACTGTAAAAAGAAAAATTGGCAACCGATTCGCTTGCCAACAACAACAACTAATACTATTCCTGCCACATCAGCATCTGCTGGTGTGTCAAAAAACTAGCTTCGTCCCTTAACCTGGGTTACCAGAACGTTAGAGGACTGAAATCCAAACTTCCTAATCTCTATGTAGATAGTCTTTCTTTTGAGCATAACATTCTAGCTTTTACAGAGACGTGGCTAAAACCTGACATTGCTGATGCATCGGTGTTTTCCACAAACTTTTCTATATTCAGACGTGACCGGATTTCTCTAATAGCTGTTGATGCTGCTTTATCATCTGAAATGATTCAATTTTCTAGTACCCAGGAGATTGAGTTTGTCGATGTTAAAGTAAATTTTAAATCTTTTAATGCTTTTATTACTTGTTCCTATATTCCACCATTGTCAGAGATGGTGGTATATTTAAATCATTTAGAGGCAATTCAGTTTGTCTCCTCTTTAGTTTCCAGTCAAGACATGCTCATAGTTGTAGGTGATTTTAATTTACCGGCTTTAGTATGGTCACTAACAGATGAATCTACCATGTTGCTGCCCTCTTTGTCACATGACTTTATTGACGGCCTTCTAGGCTTATCTTTATCCCAAGTCAATCCTGTCTTAAATTCTAATGGAAAATCGTTAGATCTTATTTTTGTATTGGATACTTCTTATTGTGAGGTTTCTAGGATCGAACCATTTGTTCTTCCAGAAGACAAATTTCATCCTACATTAAATGTAAAAATTGATCTGCCCTTGCTTTCACCCTTACTTGGTTCAAATGAGTTACCTCTAACTAGGTGCTTTACCTTTACCCTGTAACTAGGTGCTTTCGTAAGACTGACTTTGTCACCCTTAACGAAAACATTACTAATACCGATTGGTCTTATCTGTACAATTGTAGAGATATGAACTCAGCTGTTCGTTTTTTCTATGATACTCTGAATTCACTCTTTAATATTTGTGTGCCTCTTGGTAGGCTGGAGCGGCTTAACAAACCTTCCTGGTTCTCTCGTGAGTTATCCAATTTGAAAAATGTGAAGACACGATATTATAAGAAGTTTCAAAAAACACGTCGTTCATCATCTGTATACAGTCGCTCGTTCAAAATTCATGATGCTTAATACACAATGCTATAAGAATTATCTTCAGCGGTGTAAGCATCAGTTTTCTTCTGACCCTAAACAATTTTATAATTTTGTCAATTCTAAACGTAAGACCTCCGTGCACCCATCTTTTTTGTCTTTTCAATTGCAACATTTTTGCAGTTCTATTATTTCGCCATCCCAACGTGGGTTTGTGAAATGTAGATCTACAACCACTAACCTTTTAGAATTTACATCAATAATTATTAAGGGGTTCAAAAATAGTAAACAAACTGATGTTATATACACTGACTTCAGCAAAGCCTTTGATTCCGTTAATCATACCCTATTACTTTCTAAGCTGAGCGACATTGGGTTTCCACACCTTTTCCTCTCTTGGGTTCTAGAATATTTAACAAATAGAAAACAGAAGGTACTTTTTAAGTCTTCTTTTTCCGATTCCATTCCTGTGACTTTTGGTGTACCTCAAGGTAGTCATCTTGGCCCTCTGCTTTTTACGCTATTCATTAACGATCTTCCATCAGTCATTGTTCATTCGCATGTGCTTATGTATGCTGACGATGTCAAGCTTTGTCTTACTTATAAAGATACAGATTCATTTAGTCGGCTACAAGCTGATCTTAATAACTTTAAATCCTGGTGCCAGTTTAATCTACTAAATCTTAACACTACCAAATGTAAGGTAATGACTTTTTCGTAACTCTCCTCAACTGGTCACTTATTTTCTAAACAATAGTCCTTTAGAACGTCTAAATAATATGAACGATTTGGGCGTACTTATGGACCATAAGTTAAATTTGAACACCCATATTTCCACCACGGTCGCAAAGGCCATGAGTGTCCTGGGTTTCATTAAAAGATGGTCAAAAGAATTTGATGACCCCTATACAACTAAAGTTCTTTTTACTTCGCTTGTCCGTCCTATTTTAGAGTATGGATCTTGCATTTGGTCACCTCAATATGAGTCCCACCAGATTAGACTTGAATCCGTTCAAAAGCAGTTTTTGCTATTTGCTCTTCGTGGCTTAAGCTGGGATCGCAATGTCAATTTGCCTTCGTATTCTAGTTGACTTCTCTTGATTAACCTTCCTTCCGTAACTAACCGTAGAATTATGCTTGGTGTTATTTTTATGCACAAGCTCCTAATTGGTGATATCGACTCGCCTGAGTTTTTAGCTCAGGTAAATCTGTCGGTACCATGTAGACGGAGTAGACATCCTTTGATACCTTTATCCCTTAGTCGTTGTTCTTCTAACTATGCCCTGCATGAACCTTTTAGGGTCCTCTGCTCTGATTACAACCTTCTATTCCCTGTAATTGGCTCAGAGCTTTCTATTAATATGATTAAAACTTCTATCCTATCCCATTTAGTTAATAGATAGCTATAGTATTGTTTAGTTATTTGTTTGTCTGTTTATTCTATTGTGTATTTGTCCACGCGATTCGTGCCGTGCGTTATACGGCTGCACCCCTCGGTCGGTCGGGTGGGAGGTGGGCAGTTATCTGCTTGGGCTCGCGCGTGACAGGCTTTGTCCTGGTGTCGTAGGGGCCACTTGCGCATAGTATCGTCAACGTCCGCTAAATATAAACCTTTATATTTTATTTCTTTCAGTTTAAAACATTGCGCGAGAAGATCGCCACACATTACATTAACGTAGGCAAAAAGATGCGAAACAGCGCACTATTTCTGTAGAAGGATATACATAAATGGCTGTTAAATGAGATTCCGCAGTAGGAAGATGTATTCGCAGCATCGCTAAATGTGAGCAATGGCTCGTGTCGGTCGGAAAGCATTTTACAGACACCCAATCGTCTGGTACAAAGGGCATTACATTCTTACATACTGTTATAGCGCTCAGTGTACAAAAATTAAAAAGTAATTATTATTAAGATTTTCCAATAATAACGACACTTGAAACAACTCTTTAAAGTGTACGTGCCTGCTATGCTACATATGTACATATGTATCCGTGTATATATAGAGTACCCTTAGACTTATATATTAGAGAAATAAAATAAGAGAAAAAAATCAATTCAAGAATATGCATTTGTATTCATTATGATAAGATCTTGGGCACAAGATTAATGAAGAAATCTAACAACTCTTAGTTTAAAATAGTGAGGCTAGCAATTGCGAATTAAGCGTCAAAGATTTTGTATCATTTTTCATGGTTTAACTATTTTGTGTCGATTATTAGATCAACGCGAACAGGACAGAATTCTCCTGGTCAGGGTAATGATTAATTACGCAAACTCCTCAACCGGTTCGTAGTGCAAATAGAGACACAGCACTTCGCTCACCTGGTAGTCCTTGCCAAATGGTTAATACTAGCAATCCCTAGGACCAGCCGCGGTCCATAACTAGACGACCGTGTTAGTTGAACTAAGGAAGCTCTCTCACTCTCAACAGATTTTTATGAATTCGTTTTTTTATATATTTTCTACGAAACAAACAATATAAACGCAAATTTTGAAATGGTTGAAGCAGATTTCGTTTACTTTTTTTGCATTTTAATTTAGTCTTGTCGCATGGGCATTTTTTAGCCTCCACTCCATCTGTTGCATTCAAAGTCATACACATTTACTTCATTATTTGGAATTCTTAATGGGTGAAAATTCAACTCATCATGCACTTAACGACAACAAAACAAATTTTCAGACTACAAGTTGCTTTGCAGATCGCCCACATTTCTGGAACATTTTAATGAGATAGCCGAGTTTCTGCCCCAATATCAGAGACCTTACGTAAGTTCATGATACTCGAAATATTTTTTTTCGACACATAATCCTTTATATTTTTATTTCTTTCAGTTTAAAACATTGCGCGAAAAGATCGCCACACATTTGTGTGGAGTTTCAACTTTGTCCTGGAATTTCCTTAACGAGTCCCCGAGATGAAGAGATTCGATTCGCACACACTAGGTTTTAATTTTATCAGCTTTATTGTATGTATTTTGTTAGTTTATTAGCTTTTGATCAACTTATTAACTACTTCACAATATTTATCTTGCACGGCACACACTTCGAGACGCAACTTCTCCGGCACACTTCATTCCACTCCAGCTCTACCTCTCGACTGCCCATGCATTGTATATCGTTGCTTATCGATATTTTATCGATACCGATTCTTACTCTAAGTCAACTCTACCATACCGCGATCCTACATTCGGCCATCCGACCTCCACATTCGCCCCGAATGATGGACACAATTTTTTGATATATTCTGCCACGGTGGTAGTACATTTCGGACCTTCTCCATCTCCTACTTTCTCACCCGCATAGCGACCATGCCTCATTTTCCGTATAACCCGATAAGGTCCCAAATACTTTCCCTTAAGCTTAAGGCCAGAACCAAACTGCGTCCGCTTGACAGCCACCAGCTCGTCAACCTCATACTCACTTGCAGATTTTCGACATTTATTAAAAGTTTTACGGTTTTCTTCTTGCATCTTGCTTATGTTCCTTTTCGCTGTGTCACGTATTTCGGACTTATTGTTTTGTAACTCGATTAATAACTCTTCTTCCAACATATCCTTTAGTTCTAAATCGAAGCTAGTCCTCATCTCAGCCCCAGTTAATATTTTAAAAGGTGATATCTTCGTGCTTCTAATGAACCCCTACCTACGTGTTTATACCATGCTCCGGGATTATTGACACAGAGTTTCGTCAATAATGCTATAACAATTCGATTAACTCGCTCTACTTGCCCGTTTCCTCTCGGAACTCCAGTCGCAATCACTAAGTGTTGTATCTTCTGCGACTCGCAGTACTCTTTAAAAATATGAGACGTAAAAGCGCTACCTCGATCACTAACGATCCTCTTTGGATTTCCAAACAACTCAGACTGTTTCTGCAATCTCTCAACAACCTCTTCTGAAACTGTACTTTTCGTCGAATATAACCATACGTATTTCGAAAAAGCATCGACTACTACCAATATGTGGTTATATCGTTTTTTTAGTCAACTCCATCGGCCCGACATGGTCCACATGAAAAGTTACCAAAGGCTCATCTCCTTTATCAATAACATTCAAGAAACCTTCCCTTCGACCCTGTTTCGACTCGCTCACGATACATTCCATACACGACCTCACCACTACCTCTACTTTGCTCAACAGACCAGGAATATAATACTCTCTTTCCGCTAGATCAATCGTTTTTTTAACTCCAAAGTGCCCTTGTGGATGAGCAACCAATATTATCTCTTGCTTCATGCTAGCAGGAATTACGATAAGCTCCTTAACGGGATCATTATACAATATTCCGTACTGCACGTAATAGTCAACGTGCACTCCCTTTTCTAACACTTTCAGAATCGTGCTGATCCATTCATCTTTTCTCTGTGCAAATTGTATTTTGCTCTTCAAACCTTCTTCTAGCCACTCTTTGACCTGTCGATCTACTCTTTTCTGATCTTCGTACGATAAGCGTCTTGGTTTCTGATATACCGGTATTTCATC
Source organism: Drosophila equinoxialis (assembly GCA_018150345.1). Classification (NCBI taxonomy): domain Eukaryota; kingdom Metazoa; phylum Arthropoda; class Insecta; order Diptera; family Drosophilidae; genus Drosophila; species Drosophila equinoxialis. The sequence continues at coordinate 22,597 of JAECWI010000059.1, read as the reverse complement.
AGTAAGTATAATCTTCATTTCCGCTGGTTTGATCGGACTAACTTTAGACTTCAACTCAATGCTCAAATGGGAAAGCTCTAATTCTGACGAAAAGTTTTCGACTCTCGTAGTCAATATCTGCCCAAACGTGTTTTGCAACTCTTCTATGGGACTTACATTTCGTACTGGGGGTCAATCTCGTGGATTACTATAACGAGTAACAACTTGATATTCCCCAACCGATTGATTATTCCCGTAAAACACTAATCCTTGTTTTCCCATTGTAGCATTTACGACCTCAAATACGTCATTTCCGATTACACCATCATATAATGTATCTCTATCTCTCACAACATGGAAGCACATCTTAATAGGAACACCATCTAAAGCCGTCTCCAACTCGAAAGATCCTTTGGTGTAGATTTTCTTACTTCCTATTCCCACTAACTCTTTCACATCCGAACTCAAGGGAACTGGGTAAACTCGTTTGTACGCGCTCTCACTTATGGTCGAGACATCACTACCTGAATCGAAAAACGCTGATATAACCTCATTGCCAAAACGAACATCTTTGAAGACACGATTATATAATTTCTGAGTGACTGTCTCTGCACAGTTCTCAAAATCTGAAAGCCAATTGTCGACATCTTGCTGCTGGCTGCCATCGAATACAGTTAATGAATCTTGGATATCTCTTAGTGTAAACGCCATTATACTCTGTTGATCTCTCTTGTTGATCGTTTACTACTTGTAAGCTACGCTCTAGTGAGTCCTCGTAGAAGGATGCTTCTTCAACTCCTGACTCGAAAAAGGATATTAGTCTTCCTTGTAACTCTGCCTTGTTTCCCTTAATACTCAAGTTATTTTCTTTCAACTTTTCTTTAAGCACTGCTACCGTGAGTTTCAAGATTTCGTCGTGTGGCATAATTTAAATTCAAACAAATTATATAACAAATTTTGAATATGTATCTTAAGCTAACGTTAGTGGGTTAAGTTAATTGATATCAATCTATAGTGTTATACAAATATTTTACTCTTCGGTGATGGCCCTTTCTTGCTCAGTTAATACTCTTGTATCTCGACTCTGTTGCCATCCCTCTCGTAAGCCAAAATCGCCTCTGTACGCCTCTGTACTCGATCGTCGCGTCACACACACCTTTGGGGGTTGATGCCGCCGTCGGAGTGAGTGTTGATCTCTGGAAACTCTTTGTCGTCGTTTGTGTGAATGCTACTCTCTGGATACTCTTTGTGTTTTGTCGGCATCAATAAAACACTCTACGTTTTACCCACTTGCGATGGTTGATGCCGTCGTTTGTGTGAGTGCTTCTCGTCTCGGATTTGCACTCTCTGTGCCTCGTAGTTCGTACCGTCTGTACCTCGATCTTCCCACTCTCTGTGCCTCGTTGCGTCCTCTCTTAGGTGTTTGTCTTGCCGCTATCTCGTTTTGCTGCTCTTCTAGTCATGTCACGCACTCAGCTTCGCACGATCATGTGGTTTTCTCCCTGGTTTATTGCCGTGTTGTCGTCTCTGTCGCTCTTGTGGATTTTGTTTATTTTTTTGTTCTTGCGACATGGCGCCAAAAATTTTCAATGGACGCTCGGTGTGTTTTTTTTTTTCGTTTGTCAAGAATCTCTGTTGCTGTCTCACTCTTACTTGTGTGCGACTTATTCCAAGAATTGGTTTAACAATTTTTCCCATGCATTCAACGTTTTTTTTGTATACTGATGTATAGTAACGGATGTCAGACTGCAACAATTTGATGATTGATGGATAGTCCTACCGTCTAACGATATCGGACGAGCCCCCCAAGTTGTGGACTTTCAACTTTTCCCTGGATGAAATTTCCTTACCGAATCCCCGAGATGAAGAGATTCGATTTGCACACACTGGCTTTTATTTTATTAGCTTAATTGTATTTTGTTAGTTTATTAGCTTATCGATAAAATTATTAATTACTTCACATTATTTCTCTTTACATTTCGAATGCACTGCTCACACTTCGACTATTCCACTGACTCTTCTCTTCGGACTGACTCTTCTCGACTGCCTTGCTGACTCTCTACTCCTCATGCATCGTATATCGTTTCTTATCGATATTCTATCGATACCGATTCTCACTCGACGTCATCTCTATCATACCGCGATCCTACAAACATTCGAAATATTATACTGCATTCCAAACTATTACATTAAACACTTTAATACTTACTATAATAAGTTTGATCATATATTCAACTTCAATACCTAATAATTTATAAACCTAAGAACCTTTTGCCCCCTAAAATCAAACTTTAAAGTAAACATCCGTTTTTAATAATAAAAAATTGGACACTTGCAATAACAATTGTCCCCCTAAAAGTCAAAAGCGTGAGTAGCGTTCTCACGCGAATAAGGCATTAAAATTCGGGCCAATCAAATCCGTTTAATTGAACACTTGCAATAATAATTATCCTCCTAAAAGTCAAAAGCGTGAGAACGCTACTTCAGCATTAAAACTCGGGCCAATCAAATCACACCAATATCGATCACGCCACTAAAAGGCTCACAAGTTTAGCCTATAAATATTACTCTAAGATATCTTCGTATTTTAGTTCTAAGTAATCATTCATTGAATAAAGTCCCGTCTCTAAACTCAACAAAAAATATATTTTTTTTCCTATCTGGAAAGACCAGATATATAATTATATATTCTTGATCAGCACGACGAGACGAGTTCAAATAGCCATGTCCGTCCGTCCGTCTGGATCGACGCGAACTCCTCCTAGACAGTTAGAGCTACAGAGCTGAAATTTCGCATGTAGGCTTGTATATACTGCACATTTTATTTATCTCAGATTCAGCAGGATCGGACCACTATATCATTAAGTTCCCAAACAAACGGCAAAGTTATTTTGTTATTTTCTCAGCTATTTTCGTGAAATTTAATATTGGCCAATCTATTACACCTATAAATCACTATGCCAAATTTGACAAAGATCGGGTGACTATATCATAAGCTCCCATAGGAACGATCAGTCAAAACAATGACTTTTGTCAATAACTTTGTTACATTTGATGCAATTGCTTTTAAATTTAATATTTGGTAGTTTAATATATCTAGCAGACTGTGCCCAATTTGATAAAGATCCGGTGACTATATCATATACCTCCCATAGGAACGATCGGTAGAAAACAGTGGCTTTGATTAATATCTTCGTTATTTTATATTATAAGAATATAGGCCGTTCTTTCGCAAACATTAGCCTTTTTAATTGTGCCAAATATGATTAAGATCGGGTGACTATATCATATAGCTCCCACAGAAACGCCAAAGTCACGATCAGGTGACTATATCATATACCTCCCATAGGACTTTTGTCAATAACTTCGTTACTTTTAATGCGATTGCTTTCAAATTCAACATTTGATAGTTAAATATGCCTGTTAGTGACTGTGCCGAATTTGGTAAAGATCGGGCAACTATATCATATATCTCCCATAGAAACGATCGGTGGAAAACAGTGACTTTCATCAAAAAGTACGTTATATCCTATGCTAAGATTGAGGGCCGTTCTTTCGCAAACATTAGACTTTTTGGATAAAAGGTTTTTACATTTTGATGGCTATGGGTAAGGAAAGAGTAACCCAAAGTTGCAAGGATATACAAACATGGACGCGGTCGAAGTTAACCCCAGGCCCTCTGGGTACTTTTATTTTGATACGCCCATGGAGGGCACATTAAATATCGCAACCTCAAAACTAACTGTAGTTCTTTTTTTTGATAGTCAATACTTACGATCAAAGCCTCCCTCTCTTTCTAGCTACCGTCTTGATGCGACTGCGGAGTGAACAACCTCCCGACAGCGGACACTGCGCTGCATGCCGACGCAAAAGAGACCATCGGAAAATCTAAAGTGAAAGAGAGAGACGGCGATCGTGACGCGTGCCAAAGAACAAGACGCATCGTATGTTTTCACCGTTAGGACATACAGTGGCGGCAAAGATTTGGAGACAGTTTTTTTTTACCTTAAATTCTGATTTCATTCGATTTTTATTTTATGTTAGTGGAAAGTTTTGATGTTAAAATTTATAGCGTTCAATTGGTAATTCTATTGAGATTATGTTCTGTAAATTTCGGGGCGTATCTCTAACGGTTGTTTTTTAAATGAACTATGATCGATAGTGAATTAAATCATCAAAATCGGATAAAAAATAGATGGACTTCGTTGCCCTTCTAAAACAGGTATTATTTAGCAAAGCGGCCAAACTATTTCCATCTTTTTCTTTCGTATGGAAAACCGCTGCTTAGGTTAAAAGGGACGAACAGGTATAAATACCTTTTTTGCGAGGCAACGAAGTGTATCTATTTTTTATCCGATTTTGATGATCAATATCTCATTCGACAGAATATTTAATTCACTATCGATCATAGTTCAAGTGTAGTTATACTTTAGTATGAATTAGTAGCGCCAAGCCACTTAATTAATTGACGCCAAGCAGAGAGACCATAAAAATCCATACAAAATTGAGATTTTCAATTGGCTACAAATTGGACCCTGGGGCGAAAATGAAATTTGTGGTATGCAGTTTATCTTATTTTTACTAGTCCTAAAACTCTTTCTTATGGTCCAAAGGTGTACAATGCATTTGTACATGCATTGCATGCAGAACATAATCTCAATAGAATTACCAATTGAACGCTATAAATTTTAACATCAAAACTTTCTACTAACATAAAATAAAAATCGAATGAAATCAGAATTTAAGGTAAAAAAAAAACTGTCTCAAAATCTTTGCCGCCACTGTAAGTAGGCAGAGCAAGGGTGGGTTTGAACAGAGAGTTAGAATTAGGAGAAAATCACTTCGCCAGTAACCACGAGAGTGAAAAGTTTACAAGTGAAACCAATAGCAGGAGTAAAAAGAAACATAGTGCCCTAGAGAAATCAACGCGTGAAATACCAGGATTAGCAGGTGAGTCCATGTCCAAAGTTCCCCTTGTTTTGCTTGATCAGCGGACTTCGGCAGGATGAGTTATTCTGCAGACGAAGTCAGACGCTGATCTCAAGGCTCAGTCACTCAAGGTGGAGAGGCAACGGATCTTGGCCAAGCGGGCTTCGCTTCGGCAGACGAGATCAGTAGTTGCTGTTCCTCTTTGCCATCCCTTTCTAATAACCACACTAACGTTTCCTTCACACTTCCCCTTCCCAGTCCAAGAGGCAACGGATCTTGGCCAAGCGGGCTTCGCTTGGCAGACAAGATCAGTCGTTGCAGCTTCTATTGGACTTTCTTTTCTACTCCTTTCCCTTATATATACATATATATATATATTTTAATGAATATGCATACATATAAAATTTTCACTCTTGAGTGGACTCATATAATCATCTATATATATATAGTAATATATCCGCCTCTCCATCCACCCACATAACTTCGCCCCTTTCTTAGTCTACAAAACGGATGTTTACTGCAACCGAGACTAAACAAAACTTTATAAACAAATCTGTCCCCAAAAAATCTTCCAGCGTGAGAATTCAACATTATAAACAAATCTGTCCCCAAAAATCTTCCAAGCGTGAGAACGCTTAGTAGGCGAAATCAATAAGCCAATCAAAGTCCAGATCAAGATATCATCCGATCAAAAGCTCCCACTACTAACATAAAGCTTTCTAACCAAACTTTCAACATAATTGTAAACATCAAAAGCTTTCTAACCGAACTGTAAACATAATTGTATGAATAATGATAAGTTAGTTCTTAAGACGCATTCTTTAAATAAAGACCGTTTCTTTCGAGTTCGATAGATCCAATATTTTCTTTTTTTTCACTTATAAAGGAAATGGATTTATAATTGGCGCAGTCGGTAGGATAAAACGAAATATATTTAGTGCGTGCAAAACCTGTGTATAAGCGACCGTTACGGATATCTAATCTAAGGTTGCCTAATAAACCAGACCTTTTGTGTACCATTAAATAATTAAATGTGCGAAACTTGTGTCAAGCCACCGTTATAGATATTAAATCTGAGGTTGGCCCGTGATCGAGACTTTTTGTGCAAAAAAATTCAAATAATAAGGAGCCGTAAGCAATTAAGGCCCAAAGCCCCCCGAAATTTTTTTTTTTTCGTTTTATCCGCAAAAGAACCTTTCGTGCAGTCAAAAGCGCGACATCGAATCCTGGAGTTTAAGTACAGTGTTGGAGGAAATAATACAAACAACAACCTTCTTTGATTGTGAACTCTTTGTTTTCCAACGTTGGACAAATTATCCGAGATGTCCCTAGAAGAAACACACCTGAACCAGGCACTCACTATGCTTAGACAGTTGCCCAATTTCGATGGTGACGCTTCGACCTTGAGCACGTTTATACGGAGAGTTGATTATATTTTACAACTGTACCCGACGAGGGACGTCCGCCAACACAGTTTGATGTACGGCACTATAGAGATGCAGCTCACTGGAGAAGCACAACGGACATCACAACTATCGCAAGCCAACAATTGGACCGAGTTGCGGGCCGCCCTCATCAGCGAATATAAGGTGCAAACGCCTTATGAAGAACTACTACGACGGCTATACCACACCTTTTTTTGGAGGAAACCTTCGTAAGTTTATTGAAGATTTAGAACATAAGTCATTCATTATAATAAATAAGTTAGCATTAGAAGGCAACGCGGCCAACACCGTATTATACACAAATGCCATGAATAACACAATCAAAGATGTTATTATCAAAAGATTACCAGACAAGCTTTACATGACATTAGCAAAATTTGATATTTCTACAGTGTCTAATTTAAAGCAAGTAGCTCAGAGAGAAGGCCAATATGAAAATAGTTCCACCGAGAAACCCAAAACTAATAATCAGAGTACTTCAGGAAACTCAAACTACAGATCAAACCAAAATAATTCAGGACAAACCTATTATAGGCAAAGCAACCAATACAATAATTCAAATCCTACTCCCCAAAATAATCAACAGCTTCGAGAAGAATTTCAACAAAATCTTAATCAGGGCAGACAGGGAAATCCACTTAATCATCAGATTCAGAATCAACCCCAGAATCAAAATCCCGTGGTAAATCAACCTACTAAAAGGCAAAGAGAAAGTACCAGTGGTCAGAATAGAATGGACTGGTCCGAAAATTTTCATCAATCAGCCTCGGATCAGACAGTTCAAACAGAACCAATGAACCAAACAGATCAACCGAGTACGTCCAATCAAACCCCTATATCCAACTAAAAATCAATAACATCCCCTTAAAGTGCGTCATAGATACAGGCTCTTCAATAAATATTATCAACAAAAATTATTTCAATTTTCCAGAAACCTCAGAAAATTTAAATGTCCAAACAATAAAAGGAATAATAGAGCTTAATAAAAGCGTATCTTTTGCACCAAGCAAACTTTGCCCCAACCATCAAAAATTTTATTGCCATACATTTTCATCAACATACGACATACTATTAGGTAGAAAATATCTCAAAGCATGTCAAGCCGTTATAAACTATGAAGAAAATAGTGTGACACTATCAAATCATAAATTTTATTTCGAATTCACTAATAAAGAAGAAGGAAAAGAAAAATCAATACCTTATCCTCCCCCAGAGTTCAAATATGAAGCGTTCACAGAAGAAATAAATAACAGTATCGAGGAAAAAAACGAATTTAGACTCGATCACTTAAATTCAGAAGAAGTAGAAAAGTTAAAGAAAATATTGCATGAATTTAGCGATATCCAGTATAGGAAAGGTGAAAATTTGACCTTTACTAGTACCATAAAGCATAACATCAGAACCAAGCACGAGGACCCAATATACAAACACCCATACAAATACCCACAAATCTTTGACGAAGAAGTCAATAAACAAATTAATGAAATGATAGAACAAGGAATCATACGAAAATCAAAATCACCCTATTGTTCTCCAATCTGGATTGTACCCAAAAAAGAGGACGCATCCAAGGAAAAAAAAGTTCCGTTTAGTAATTGACTATCGTAGTCTAAATGAGATCACTATCGATGACAAGTTCCCAATACCGGTAATGGATGAAATATTAGACAAACTTGGAAAATGTCAATATTTCACAACCATTGACCTCGCCAAAGGATTCCATCAAATCCAAATGGATCCCAAATCAATCGAAAAAACCGCATTTTCCACTAAACATGGTCATTACGAATACACACGAATGCCATTTGGGCTGAAAAATGCACCAGCCACGTTCCAAAGGTGTATGAATAATTTACTAGAAGACCTAATCTATAAGGATTGTTTAGTCTACTTAGACGATATAATTGTTTATTCCACCTCATTAGAAGAACATTTGGCATCACTAAAAAGAGTCTTTGCAAAATTGCGCAACGCTAATCTAAAACTACAATTAGATAAATGCGAATTCTTGAAAAAGGAAACAGAATTTTTAGGTCACGTCATAACTACAGAAGGCATCAAACCAAACCCAGATAAAGTCAAAGCAATTCAAAAATTTCCGATTCCTAAAACCCCAAAAGAAATAAAATCATTCTTAGGATTATGCGGATTCTTCCGCAAATTCATACCAAACTTTGCACATATTGCAAAACCTTTAACTGTTGGGTTAAAGAAAGCAGCTAAAATAAACATAGACGACCCAGATTATATTTCATCCTTCGAAAAATTAAAATGTCTCCTTATGAACGATCCCATACTTGCATATCCCGATTTCAAAAAACCATTCTTTCTAACCACAGACGCTAGCAATATAGCTTTAGGTGCGTTCATCTCACAGGACCATAGACCTATTTCTTATGCTAGTAGAACACTCAATGAACATGAACTTAATTATTCAGCCATAGAAAAGGAACTACTATCTATGGTATGGGCAACCAAATATTTTAGACCATACCTCTTCGGCAGACCTTTTGAGATCCTAAGTGATCATAAACCCCTTGTATGGTTGGAAAATATCAAAGAACCTAACATGAAACTACAGAGATGGAAGATAAAACTAAACGAATTCGATTATAAAATAAAGTACTTACCAGGAAAAGAAAATTACGTGGCAGACGCCCTATCTAGAATAAAACTAGATGAAAATCTTTTAGGTGAAGAAACAAGTAGTTCTAGAGCCACAGTACATAGTGCTCAAGAAGATAATGAAAACCTAATAGCCATTTCAGAAAAACCTTTAAATTTCTACAACCGTCAAATAGAATTCACTAAATGCAATGAAGATAAAATCAACGTTTCTCACTATTTTCACAAAACTAAGATAGAAATATCATATGTAGAAATGACCAATCAGTTTGCTAAAGAAATTATCAAAAAATATTTATGCTCAAAAAATAATGCACTTTACATCGAAAACGACTTAGATTTTCAAACACTCCAAGAAGCTTATCTTGAAATAATTAGTCCGGACAGCCAAACAAAAACTTTAAGAACCACTTACAAATTAAAAGACATTCCTACTTATGCAGAATTCAAAGAAATTATACTAAAGAACCATAAATCACTACTTCATCCAGGTATCACTAAAACTCAAAACTGGTTTAAAGAGAAATACTATTATCCAGGCTATCAAAAACTAATTCAAAACTTCATTAATGAATGCCATATATGCAATTTATCGAAATCAGAAAATCGAAATACGAAATTAACCTTTGAAACCACCCCAGAGATATTTAACACTAGAGAAAAATACGTGATGGATTTCTATTTAATCGACAACCAACAATTTTTATCTTGCATAGATATTTACTCAAAGTACGCGACTTTAGTCGAAGTTAAAAGTCGAGATTGGCTTGAAACAAAAAGGGCAATCATAAAAATTTTTAACGATATGGGTAAACCCTCAGAAATCAAAGCAGATAAGGACTCAGCTTTTATTTGTATAGCACTTCAAAATTGGCTACAATCAGAAAACGTTAATATAAGTATAACATCGAGCAAAAATGGCGTTTCAGATGTGGAAAGATTTCACAGAACCGTAAACGAAAAACTAAGAATTATTAATGCAGAATCTAGCATAGAAGACAAACAAACTAAATTTGAAACCATAAAACCAAACATCTAACGACAAACAGAACACCAGCGGATATCTTTATTTACGCAGGCACACCTCTTTATAATACGCAAGCTAATAAAGTAAAACAAATCGATAAACTAAATGAAATTAGGCACGATTTTGAAATAAATACAAAATATAAACAAGCCCCCTTAGTTAGATCAAAAACGACAACACCCTTTAAGAAAACAGGAGAAGTTACCCAAGTTGACGACAAACATTATATTGAAACAAACCGAGGTAGACAAACAACACACTACAAATCAAAATTTAAAAAGAAAAAGAAAACTCATCAAAGTAAATATACTAATTAATTTCAGAAATCCCAACATTACTATTTCTACTCTTATCAATGGTACACTCAACGCATAATCAAAGTATTGAAATTAATCCCATAAAGGCACCTAATGGATATCTTGTATTCAAAACAGGAACCATGGATTTACCCTCAGATTTCGAATATCATTACCTAACTGTAAATTTAACCAACTTACAAAACACCTACAACAACCTAATAGAGCAGTCAGAACCATTTAAGAACAAGGTCCACATTCACTATTTAGTTGAAAAACTAAACCGCGAAATGAACGGCATAAAAAATAATAAAGAGAAACAAGCGAGGACTTATTAACATAATAGGTACAGCACATAAATATCTTTTCGGCACTTTAGATCAAAATGATAAAGAAGAGCTTGAACAAAAAAATTGATAGTCTATCAGCAAATAGCGCCCAAAATAATGAACTTAATCATATTATCGAAGCAGTCAACAAAAATATAGAACTCCTGAATTACCTTACTCTTAAACAAGATGCAGACAAAAAATTAAATCTACTTATGTTCAATTTAGAGCATTTTACAGAATACATAGAAGACATAGAACTAGGAATGCAGTTGACAAGATTAGGAATATTTAATCCAAAACTTTTAAATCATCAAGAAATATTTAACATAAATACAGAAAAACTTTTAAACATAAAAACATCTACTTGGTTAAAATCAGACACGAATGAAATATTCATAATTTCACATATACCTAGGAAAATATCTAAAACATCACTATTTAAAATTATAGCCTATCCAGACGAAAATAATAACACCTTGACAGAAAATATTCAAGAAACTTACTATATTCAAGACAATAAAATTTATGCAAAATCAACCAAAAAACAAGAAATAAATGAATGTATAATTGGCATTATTACACAAAAACCAGCAGAATGCAAATACACAAAAATATTTAAGACAAACCTAATTAGTTATGTAGAACCCAATATTATCGTAACTTGGAACTTGCCCAAAACAAATTTAAAACAAAATTGTAACCAGAACAAAATATTCATAGAAGGAAACAATATAATAAAAATATACGACTGTATTATGCAGCTAAATGAAATATCAATAGTAAACACATTACAAGATTATACCCAAAACATTTACGTAACAAACAATGTAACGAAACTAGAACCAATCTCTTACATCCACACTAAACAAATCATTTCTGAAAAAACTGCTTATAACAAAATATTCAACATAATAACTACAACAACATTTGTAATTACACTAATAAGTTTAACCTTATATCTTATCTATAAATTTAAGTCAATATCAAAAAAAATAATTATTACACAAATTAAGAATGAAACTTTTGTACAACCAATTGACTCAGCTTTTAACAATCCCGTTTTGCATGAACTTTCACCATCCCAAGAAATCTCACTTGCAACACCGCAAGCACTGCCAAGTCTATACCCTGTATTTCCCGCCTGAGTACAGGCTATTTTCTACGTGTTGGGGGAGTAATATATCCGCCTCTCCATCCACCCACATAACTTCGCCCCTTTCTTAGTCTACAAAACGGATGTTTACTGCAACCGAGACTAAACAAAACTTTATAAACAAATCTGTCCCCAAAAAATCTTCCAGCGTGAGAATTCAACATTATAAACAAATCTGTCCCCAAAAATCTTCCAAGCGTGAGAACGCTTAGTAGGCGAAATCAATAAGCCAATCAAAGTCCAGATCAAGATATCATCCGATCAAAAGCTCCCACTACTAACATAAAGCTTTCTAACCAAACTTTCAACATAATTGTAAACATCAAAAGCTTTCTAACCGAACTGTAAACATAATTGTATGAATAATGATAAGTTAGTTCTTAAGACGCATTCTTTAAATAAAGACCGTTTCTTTCGAGTTCGATAGATCCAATATTTTCTTTTTTCACTTATAAAGGAAATGGATTTATAATTATATATATATATATATACATGTATATATAGATGTATATATGAGTCAGACACAAGAGTGAAAATTTTATATGTATGCATATTCATTAAAATATATATCGGAGTCAACTCAGAGTTAAACATTGTTTATTTATATATTTGTTAATTAAGTGACTAATAAGTCAATGCCTACTAGATAGTTGACAGGCATGTCAATTGTAGCCCTGGCATTACCTTTGCAGCGGCTGCAGACTGACGTCTGGAATGTTGCTGGGAATGTTGACTTTGCAGGATGACAATCATCTTTGCCTTGGCAACATGTTTAGAAACAAATTGGTCAATCTGTCATCAGGTCAGGTCCTATATAAAGGGGGAGCCTCGGGCTAGAGAGCTCAGTGAAGAAACCCCCCTGGGAACTAGCCGTACAGAAAAAGGTATAAGTGAAAAGTAAAAGTACAAGTGAAAAGTAAAAAGTCTAAAAGTGAAAAGTAAAAGTCTAAGTGAAATAAAAAAGTACTAAGTGAACATTTCCAGTTGAAAATATGAGCGAGGCGAGCAAGAATCCTGACGTCCCGACATCAGAAGTGGGATTGGCGCCACCCCCTATATTTACTGACAAACAGTGGCGAGTAATTTTGCAAATGCAAAATCAAAATATGTTGGAGTTTGTAAGGACAATGCAAGCTTCAACTTCAGAACAACAACAGAAGCGTGAGGTCACATTGCCGGAATTTTCTGCCAACGCCTCAGGCGTAGACGCTTCAAAGTGGTGTGCGACTGCAGATATCATACTAACTGAACAGCCGCTAGAAGGAAGCAAGCTCATTATGACGTAAAGTAATGCGATGGAGAGCAGTGCATCCCAATGGCTACCAGAAATCTCCTACCCTGGCATGAAGTGGAGCGAGTTTAAAGAATTGTTTCTTCATCGATACAAAAGCGATGAAACACCAGCAGCGATGTTTTTGAACTTGTTAAGCAGTCGTCCGGCTAATGAAGAGTCCTTGGCAGTATATGCTAGCCGCTTGGTCTCATCGCTAACTGCGGCCTGGAAGGACAAAAACATAGAGGAGATCGCCGTTTCTGTTGCGCTTGCACATATGGCAAATATGGACCGCAGTTCACAACGAATTGTATTCACTTCAAGGGTGCAAACAAGAATTGATCTGAAAGCGGAGTTGAAGTCTTACAACTTTCAAAAGCATCGCGATACCGGCCGTGATATCAGCCCTGGACCTGACAATAAAAGGCGAAATATGTCAACCACGCTGTGCCATTTCTACGGACAATTCGACACAAAATAGCAGAATGCAGAAAAAAGCGCGACAAGAGTCGGAGGCGAAAACCCAACGAGAGAAGACCCGTGTTACCTGCTTCAAGTGATCTTTTGGGTTAGTTTAGAATTACAAGTGTTTTTTCCCACATCGTGTGTGGCTGATTGTAATTTTAGACATATGCTAGGTTAGTTGTTTGGTACAAGAGTACAGTTGTATTGTGTTTTCTTTAGTGCATCTGATTTGGTGAAGCCAGCTCAGATGAACACTATGTTTATTCTTAAACATTCTGCAAAGGGCCACCAAATGCGGCGTTTTGGACTTTATTTTTATAGGTAGTTGTCTTATACAAATTATTATTAATATTATCATTAGTAAGATAACTATTGTTAAGGAATCATGATCAGTTACATAACGGACGTTCAACCTAGTCAATCTTATGTTCATTTAACGATTGTAACTGACTTCCTATTCTTACCAATTCTGCCGTATGTATTACTGAGTTGGCTTCTGCTTGTTTTTAAATTCTTTGGCATATTGCCTAACGATTTCTGTTTTTGGATATCTACCCACTCCTGATGTGTATTACTGTGCTGAGTTCTAGCCTTTTTTTATAAGGTGGAGAATTTAAAAAATAACTACCTTTACTTTTTGACTTGTTCGAATGTGATCTTTGCTCCACTATTTTGAAATATTATCTCTTGAGTTTTGTTCTTGTATTTCTTTGGAACTGTATTATTTTTATTTTGAAATTTACTTTTCTTTTTCTCGCATCGTTGTTCAAAACCTGTGACATCTATTGTTGTTTCCACTACAGATTTATTCTGATTTGATTTGGTGCACCCCGAAACCAACCCAACCAAATTGAGTATTTTGGCCTAGCAGGCCATCAATCTTTGTAATTCCCCCTTTTAAGATTTGGGTATATACGTTTACTCCCATTATTATATCAATCCTACCAGGTTTATTAAATGTAGGATCAGCTGGAACGCAAGTTGCCATTTTGACATATCCACGTTTGCTATTTTTAATGGAAGAGCTTTCATTAACTTTGGCAACACAATTGCCTCAACCCTAAGATGTCCTTTCCAAGGATTTCGCGTCTTCACATCTATTTTTACCTTATATTTTGCTTTATTGGATTTTATTGAGGACACGCCACTAATTTCTGTATATTGTTTAATTTTAGGTAGTTTTAATATTTGAGCGGCCTCTTCAGACAAAATAGTGCTCTGTGAACCACAATCAATAAGTGCTCTTAGAGTCTTATATCCTCCATTTACATTTTTTACTTGTATTACTGCTGTGGCCATCAGTGCTGGTTGTGCGGTTACACAAGTATTAACTCTCTCCTGATTTTCTTCAAAATGGAGTAATGTATGGTGTTCCTTACTGCACAATGAACAGACCATTTCATTAGTGCACACCTTATTGCTTGAATGGTTCAAGCATCTTATGAAAAAGCTGCACTTTTTTGGCTGTTTCATACCTTTCAGTAGGTGTCAACCCTTTAAACATATATGCAAAAATTTGAGCTTCAAAGAAATGTCGAGGATAAAAACATCCCACGGCATTCCATTGCCTTTTAGAAGCCAAACTGCCGAGCGATTAGCAAGGCGAATTGATTTTCCTTACGCTTTGTGCCCGGCAATATTGCAAATCGGACATTTATTTTCGACTTCCGCATAATTTAACACAGTTTTTAGCAGTCTTTTCTCTTCTTTTCATAATTTAAATAATTGATAATAATTTTTGTTTTATGCGTATATTAGGATATCGATATAAGTATATAATAATAAAAATAGATAGATGTAATTATAACTATCTTAATTTATATCTTATCTGATGATCCTGTTGTTGACACCGTTCGCCACTGTTGTCCGCCAAGTAGGGTTTGCCAAGTAGATTTTGCCGATAATCTGCTGCTGCTTGTCTGCCAATGGGTTTGCCGATAGTTTGCTGGTGGTTCGCCGTTTCTTTACATTCGCCTCGCCTCCAGTCGTCTCGCCTTTGCAACTATCTTGTTGCTCTGCTCTGTCTCTGGTTGCCGATTTGTAACTATATATAAGCGTATATATACACTATGTAATTAAAATTTTTTTACTTTCGATATCAGGGCTTCGAATACGCCACACACAAAAAACTCCCGCCGCCGAAATTACTACAGTTGCTCCACTAGCCAAACTGTCTTTAGAATCGGACGCACGCACTTTTTAATTATTAAGCAATATTGCTTTTTTTATATTATACTCTGTCTCTTACCACTGGTGGGGAAAACAAGAGTTGTTTTATTTTTTGCTACCTTTAGCTGATCTTAGCATTCACACTTGCATAAGAATTCAGACTTTAAGGAGCTGATTCAATCTCTGAGTCTCTCACCACTGGTGGGGAAAACTGCAGAGTTCCTTTTTCTCGAAGGACCAAAATGAATAGGGATTCCCGGAGAGCAGAGAAAATAACCCAATCTTCATTCGTTGAATTCAAAATATGAACTGATTTTATTTACAAAAGTACGGAGTTTATATAGGATTATCTTAGGCTCTAGGAGGTAACAATTGTTCTTGGAAAATCTTATTCTAGACTCACACCCACGTATTTGGGGGTTGAAAATTTATTATTATTTTGGGCACGGCGTCGGCCACTTGACATCCTGTCGTTGTGATCTTTTGGGTTAGTTTAGAATTACAAGTGTTTTTTCCCACATCGTGTGTGGCTGATTGTAATTTTAGACATATGCTAGGTTAGTTGTTTGGTACAAGAGCACAGTTTTGTGCATCTGATTTGGTGAAGCCAGCTATGCTATGTTTATTCTTAAACAGCAGATTTGATGTTTTTTCACGTGATGCTTCATTTATTTCTTTCACGTGTATTTCTTATGCTAATGTAGTATGCAAGGTGTGTGTGTGTGTGTGTGTCTTGGCCGGTCGCTATAAGTTAACTCGCGGTTGTAACCAAACTGTTTTGTCCGAAAACGAAATGAATGAGTAATATGGTTTAACCCATTGGCGGCTGCGTTGGGTCTGCTGGGCAGTTAGCGGATTTCGGCGGCAACACCCCGATTTTAAAAAACCACTTTTTCTAACCACACATGCAAGCAATATAGCTTTAGGTTTTAGCTTTTAATAGGTTATAGCTTTTAATTATTTTAACAGGCAAATAGAATTCATTAGAGGTTCAGAAGACAAAGCAGAAACATCAAACTATTTTTGTAAATCAAACATAAAAAAAACATACAAAGAAATATAATTAAAAGATATCTTTGCGGTAAGAAAACTGTACTATATTTTCACAATGAACAAGATTGTCCCATATTTCAAAAAACCTTTATTGAAATAATACGATCGAACGCAAATACAACAACCTCGAAATCAAGCATTAAGTTAGAGGACATTCAAACGTTTGCACAGTTCAAAGAAATAATTCTAAAACAACATGAAGAATTATTACCATAAGACGAGACATAAAACAACTAACAATTATGTATGCAGGATCACCCGACTATAATACCCAAACAAATAAAATACATACAATAAACAATTTAAATAAAGATAGACAGGACTTTGAAATCGATACTAGTATAGTACCATTAGTAATTAGTAATTCATTTCACAGAATACATTGAAGACATAGAAATGGGCATGCAGCTCACTAGACTAGAAATTTTCAACCCAAAATTTTTAAAACATAATCGCTTAAGTCATGTTAATTCGGAAAAAACTATTGCATACAAAATCATCCACCTGGCTTAAACCAAATTCAAACGAGATATTTATCATTTCAAACATTCCTCAAGAAATAATAAAACCCCTATTTTTGAGATACTTTTACTACTTTTGACAGAAAATTCATACGATAAATACTGTTTTTACAACAACACTTTGTTTAACTAAAATACAAAACAAATAGAAACTAATGAATGTATAATAGGCATTTTAAATCAAATCCCAACCACTTGTAAATACACTTAAACATATAAGAATTTTCAAACCAATTATATTGACCTAAACATAATTCTAACATGGAATTTACCAAAAACAAAACTTAATCAAAATTGTGTAAACAACGACTTAATAAGAGAAGGCGATAACATAAAAGATTACGATTGGGCCTTACAATTAAACGAAATATCAATAACAAATTCATTGCTTGACTATAGTCAAAGCATTTATGTAACAAACAATATCACTAGGCTAGAACCTATTTCCTTTATCCAAACAAAAGAGATAATCAACGAACATGTGGACTTTCAACTTTTTCCTGGATGAAATTTCCTTACCGAGTCCCCGAGATGAAGAGATTCGATTTGCACACACTGGGTTTTAATTTTATCAGCTCTATTGTAAAGCATGAGATGAAGCCGACATAAGTACTTGCAAGAGCTCGCGTTTGGTTGCTGTTTTGTCGCTGTCCAAAACGTTGCGCTTCAGCCTGGCGAACTTACAGATGAATGTGAATACGTCGGAGTTTCGCATCCAATATAAGCCAAGCACCTTTTCTGTGGCGGTGATTTCGACAGCATGGAGTAGCGGTGAATCGCTTTTTCGTATTCGTAGGACCTCTTTTGAGTTCCAAGACCAATTGCGTTTGTGTAAACCACCTGCTGCGTGAATATCTCTGACTTGGGTTGCGATGTTTCCGACTTGCATATAGTCGTAGCCAGTCATCCACGTAGTGGCAGTCCTTCAAAGCTTGTGCTGCTTCGGGGTACTGTTCTGTCAACGATCTGCATTTTTGTCACGAATAAAGTGTGCAATGCAGGGTGCGCAATTGATTCCGAAACTAAACACTCTCATAACGTAGATGTTAGGCTCTTGCCTCTCTGATTTGTTGTCAAACCAAAGAAACCTTTGCGCATGTGTATCTGCGGGTGTCACTCGGATCTGGAGGAACATCTCGGTGATATCGCCGCATATCGCCACTCGTCCCAATCGGAATGAGAGTAAGAGGTCAAGCAGGGAATTTATGAGATCTGGGCCACTCAAAATGTAGTCATTTAGGGCCTTGCCGCCGGATTGGGTGGCTGCATCCCACACAAGCCGGACCTTTTCTGGTTTTTTTGGATATTTAGTTATGAAGGTTGGTAGATACCATGTCCGTTTGTTTGGTGCAACTATTTCCCCGGCGTCAGCATGCGAGCGTACCCCTGTTCGACGAGGTTTTCGATTTCCTTGGTGATTTGCTCCTTCAACTGTGGTTGTCGGAAATATTGCTTTTGTAGGCATTCAAGACGTGTTAGTGCATTTGCGTAGCTTTCAGGCAATAAAACTTTGATTTTAAGGAATACGGCGAGGTTCCAGTTATTTGTGCCGATTAGAATGCTTGGGCGTGCGTTGGTATATGATGCTATCGGTGACTACCGCTAGATGGGGGAATTCCTTGATTGCCATTATGTGGATTGGCAACGTTAAGCGTGACACTTTCCGTTGGTCCATTTTAGGCATAGTGGGTCTGGAACGCCATTTAAGCCGAGCTGCTTAAAGATCTAGAAATGCAAAAGCGTAAGTAACTTTAGTTTGATTAATGATTTGTATTGGAATGACACGAAAATAGGTTGAACCAGAATCTCTAAGTCGTTGGATGTGCTTGCCCTCCGTCGTATGCACGTTGGTGACCATAGCTGGCTTGTTTAGGCTGCTGTATTTTGCAGCCTCTGGTATTGGCTGCATATCGTGGATCAATGGGTGATGTTTGCTTCGGCTTTTCTCGTTGGCACTTTTGGTGATGATGGTTTAGGCATTGTTGACAGAGCTTATGGTTTTTCAGTAAAGACATTTTTCGCGATGTGGAGTAGCTTTGAACGATGGCCAGCTGTATATTTTGTGTCCCGGTTCGTTACTCTTTAGGTGCTACGGTATGTTGATTTAGGATTCCGCTCTTCTTGTGGTAGAGTGGCGATGTTACCTGTCTTGCTGCTTCAGCTATGTCGTAGATCGATTTGCTAAAAGATTCCATCGATGGTGTCTTAGCGTCTTTGGGGAACATTGCCCACTGCAGCTTCAGTTATGTAGGGAGTTTCTCTTCTACCTCTTGTATGAGCATTGGGTTCTGCATGTAACCTGTGAGTCCACATGCTTCCATCGTTGAGTAGATGTTTCGTAAACACAGTGTGTATTCGATAACTGCTTCAAGCTTATCTTTTATTGTGGGTAGTAGCCGCGTTTTTTCCAGTAAGTTGTGCAAAATATGTTTTGGCCGACCGAAACACATACGTAATGTTTGTATGTCTGGAAACTAGTTTAGAACAGAGGCCTGTTTTGGCGATTGCCATCAAATGTCCGAAGGCTGCAAGTTGTGCCGCGATTGGTATTGTTGTATTGTCTACGTGCATTTGCACTTTGCTTTCTGGATACTACGATGCATCCCCGTTTTGAGTATTTATAAAATTCCAGGGCGCCATCGGCATAGCACTTAGGTGCTGTTGTTCGCGTGTCGTAGCATGCGTGCCTCGTGGTCGTCATGCCACGTGTCACGCACAGCTGAGTGTGTGACCATCGCTTTTTGTGTGGCACAAGTAAAAATAGGAACGGCTGTCCTAGCTGTGTCCGGGAATATTTTTGTCGGGCCGTTGGTTTTGCTGGTGACGAAGTAGCCTGAGGTTCGCCTGCTATGGTTGTGATGACCTCCGTTGACACATTGACGCAGTCGCAGTTCCAGCTGTTCTCAGATTTCTCGTCTATTGCTCTAACGCAGTCATAATGACACCAGGAACAGCATCGATTACATTGCACCATGCGGTCATTGTCTTCCTGCATGCATTTCTTGCAGTGATATATTCCACTTGATATGTCTTTTGTTGTCATGGTTTATTAATGGCTTTATACTCTTAAAGCGATGTTGATTAGTTATTAGACCTATTTAGGTCGGTTGTAAACGGTTGACCGTTGAGGTTATGTATCACGATTTAGTGATTGGTTATGCAATCATCGAGGTTAACCACTATATGATTGGTGTGTAGAACCGTGGGTTGACCAGTTGAGTTGATTTAAACAATTAAACTTCTCGGTTCATTTAGTGGTTTACGACTGTTGGATTAATTAATATAATAAATCAATTGAATTAATTTGTAGAATTAATCTCGAGTACAATTTATTGCATTGATCTGGAGAATTAATTCATGGCCTTTAGTTTATAGAATTGATCTAAATTAATTTAAGGTTCTATAGAATTTTGAGTTTGGCGCTAAAGTTCAATGTTTTAGCAGGTTCGATGTTTTTTCACGTGATACTTCATTTATTTCTTTCACGTGTATTTCTTATGCTAATGAAGTATGCAAGGTGTGTGTGTGTGTGTGTATCTTGGCCGGTCGCTATAAGTTAACTCGCGGTTGTAACCAAACTGTTTTGTCCGAAAACGAAATGAATGAGTAATATGGGTTAACCCATTGGCGGCTGCGTCGGGTCTGCTGGGCAGTTATCGGATTTCGGCGGCAATACCCCGATTTTAAAAAACCACTTTTTCTAACCACACATGCAAGCAATATAGCTTTAGGTTTTAGCTTTTAATAGGTTATAGCTTTTAATTATTTTAACAGGCAAATAGAATTCATTAGAGGTTCAGGAGACAAAGCAGAAACATGAAACTATTTTTGTAAATCAAACATAAAAAAACATACAAAGAAATATAATTAAAAGATATCTTTGCGGTAAGAAAACTGTACTATATTTTCACAATGAACAAGATTGTCCCATATTTCAAAAAACCTTTATTGAAATAATACGATCGAACGCAAATACAAAAACCTCGAAATCAAGCATTAAGTTAGAGGACATTCAAACGTTTGCACAATTCAAAGAAATAATTCTAAAACAACATGAAGAATTATTACATCCAGGAATCGAAAAAACGATTAATTTGTATAAAGAAAAGTATTATTTCCCCGATTTTTAAAACCTGATTCAAAACATTATTAACGAATGCTCAGTATGCAATATCGCAAAGACAGAAAATAGAAATACAAAACTAAATTTTGAAATAACACCAGAAACTTTTAATGTCAGAGAAAAATACGTCATGCACTTTTACATGATCGACGATTTACCATTCCTTGACATTGGCTACAAGAAGAAAATGTAAAGTTAGAAATTACAACAAGTAAAAACGGCATTTCAGACGTAGAAAGATTCCGTCACCCGACTATAATACCCAAACAAATAAAATACATAAAATAAACAATTTAAATAAAGATAGACAGGACTTCGAAATCGATACTAGTATAGTACCATTAGTAATTAGTAATTCATTTCACAGAATACATTGAAGACATAGAAATGGGCATGCAGCTCACTAGACTAGAAATTTTCAACCCAAAATTTTTAAAACATAATCGCTTAAGTCATGTTAATTCGGAAAAAACTATTGCATACAAAATCATCCACCTGGCTTAAACCAAATTCAAACGAGATATTTCAAACATTTCAGTTCAAACATTCCTCAAGAAATAATAAAAACTAATGAATGTATAATAGGCATTTTAAATCAAATCCCAACCACTTGTAAATACACTTAAACATATAAGAATTTTCAAACCAATTATATTGACCTAAACATAATTCTAACATGGAATTTACCAAAAACAAAACTTAATCAAAATTATGTAAACAACGACTTAATAAGAGAAGGCGATAACATAATAAAAGATTACGATTGGGCCTTACAATTAAACGAAATATCAATAACAAATTCATTGCTTGGCTATAGCCAAAGCATTTATGTTACAAACAATATCACTAGGCTAGAACCTATTTCCTTTTTCCAAACAAAAGAGATAATTAACGAACATGTGGACTTTCAACTTTTTCCTGGATGAAATTTCCTTACCGAGTCCCCGAGATGAAGAGATTCGATTTGCACACACTGGGTTTTAATTTTATCAGCTTTATTGTATTTTGTTAGTTTATTAGCTTATTGATAAAATTATTAATTACTTCACATTATTTGTCTTCATCTTTCGAATGCACTGCTCACACTTCGACTATTCCACTGACTCTTCTCTTCGGAGTCTTCACGGTTACCCAATTTCTGAGTAAGTTGCTGGGCATTTCGACTATTCTCCTTAAACTCTGCGCCCTGCGTGCTACACTGATTCGC